>CM050928.1:7228679-7828679 GCA_027742785.1 Vigna reflexopilosa | reverse complement strand
AATGGGCCAAGGCATATATATATATATATATATATATATATATATATATATATATATATATTTAGTTACATTTGATACTCCCTTCAAGCTAGTACATATAAATCATATGAACAAAACTTGTTACAAATATAGTAAATTTTAGGACCCATGTTAGAATTATTGGTTAGTTTGTGAGTTGTGTGTGAGCTGTGTGTATGATCTTAATGGTAGAATAATTACTAAGTCTACCTATGTTAGTGTAGTTAATACGACTAAAGTAGGGAGTAGTATGTTGGGTTATCTATAATCATTGTACCTACCAGTCTAGGACAATCCCTTGACCTTCCATCTCCCTATTGTATCATTTCTTTATCAATATAAATAGTAGAACATGAGAAGGGTCCTTTAAGCCCTCAAGAATATATTTTTATCAGTCTTAAATCTCAACATGGTATCAGAGCAGATTCTCTAATCTTCTACCGGCTGCCTTTGCTATCCACCGGCGGCCAGCCACCATGGCCGCCGGCAGCCCCTAAAAGTTTAGTCTTTCAACCTTTGTGTTTCAGTGGACAGTCCTGTAGTTGCTCTAGCCAAGTTCAGTTTCTAAAACTTATGTCTTTCTCAGCCACAAGATCAGGCTTCTACTGCCTAACTTAGCCTTTCTCCAATATCACCAACACTTTGTTTCCTCTAATAACAGCTAAAGAAGTTCTTCTTCTAGACTTTGGCCCAACAAAATTAGAATGGGTCCTTCTCTAATGCCCAAACATTGGCATTCTCATTGGCTTCCACCCAGAATCAAAAGACCTAAAGTCTTCTGGGAACCCTAGAAAGGCAACTGCCTCCAGTGAACCAGCTGTCGTCAGCCGCGACCCAATCGATCTTCGCTGCCAACCATCGCTGGGCATCGTTCGCCGTCGGCAACCACCGTCTGCCGCCGGCCACCGTCGCAGTTCCGACTGGTGACCTGCGGATCTGGACCGCCTCCTTGAGCGACAGTCAACCCCGTCGGAGTCACGACCAGACTCCGCTCAACGCGCCTCCACGCGCCGCTTTTTTGCAGCTAATCTCGGACGCGTGTTCCTCACGCGCCACCCTATCGGTGTCGGAATCAGACCGTGCCGCTGGCGGTTGTCTCGCCGGACCTCCCTCTCTCTGTTCAAACCCTCCGTAGCAGTCATTGTTGCAATCTTCGTTTGTCTCCACATCATTTTCCGCTTCCACTATCTTCTTCTCTACAAAAGAACCTCTTCCACTGTGTCAGCGGCTGTCCACCATTCTCCACCAGTGCAATGCTGGTCTTCTTCATCATCTTCTCCATTCTGAAAGGTGTCTCCTTGTCGCACCTTTCCGAAGCACTTGGAGTGTATCCAGTTGGCGTTTGATTAGAAGGATATGCTTCTTGCTCTTCTCTCATCTCACCTTCTACTTCCAATACTGTTCTTCTCAGTGATGTCTACTTTGGGAAAGTCACCACCAAACCTGTCTCCATCATCATTCTGTTCAGAATCTTGAGGACCATAAACGTCCACTCTCGCCACTGCGTCTGTTCTTTCTATAATCATTAGTCACTTTCTTCTTGGGCTCAAGTTTAGCCCGTACTTCTTGTGATACAATGCTAAGTATCACCGTTTGGGAGTAGTCTAGCAGAGCATTTTTGGACCTCCAACCTGTCTTTGGCCTTTAGATGCCATCTCTCATCTTATGGTAATCCAACCATGGTTTCTAGTAGTGTTTTGGTTTTTGCCACGTGAAAGGCTCTTTGCATCGCAGATGCCATGTTCTAACAGCTCATGTGGAGTTGTTACTTGAGACCTGTTACTTGAGACCGCGCGTTGAATTGAATCTTTCGAAGTTATGGGTTTCAGATTTGTCCAAACCCTCGTACGGATCGGTTCTCATCCTTGCAGGTATGTTGCTATTAGCATCTGCAGAACAGTTATTTCTTGCAGATTTGTTGTTAGCCATTGAAGGCTCCCCATCGGTTAGTGATGGAAATCCAGTCTCTGCAGTCTGTTGTTGTTCGCCACTGCAAACCTTCATCCGTTCTTGCAGTTTGTTGTTGTTTGCTGCTGCAAGACGTCAATCTATTTTGTCGACTTCATTTATGTTTGTTTACCCAAAGCAACTGTGATGCTTCCAATTCCAGTCAACAATTTCACTGTTTCCATCGTTCACAGTGAGGGGGACTATGTTTCCAAGACACTGCAAGTCAAGTATGGCAGTTCAAGCCACATAAGTATGGTAGTCCCTGTAGATTTGTAGCTTTCAGCCACTACAGGCCCCATCACCATTCAGTCTAAGAGATGGCAGTTCCTGCAGTTTTGTCGCATTTAGCCACTGCAAGCCCCATCCTTACTTGATGAGGGATTTTGTCCTTGCAAATTGTTATTGTCCACCAGTGCTCTCCGTCATCCACTTTTGAAGTTGAAGTTTCACAAGTTGGTATCAGAGCAGGTTCATCCTGCTCTGGTTTTCGTCCTGGGTTGTCCACCAGCACTGTCACTACTGTTCGCATCTGTCTGGTGCCATTTGCCGTTGTCCGTGGCTGTCTCGCTACTAACTCGCTACTATCTGCAGCTGTCAGCTGCAGTTTGAAGCCGTTTAGAAATATATTTCTCTGTTTTGAATCTCTGTCATCCACTTTTGAAGTTGAAGTTTCACAAGCTGCTATTAGTTGTTCGTTGACATGTGATAACACACTGCCTCACACTCTTGAAGAAAAATCATCTGTTTCAAAATCGAGTTTATCTATTCCAAGTTTGGTTCATACAATTTGTATGCTCCAGCTTGAGGGGGAGTGTTAGAATTATTGGTTAGTGTGTGAGTTGTGTGTGAGCTGTGTATGATCTTAATGGTAGAATAATTACTAAGTCTACCTATGTTAGTGTAGTTAGTAGGACTAAAGTAGGGAGTAGTATGTTGGGTTATCTATAATCATTGTACCTAGCAGTCTAGGACAGTCCCTTGACCTTCCATCTCCCTATTGTATCATTTCTTTATCAATATAAATAGTAGAACATGAGAAGGGTCCTTTAAGCCCTCAAGAATATATTTTTATCAGTCTTAAATCTCAACAACCCACAATGATTTAGTGAAGATATATGCTATCTGATAATTAGAGTTAACAAATTGAGTGTTTTTTTTTATCATCAAACAAATTGAGTGGTGATGTCTTCAAATGCAATCTTTCTCGGATAAAGTGACAATCTACCTCAATATATTTAGTCCTTTAGTGAAATATTGGGTTTGAGGAAATATGTAGGGTAGCTTGGTTATCATAGATAAGAGTTGTTTGTGTGAACTCCCGGAATCTCAATTCTTTAAGCAACTATTTGAGCCAAACAAGCTCACAAGTGGCAAAGACCGTAACTCTATATTTTGCTTCACTGTTGGATCTTATGAACAAAACTTGTTACAAATATAGTAAATTTTAGGACCCACAATGATTTAGTGAAGATATATGCTATCTGATAGAGTTAACAAATTGAGTGTTTTTTTTTTCTTATCATCAAACAAATTGAGTGGTGATGTCTTCAAATGCAATCTTTCTCGGATAAATTGACAATCTACCTCAATATATTTAGTCCTTTAGTGAAATATTGGGTTTGAGGAAATATGTAGGGTAGCTTGGTTATCATAGATAAGAGTTGTTTGTGTGAACTCCCGGAATCTCAATTCTTTAAGCAACTATTTGAGCCAAACAAGCTCACAAGTGGCAAAGACCGTAACTCTATATTTTACTTCAGTGTTGGATCTTGCTACTACAGTCTTATTCTTGCTTTTCTAGGATATCTAATTGTCCCCAATAATGACACTATTTGGAAGTGGATCTCCTTGGGGAGAACAAGTCCAATTAACATCTAAATAACCCACGAGTATGATTATTGTGACCATATAACAATGGAAATGTCCGGACAAGTAATTGTGAAATAGTTCAATTTTCCAACTAGTTTTCTATATTATTTAGGACCAGGAAGTGGCTCTCCTGGACTAGGTATAAGTTTGGTATTGGGATCTATGGTAAGTCAATGAGCTTGGAATTCATTTGTCCAATTTCCTATGAAGCATCCAATGCATACTTCCTTTGAGAAAGGACAATTTTATTGTTAGATTGTGCTAGTTGAATACGTAAGAAATATGACTTTGCCAAGGTCTTTTGTTTGAAATTGATGACACAAGTGTTGTTTTATCTGTAAGATGCCATGACGATCACTACATATAAGAACAATGTCATCAACATGCATTACTAAGTGGATACATCCAATGGTTGTGACAATATAACACCGAATGATCAGCCTCACATTAATCATAACAAGTTGTTGGACAATTTCACATAGTCTACCAAACCATGTCTTAGGACATTGCTTGATATCATATAAAGATTTTTGGATTTAGATGACTCTCCCTAGACAACAAAACCAAGAGGTTGCTCCATATAATTTCTTCCAACAAATCATCCTGAAGGAAGACATTCTTGACATTTGACAGATATATAGCCCAACCTGCCATGGCAAGGAATAATTGGACAGAAGCTGTCTTAGCAAAGTTGAGAAGGTTTCACCTAGTCTAATTTGAATATGAGTGTAACCTTTGACTATTAAGCGAGTTTTGATTTGATCAATAGTGCCATCAAAACCAACTTTGATAGAAAAGATTCACCATGAACCAACAACTAAATATTCTGTTTTATTTCTTACTATTTTTTTTTTCTTTTTTCACTTTGTTTATTTTCTATTTTCATTCCCTCTATTTCTCTCTTCAAAATCAGAAGGGCATTTATGAAAAAAATTTGTAGGGCATTTATGAAAATATTCATCGTATTTTGTAGAAACTATGGATTGGAATGATTCTGTAACTTTATATCCTAATATTGTCATGCATGCCCAAAAGTCAAAATGTATGAATTATTATTTATACTCACATAGACAATTGTATTCAGTGATGGCTAATTTAGATGAGGAATCTTTAGGATTTCTGAGTTTTGAAAAAAAAGGATTTTTTTATAAATCAAGCTAGTGATGGACTAAGCTTAATTGTGGTGAAATTTGTTCTGTAAGTACTCTCTTTAGTTGTCAAGTTGGAGTGGCAAATGGGAGTTTTCGTTATAATATATTTTAAAACATCGATAATTTTGATTTTTAGAGATGCGTTGTATCTCGAATCTTGAGAAAAGTAGCCTTAATGTAATGTCGTGTCTTGATTAAAAGTATGTGTAATTATTAATGAATGTCTTTTTAACTTATCAGAATGCAGATCTTACCAATGCCAATCTAGAGGGAGCCGTTTTGGAAGGAGCTAACTTGAAGGTAAAATGCACTGGAACTGTATGAGCATGTATAATAGGGTCCAAGATGTTTTACATACCATAAAGAGAAAAGGTATAGGTGATTTATCCACTATTTTTTCAAAAACATGAGTGTAGTCTAACCAAAGCTAATCTAGAGGGTATGACCCTATACTAATGATGGACTGGTCTAAGGTCCAAATAAGTGCCTTTTAGTTTCTTATCAATACTAAAAAATCATCGCGCAGACTGAGAATAATCCCCCTTTCATTTGGTTAAGCTCTCCATATATTCCCATTTTCTCTCACCCCCTTTTGGCCTCCACTTTATGATTTTTGCATAAGTTTCCTCACTCATGACACAACCACTAAAAACATGACTTACGGACCTATTATGTTCAATAAAAGTACATTTTCTTTTTAAATTTAAATATCTCCACTACTTTATCGCTTAACACAAGATTTGAGAATGAAATATGAGAAAGAATGCCTAAAGGATTGATTCATATCCTAACTAATTCATGTATGTTATAAGGGCTCCAATGTCAATGATACAAAGAGAAAACCTGAAAACGCTACACCCAGGTGACAAATAAGTTAAAATATTCGAACAAAATAGAAAGAGGAATTTTGTTACCTAAGGCCGAAGATGATATACTATTAATGAGATAACATAACCCACAAAACCTTGAGAAACCTCACCATGGATTAAAAGTGTGTGAATTGTAAGCAGATTATCTCCGTGCATAGTCATTTTGTTTCTGCTGGATTTTCTTGTATCCCTCTGATCAGGTATAAACATCAATACCAGTTTAGTTATTTCCTACATTTGATACCTTGCTTCCTATAAATTTGTCAGTTTAATTTACTACTGATTTTCTGTTCATTTTCTCTTTTCGATTAAGTTTATGGCTGGGTGAAATGAAATTTTAATCTTATTTTGGCCTACTTTTAAATCAATTCCGTATTTTTCTTAGGGGGCAAAACTGAACAACGCCAACTTGAAGGGTGCAAACCTTCAACGAGCTTATCTCAGTCATCTTAATCTTCGAAATACGGTATGTTAGTTAGTTGTATTTTTCATAGTTCTTATGAGTTGATATTATAGATTGGCTAATCAATATTTTCCATTTAACTAATTCATGTGTTATGGGCTGGCATTGCTCGTTTGAAAATTTAATGTCAAGTCCAGTGATATGAATGGGAGTGGGGAATGTTTGTGGTATATTTTGCTATGCTGCTGTTGCCAATATTTGATGGATGTCTCCACAATGTAGACAATTGATTTTGAAAATGTGGTTGGAATGGAACTGAACTGAACACAAGCATTCAGTTCAAGCTGGTTTGCTGCTATGTTATTCAAGTGTGTTCCACACTAACCATTCTTGTTGATCAGTGGACACATGGCTGAACCAGAGTTTATTTACTAAGTATAGGAAACTGAATCACAGATCATGAAGAAATTCTATATGATCTGTTGTTTCCAATATAAAACTAATAACTGAAGCCAAAATGACAAACGTTAGGCAACGGAATAAATGCCATGCGAGATCAGATTTGAGGTTTTCAAATTCCCATTGTTTTAATGCTTCTTTTGTTGGCTCCCTATGTTTAGAATGGGTGGAAAATTATGGCGAGTATATTTTTCTGTTCTAAGTGCGATAAGCTAACACATTTCTTCGTTCCTTTTTATGTCACTCAGCACTTGGAAGGTGCGAGGTTTGATGGTGCCAATACTGTTGGAGTGATCAGATAATATTTGTGCCGGAAATTAAAAAATTTGGAATTTGGAATATGGCTATAAAATTTCAATACTAGATGAATGAACTTGGGAATTTGAAAGTTATCTCGTGTATGAGCGTAAGTATAAGTGCTTCTGGTGAGGTCGATATTTTAGTTGGGTCTGCTGATCTCCTCCAACAATAACATGTGGCTGATATTGTGAGATAAAGTTGTTTATGCTGTTCTTGTTCATATTTTGTGTTGATTCTGGTTTTTGGCTTTTCCTATGTACCCAGAATATTACTAATTTGTTATGTGAACTATGTTGTGTACAGCGCATGACTGATAAAAGGTTCGTATTTATGAATCATGATTGTCTTGTATAACTGATAAATTTCCTTTTGGGTAATTTTTTCGATTGGAACACGTTATCAGAGATTATTGTATTTTACAATAAAATGAGAATACTTTTGCGGAGTAAAGGAGGAATAAATTTTAACTCAAATATATTGTTGATCTTTGAAATATACTTCTATAAAACTGTTTTTAATTTGCTTTTCTTTTTGATATATCATTTTGAAAAATATTTTATAGCAACAAAAGGAAAATTATTTACATACTACATAGATTGGAACAAAACATTTGTTAGCGGAAAGGAATTTTCTAGAGATTAAAAGTAGCATCGGATTATATTTTTGAAATAAATAGATATTTAAATCATAGCATTATTGTTTACAATTTGTTTGTTAATTTTTATTCTTTTAAATCTATCTTTCACAAATGAATTGACTCTATTTAAAACTTTCTTTACCATTCAAAATATTAAATATTACATTAAACCAATTGAATACTCTCAAACGATAGTCTCATCTCATAAAATACTTCTCATATTAAATTATATATTATTATGTTCTCTAAATCTTTTCAGTTCTTTTTTCAAAATCATCAATGATCTGAGAGGGAATGCATTGAACTTTTAAAGATATTAACTTTTTTTTTCTCAAATAAATAAAAGTTAACGTTAAATACTTCAAAGATTTAGTTGCAAAAAATGTTATTTGTATTGTTCTTTTAATATTTCATAACATGTGATATAAATTCACTTCGAATATAGGTAAGAGAGAAACATAGGTTAAATTCATAATGTTATGGGACACATACGGGTTATGAGTTTACCAATAGAAAAATACAAAAGAGGGTCTAACTAAGTTGTTACATCTTAAACTTCCTTTGACGTATATAAATAAAACATATATGCTAAGTTAATTACAAACAATCAATTTTAGGTTCTCTGAATAATTTAATAAATACATATGTTTTTTATCTCATACTTAATAAACTAAATTATAATAAATCTTAATTAAATTATTATTTTAAAATATAAATTCTAATTAAGAATTTAATATTAAAGACACTATAATAAATTATCATTACTTAACAACTCTTAAAATAGACTTAATAAACTAAATTATAACAAATCTTAATTAAAATATTCTTTTAAATTACAAATTCTAATTAAAAATTCAATATTAAAGAGTAAGTTACCATTACTTAACAACTCCTAAAGTTCCAAATCATCATCACTTTCACAAACATTATCCTACTTAACCATATGTTTCATCACGAAAAAAAATCCTAAAAAATTGATAAAAATTAAGTTTAAAAGAAAATAATGATATCTTATGTAAGACTGATGACATAAGTATATTAAAATAAATACATAATTACAATGCAAAATCTTAAAAATACACTCTAACAAAAAAAATAGATGATTTAATTTTTGTAAATTTGCTAAATTTTTAAATTTTTAAAAATTAATAATAGGTTGTTATCATAATCTTTTTTATATATAATTTATAATGGTTAATTTATAAATTTATAATGACTAAATTTTTTATTTTTTGTGATTGAATTTTTTAGTATTATAGATGTTTAAAAGAATTCAAAATTGAGGACAAAATGAAGATTTGTGAAAAAATTTAAAAGCAAAGTGATTTTAAGTAAAAATAGTTATGATAAAATTCATCATAACAAAGTTGAACTTCATTATCGTTTAATTTTCATAATTTTTTTTATTGTATTAGATACTTTTCTAGTAATTTTAATATTTTTTAAATTCAAGACTGAAGTGCATTAAGATATTTTTGTTAACACTTTAATTCTTAAGCATATTTAACATAAAGAGCAATATAATTAAACACATTCTAAATCTTAAATATTTACAAAAGTGAGACACAAATGAATGCTAAAACAGAGAGAGTGAGACACTCAAATAAGTTACTGATTACAAACTTGGATTGATTAATACACTCCTAATAATAAATAGATACTAAAATACTATAGAGAAAACTTAAAGAGATAAGCATACACTCAAAAAAATTTAAACACACTTTATTCAGTACCATTTAAAAGCTCTAACTGATTTTTGTGTGAAGAAACAAATAAATTTTAAATTTTTCATTTTGTTTATAATGTGAAACAAAGAAAAACATAAAAAAACAAAAAATAATTTATACATTTTTTTAAAGTCAAAGTTAATTAACAAAATTTTTAGTAATTATTCCAACTTTTACACATTTTGGTTAAAAGTATGAGGGTTAAATATGTTTTCGTCTCTTAAGTATCTCACGATTTTGGTTTTAGTCCATATTCAAAACTTTGATGGTTTTTAATCCTCATAATCTTGAAACTCTTACTATTAGTCCTTAAAATTGAACGGTGTTAAATTTTTGTACAAGATGGCTAACGGTGAAGCCAAGTGTGTGCCACTTTTTTATTTCTAAAACATTTGCCACTTTTGTCAAACCCTTCCTTCTTTTTCCCCAATCAATCAAAATGTTCGCTCATCACAGTCATCACTGTTCCGTCTCCTAAGTCTCCATTTTCATTCATTTGGGGTTTCCCATAATGCAGATTGAGATCATGCAAGAGGACAACCTCGATCTCACCACTCCTCCGTTGCCTCCTCTACCTCCCACCAGCGGCCTAGGTCAAAACAAGGCAGAGTACAATGTTTCACACAAAATTCACTAGGAAACATAAATGAACATCAGAAAACAAAAATATTGTCTTTGGAAAGATTGGTTTTTTTGGCGCCCAGAACTATCGATAAAAAAAAATTTAGAAAAAGAAATAAGAAAAAAAAGAAATTACAAAAACATTTAAGAAATTTAAAAGAAATTGGTAGATTCTTACACAACCTAATTTTTTTTTATCAATATTGAAGGGTTTCTTCTTTAGAAAAAAAAAAGGAAAGAAAAAAAATTACACAAATGACTTTACAAAATATTTAAGAAATTAAAAAGAAGTTGGTAGGATTCTTACACAATTTTTTTTAAACCTAATTTTTTATCAATATTTGAAGGTTTCTTCTTTACCTCTATATAAAGTTGACAATGGTTTTGAAATAAACGGCAAAATTTACGATAGTTCTAAAATAGATGGCTGATATGAACAGTAACAGCTAAAGTGTGAAGTTGATGATGGATCTGAAGTAGACGACGAAGTTAATGATGGTTTTGAAGTAAACGATGAAGTTGACAATAGTTCTGAAATAGACGGCTGATATGAATAGTAACTGCTAAAGTGTGAAGTTGATGATAGTTCTGATGTAAACAACGAAGTTGATGATGGTTCTGAAGTAAACGACGAAGTTAACAATAGTTGTGAAATAGATGACTGAAGTTGATAATCTTGAAGTAAAGAGCTTATTATGAATAATAACTACTAAAATAGATCTTGTTTTGATTTGCTGAGTTTTTGCAATTGAAATATAGGTAGGGGTTTTATAATATCTAATTAGAATAATTTAGGGTTGTTCAGTATTATTGGTTTATTAGGGTGTCTTTAGGGTTTTTAAGTACTCCTGACTCACTAAAGTCTCTTTAGAATTTTTTAGTATATCACTAAAAGAATTTAAAGCTTTTAAGTAATATATTTAAATGTGTTTAGAACTTTTTTGAGTGTGTGATCTGTGTTTAAGTTATCTCTAAGGCTTAATATATGTAAGTTTGTCCTTGTATAAAAATGTATTGACGAATCCATGTTTATCATTATTTATATAATATTATTTTAGTGTTTCTCACCTTCACTGTTCAAAGATAGATTGACTCTCATTTTTTAAAATTATAAAAATTGTAAAGGGAATAAAATTTAGAAAAAGTAATGATAAGATTACTTATATTTATTCGACACACATTTGAAAGATAAAATGGTTATAAAAAAATAATTTTTTATAGTTTTTCTAAAAATAAAAATAAAAAATAAAAAATAAAAAAAATAATAATGTTAAATGATTATAAAAAATAGGGTTAAATATGTTTTTAGTCCCTATACTTTGGGGTGATTTTGGTTTTAGTCTCTCTTTCAAACTAAGGTACAATTTAATCCTTTAACTTTAGAAAACTCTGGTTTTAGTCTTTTTCACCAAATTTTTTTAACCTTATTTGTTGTTTTGAAACAGTGTAAACAATCCAAATGCTATAATGAAACGCGTGCTATAATGAAACGCGTTTGAAACAGCAAATAAAATTAAAAAAATTTGATAAAAAGGACTAAAACCAAAGTATAGGGACTAAAAACATATTTAACCCTGTATGTTAAAATATTTTTTTTAATACGAAAAATATCTCATTCCTATATATCTTTTCATAATATATTCCAAAAAATTTCTTTCCAAATTTTATGTAGAAATATTTAGAGAGAAAAAAACAAGTTGTGGAAGGAATTATATACATTAATTCAGTAGAATGAAATCTACGTGATTATTGTTGATTATCTACGTGATTTAAATCAAATATGGTTAAAAACATGGTTAAAGAAACAATAAACTTCAGTATAATGAAATCTATGAAAAGTCAGAACATGGCAAAGTGGAATGTTTTACACAAAATTCACTAGAAAACATAAATGAACGTCTGAAAACAAAATAAAAATCATGAACCGTGTAATTTCGAAAAGTTTTTTTTCAAAATTTTCATCCTAGAAAGCTTATTCTTATTGCATTTAACATTTTATGACAATTCTGTTCCAAAAATTTCATTTCAAAAATTCTATTTGAGAAATCTCATTCCAAAAATTTTGTTCTAAAATTTGAGATATCAAAATTAATTAAAAGTAAATTAAGATATCAAAATTGAAATTTGGAAATTTTAAATTATTGTTTTCTAAAATAAAAAAAATTCAATGTTTTTGAAAAAAAAATGAAAAAACTAAAACGGTAAATCACTGAATTAATGAGAAATGAAAATTTTAATTTATACTTTCTTATTTAAATACTCCCTTAATGTTTTGTTATATTAATTATTCATTTAATTCATAAATGATAATCATTAAAACATATAATTTGATAATAAAGGAGATGTTAAAAATCTTATATAAACTAATTTATAAATTTATAATGACTAACTTTTGACTTTTTTTCAGTGTCGTAAATGTTAAAAGAATTCAAAAATTAAGCATAGTTATCACCATCTTTTATATGTATATATAATTTATAATGGTTAATTTACAAATTTATAATGATTAATTTTATACTTTTCTATGATTGGATTTTTCAGTCCTATAAATATTTAAACTAATTATAAATTAAGAAAAAAAAAAGAAAATTTATGAAAAATTTAAAAATAAATGATTATAAATAAAATTAATTACGATGAAAATATCTTAAAAGACTAAAAGTTTGAACTTTTTTATTATTTAATTTTGATAGCTGTTTTAATGTATTTTTTTAATAACTAGTATTTTTTAAATTTAAAACAGGAGTGCATCGAGAATATTTTTATTAAAACTTAAATATCTAAATATGTTTAATATAAAGAAAAACATATTTAAAAAATGATAGTGAATCTATGTCTCTTTGAATAGAGAGACAGAGAAATATTAAAATAATATACATTTAATAAGACATAAATAATGATAAATATTGATTCATAAATATATTTATACATAATGAAAAATACACTTTTACTTAATGACAAGATTACATATTTTAAGTCTTGGAGATAACTTAAACATACGATTACATATTCAAAAAAGTTTTAAATACACTATATCTATTAAATAAAAGTTCTAAATTATTTTAGTAATATACTAAATAATACTTTAGTGAGCCAGTAATATTTAAAAACCTTATACTTAAAAACTCGAAAAACACTTTAATAAACCAGTAATACTTAACAACACTAAATTATTCTGAGTAGATATTATAAAATTTCTATCTACATTCCAACCGTACAAATTCAGCAACTCAAAACAAAATGTATTTTAGTAGTTACTATTTATAACCAGTTCTTTACTTCAAAATCATCATCAACTTCTTTGTTTATTTCAGAATCATCATCAACTTCGCTGTCTATTTCAGATCCATAATCAATTTCACAACTATTCATATCAGTTATCTATTTCAAAATTATCGTCAATTTTGTCGTTTATTTTAGAACCATTATCAACTTTATAGTTTATTTCAAAACCATTGTTAACTTTATCCAAAGGTAAAAAAGAAACCCTCAAATATTAATAAAAAAATTAGGTTTAAAAAAAAAATAAAAATCATTTGTGGAAGGATCCTACCAACTTCTTTTAAATTTCTTAAATATTTAGTAATTTTTTTTCTAAAGAAGAAACCCTTCAATATTGATAAAAAAAAATTAGGTTGGGTAAGAATCCTACTCATTTCTTTTAAATTTCTTAAATATTTTTGGAATTTCTTTTTTTTTTAAATTTTTTTATTGATAGTTCATGGGCCGGAAAAAAACCAATCCTTCCAAAGATAACAGTTAGAAAAGTAACCTTGAAGTCACAGACACATTGAAATGTAGTCAAATAGGTCATCTGCGGAAAAGCAAGAGGATTCAAGAAATAGCTTCGACTTCTCTTCAAGATTCTGCAGAACCAGGTCTTAACAATATTATTGTTTTCCTTTATATTCATATAAATTTCTTCTGAATGTTTGTTTGTTTTTTTTTCTCATAGAACTTCATTTTGTTTCATTTCATTTTACCATATTCTGTTCTGCGTCCGATTAACTACTACTGTCTCAGGTGTTCTTTGTTTCCACTGCATGTACCTTTTCAGTTACCATTTTCTGAAACTGTTTTAAATATCATTTTTATGTTTTCTGTGACCCGTAGAAGGGTAATGTTGTATCCCATATCATGAATTAATTATACGGGTTCATGATTTTTATGTTTGTTCTCAGATGTTCGTTTATGTTTTCTAATGAATTTTATGTGAAATATTCTATTTTGCCATGGTTCTGGCTTTGGGTAGATTTCATTTTACAGAATTTTATTGTTTCTTTAACAATGTTGCCTTGTTTATGTAGGAATTATTTTAAGACACTTATTGGTTATTTATGTATAAGACTTGTTTCAATTGTCCTTTGTTGCCTTTATCCTTCTTACCTTATTTTCTCAGTAAATTTATGATTATGTTTTTTGGCGTTTGAAATAGGTGTGGTGAACGCCAAGAGTAAACAGGAATTTGCTTTATCCAGAAGAGAAGAGTATGTTACGGCTGAAAACAACCACAAGAAGCGAAGTTTGGCAGTCAGCAATGATCAGCCTTCAGCTTCACGCAAAATGCCAAAAGAGAAATCCTTTTTGATATCTGATAAGTGTTGTCTCATTGAAACAGAGAGAAATGAGACTGTAGATGAAGAAATTGTAGCTGTCCGTCTGACTGCTGGACAAGAAATTGTATCTGTTGATTTTGATGTAGTATTTGTTAGATACAGAGGCTGATTATGTAGATTCTGCAAATGGCGAAGATGAAGATGCAAAGTTAGCACGACTGTTGCAGGAAGAAGAGTATTGGAAATCTTTGAAGAAGGCCTCTTTATCTAATAAATACTACATCAAAATTAATAAAAATGAAATTGCCAATGATTATCCTCTCTCTGCTTTTTACAAAACCTCCCTTCAAGAAACAGATGAGTTTATAGTTTTTGATAATGACTATGACGTGTATGATACTCAAGATCTTCCTCGAAGCATGCTTCATAATTGGTCTTTATACAACTCAGATTCAAGATTGGTTTCCCTGGAGCTTCTTCCTATGAAATCTTGTTCGGACGTAGATGTTGCAATTTTTGGTTCAGGTGTAATGACTGTAGATGTTGCAATTTCTGTTAATACTGTATTCTAAATTCATCTTACAATAATTTTTTTCTAAATAAATTTAGTATGTAAAATGACAACCAGACTGATTCATACTCATTCCTCTAAGGTACAGACTCGGCAAACCAGCAAAGCAGTATGCTCCTTGGTATGACTCAGTGCTGAAAACTGCAAGGCTTGCTATTGCCATTATCACCTTGCTGAAGGAACAGAGCCAAGTATCACGACTTTCCTTTGAACATGTCATCAAGAAAGTATCTGAGTTTAATCAGAAAGACCGTTCTTATATTTCTTTTGATCCATTGGCTGTTGAGAGATATGTTGTTGTCCATGGACAGATTATTCTGCAGCTCTTTGCAGAATTTCCTGATGATAAGATCAGAAAGTCTCCATTTGTGACTGGCCTTAGGAACAAAATGGAAGAGCGACATCATACCAAATGGTTAGTGAAGAAGAAGAAAGTTTTGCTGAGGACTGAACCAAATCTAAATCCTAGGACAGAAATGGATCCTATTGTGTCCAAGAGGAAAGCTATGCAAGCCACAACAACAAAGCTAATCAATAGAGTATGGGCAGAATATTTTTCAAACCACTTGCCAGAGGATTCAAAAGAGGGGTCTGTGAGTTAAAGGAAGAGGATGAAGTGGAGGAACATGAAGAAAATGAAGATAAGGACAATGAAGAAGAGCAAATACTTTTGGAGCAAACCACAAAGAAACATTTGGTTTCAAAGCAAACCAAAACATTTTTGGTTAATGCTGAAATAAGATGGGAAGGAAAACCTGAAGGGAAGACTCGTTCTGGATATCCTGTTTATAAGCAGGCAATCATTAATGGGGAAGTTATTTTTGCGGGAAAATCCGTGTTAGTGGAAGTTGATGAAACAGATGAATTTCCAGACATGTATTATGTTGAGTATATGTTTGAGTCAAATAATGGAAGAAAAATGTTTCATGGTAGGATGATGCAGCATGGTTGTCATACTGTTGTTGGCAATGCTGCTAACGAGAGAGAGGTGTTTTTGACTAATGAGTGTAGGGATTTGGGACTGCAGGAGGTTATGCAGACAGTTGTTGTAAATATTCAAGAAAGTCCTTGGGGGCATCAGCATTGAAAGGATAATATCATTGCCGATAGAGTTGACAGGGCTAGAGCCGAAGAAAGGACTGGCTACTGAATATTATTGTAGAGGCCTGTATTGGCCTGAAATGGGTGCTTTCTTTAGCCTTCCATTTGATACTTTGCATCAAGGTTTAGGTATTTACTCATCTTGCAAAATACATGACGTTGAAAAGGCGAAGGATATTTTCAATGTAAATTCCTCCAAGTCTAGTTTCCTATTTAAAGGAATTGAGTATTCCCTTAATGATTATGTTTATGTAAGTCCCTTTGAATTTGAGGAAAAGATCGAGCAAGGAACTCATAAGAGTGGAAGGAATGTTGGGTTGAAAGCTTATGCTGTATGCCAAGTGCTAGAGATTGTTGTTAAAGTGGAAATAAAACAACCAAACATAAAATCTACACAAGTCAAAATCAGGAGGTTCTTTCGATCAGAGGATTTATGAAATGAGAAGGCATACTGCTCTGATATACAAGAGGTATAGCTACAAGTCTTAGATAGCATTGTTATGTGGATTTTATAATATTATTTTTCGTAAGTCATCCATGCTTGATCTGGCCGTGATAAGTGAGTTGCTATTAGTGCATAATGCTGTAAGTTTTTAAGATGACTTGAATTTCATATTTATATTTTAGGTGTATTACAGTGATGAAACGCATATAATCTCTGTAGAATCCATGAAAGGGAAATGTGAAGTCAGAAAGAAGAGTGATATTCCTGAACAAAGTGCCCCTGGAATGTTCCAAAATGTATTTTTCTGCGAGCTATTGTATGATCGTGCCACTGGGTCACTGAAAAAGGTATTGTGTATTTGGACCTATTATACAAACATGCAATATGCTTTTTAATCCAGTGGATAATATTGGTCTTTTATGATCTAGAGTCTATGCTGTTTTACCGGATAGCAATAATTGCTTTGTGGATCTTTGACACGCTAAACATGTTAAGTATTTTTACATCTTTAGTAAACAAAAAAGTGTCAGTGCAGCAATTAAGGTTTTTAATAGATCAACTCTAACTTATGCTGTCATAATTACACTGTTCATTGATATTGTAAAACAATACCTTGTTAGTAGATTAAAATTCAATCCAAAAGTTTTAAGTCGTTGTAAATGCTTTATATAAATTTCCTATCTGTCGTTATATATTGTAATTGAACTAAAGTTTATTAGTTTAGCTTAAGATGAAAAACTATGATTATCAGTATATTCTTCTTGACATCCATTTCACAATCGGGTGCAGCTGTGAAAGTACAAGTTATGAATTTCGATAATTAACTGTTATTTTTTTTTTCAATTACTTGACAGTTGCCAGCTCATATTAAAGTAAAATATTCAATTGGACAAACATCTGATGCTGCAGCCAGAAAGAGAAAAGGAAAATGTAAAGAGGGATATGACGAATCAGACTCCTCTAAGGAAGGAAAAACATTAAATGAAAAACGTTTAGCAACCTTAGATATTTTTGCAGGTTGTGGTGGTTTATCAGAGGGGTTGGCGCAGTCAGGTAATTAAAATACGTAATTAAAGAATGAGTGAGTAGTGTGGGTGAGTTGTTGCTTATTATCTTGTCTTGTTTTCGGGTGAGTTTATCCTGGTTTGTTTATGTTTGTATTGTTATAGAAAGTAGATGATGTTACATATAATGCTGGTGCTGTTAAAAGCGTAGAGACGCATGAGAAAATTTTATACAAGTTTTTTAAAATATTTTTGAGGCAATAATATAGTTTAATTTTGAAATTTTCAAATATTATTATAAGTTGTAATTGGATTATTTATCATTTTTGTATTATTTTAATGTAGTTCACAACAATGAAATAAGGTTTTTGATTTTTTATTATTTCATGATAGTATCAAGAGTCATTTTGTCTTAAATTAATTAATTACATGTAGTATCTTAAATGCTGTGTTACACATACATTCTTTTAAGATGTGCGTGTTAATACATTTGGCAAGATATTTGCAAATCATTCGGGGTTTTCAGAAACAATTAGTCCTTTTGTACAGAGTGCTATGCATTGATAACTTATTTGAGGTTCATTCATTGTTTAACTTTCCTCGACCAAAATTTTAATGGATAATGCTATGAAGAGATTATTTCCTGGCAACTTGGATTTTCTTTATTAGTTGATGTTTTGGCTGTTTATGAAAAAAGAATGGCTGAAAATTACATCCCAGTATATACCTGACTATCGAGACCAATTACTCTGAATTATATTTTTGAATTTGTTAGGAATAGTTAATGTTGCAACTATTTGACAAAGAACCTTGAAAAATATAAAATTGCAGTAGCTTTATTTTGGAATGAATTTTATATTTGATTAGTCCCGATTTTGTAGAGCTTTTATAGGTTAAGATTGCGTCCTTTGGTTTTAGATTGTTCTTATTTCTTAGTTTTAGCACATATTTTGTTTTTATAGAATAAATTTCTAAAGTTCCAAAAACAAGTTAATTTCTAGTTTTTAGATGAATTTTTAGTAGAATTTTAGTCTTATGGATTTTTGGTTCTTTTGAACAATAAATTTCAGCTTGATTTGAACTAAATTTTGGTGTGAATAAATGAACATTTAAGTTTTCAATTTTAGTGCAGTAGTGGTTGATCAAATGTTAGTGCAGCTAAGTAAAAAGAAGCTGTGCTATTTGTAGAATGGTTGAAGTAGCTGTGCTAACGGTGATGACCAGTGAGAACCCAAAATTACCAAAGTCACAAGACGATATTTCTAAGATCCTTATGTTTTCCGAATCTTACATATGTAGTTTTGTAGTTAAGATTCATACTTAGCTGTTTCTTTCAGAATCATTATCAACTTCTAACATTCTAACATTAGGAATTATGATTAATCAGTCATCTATTTTTTACTATGGCCAATTTTGTGGTCTTCTTCATAATCATTATCAACTTTACACTTTATCAGTTGTGAATATATAATGACTAATTTTTTATTATTTTATGATTGAATTTTTCTGTGTTATATAAGTTTAAAACAATTATAAATTAAGGAAAAAAATGAAAACTTATGAAAAAATTATAACACGAATATTAATATAAACAATAATGGTATCTTAAATAAAATTGAATACATAAATAATATTAAAATAAATACGTAATTACATTACATAATCTTAAGAATACCCTCTAATTAAAAAAAAGTAGAGGATTTTATTTTTATAAATTTTTTAAATTTTTTCATATTCAAAAAATAGTAATAGATTGTTATCATAATCTTTTCTATACAAGCTAATTTATAAATCTATGAAGACGAATTTTTGACTTTTTTTTATGGAGTTTTTCAGAGTGGTAGATGTTAAAAGAATTCAAAATTAAGGAATGTTATCATTATCTTTTATATGTATATAATTTATATAATCTTTAATTTAAAAATTTATAATAACTACTTTTTTATTTTTTTTATGATTAGATTTTTGTAATAAAAGTTTACGTAAAAAATCAAAAGTAAGTGATTATAAATAAAAGTAATTGCATAAAAATATTTTAAAAGATTAAAAGTTTGAACATTATTATTATTATTTAATTTTGATAACTTTTTTAATGTATTTTATATTAGAGTGTATTATAAATATTCTTATTAACACTTAAATTGCTAAATATAATTAATATAAAGGAAAATATATTTAATCACATTCGAAATTCTAACCATTTTTTAAAATGAGACTCAACCTATGACTCTGTGAATAGAAAAAGTGAGAAACACTAAAATAATACACATTTAATGATACATAGATAATGATAAACATAAATTAATAAATACACTTTTATAGAATGACAAACCTACATATACTAAGATTGGATGATAACTTAAACATAGGAGCACACATTCAAACAATATTTATCACACTTTATCATATAACTTAAAAGTTTTGACTTATTTTAGTGATATATTAAGAAACTCTAAAGACTCTTTGTTGAGTCATTAGTACTTAACAATCTTAAATTACTCTAATCAGATATTATAAGAACCCTATATCTATTTCAGTCGCAAAAACTCAACAACTAAAAATAACTTTCATAGAGATTTATTTTAGTATTAACTATTTATATTCAGTTGTCTATTTTAGAATCATCATCAACTTCTCACTTTGACATTTACGATTCATAATCAGTCATCTATTTCATAATTATCATCAACTTTGCAATTTAACAGTTATGAATCTATAATGACTAATTTTTTATTTTTTTATGATTGGATTTTTTTATTGTTGTAAATATTTAAAATAATTATAAATTAAGGACAAAATGGAAATTTATAAAAAAATTAAAAGAAAAATGACTATAAATAATAATAAGTACGGCAAAAAGTATCTTAACAAATTAAAAGTTTAATATGATTAATTTACAAATTTATAATGAATAATTTTTTATTTTTTGTTAATCATAAAAACATTTTTTTATCTTTTAGAATTCCATAGAAATTTTTTATTAGTGCTTTATATTTTGAAATTAATAGTTAAAATGTTTTTATTTTTTTAAATAAAAATATATATTTTTCGCTCTTTCATAATTTTATAGAAATTTTTTATTAACCAATTTTTCAATGTTTGTAAATATTTAATATAAATATAAATTAAGCGCAAAATAAAAATTTATGAGAAAATTAAAAGATAAGTGAATATAAATAAAAGTAATTACAATAAAAATATTTTAAAAGAATATATGTTTGAACTTCGTTGCTATTTAATTTTAGAAACTTTATTAATGTATTTTATATTTGTGTTTTTAATAAATTTAATTTTTTGTTTTAAATCCAAATCTACAGTGCATTATTATTATTATTCTTATTAACACTTAAATTCCTAAATATATTTAATATATATATATATATATATATATATATATATATATGGATTTGCTAAGTTTGCGTATGCTTTTTTTTTAGTTGGTACATTTTAGCAACGTGTACCAGGTTTTATTAGACAAAAATACCTCTTTATATATCGTGGATTCTAAGTTTTAAGATTAAGGGTATTTTAATAATTTTCATTCTCAAAACTAAAAAAGAAAAAAACAAGAGAGTCCCAAACCCTTAATCACCTCCCTCATTCCTTTCAACCATTTATCTTTCATCTCTCTCACTCCAACATTTTTTCTGTCATCCCTACGGTAGTCCCATTCTAAGTTTTAAGATTAAGGGTATTTTAATAATTTTCATTCTCAAAACTAAAAAAGAAAAAAACAAGAGAGTCTCAAACCCTTAATCACCTCCCTCATTCCTTTCAACCATTTATCTTTCATCTCTCTCACTCTAACATTTTTTCTGTCATCCCTACGGTAGTCCCAACTGAAAAAATCAAAAACACTCACCTAACCTTAATCTACCTTCCTTGTTTAACCCTAAGAACTTGGATAGATAAGTGGGAATAGAAATATTACAGGGAGTAGGAGGCGATCCTTTAGAGAAACAACCTCTCTTATATTGATATTTTTTTTTCTATTAGATAACAACTATGAAGAAATGATTCAAAGCTCGTCCTTGAAAAATGAAGAACGTTTGGAAGATAAGCTTTGGATTGGATAAGAAACCTCCATTGCTATGCCACATAGATCTAAATCCCTTTGCATTCTAATATAACCATTTTCTCCCCATTTGGATCCCCACCAGTTCTTCACTGTCCAATATTTTGTTCCATCTTGAGTTGTTCCATACCCCACAATTGTTACCCCATGATTCAGACCAGTGCCGCAAAATCCCGTAAACACTCCCTGCACTTAATTATTTTCAAGCTGTGATCACACCCGAAACAATTTTCTTTCTAAAACTAGATAATTAAGAACCATGTTTGTGCTTTAAAACTATACATTCACAAAATAAGTTATGAGGAAGAGGTTGATTAGATATAATAATACTAACAGTTCATAGATTTTTTTGAGTAAAACTATAACTTGATTCTTTGAAATGAAAAAAAAAAATAGTGAATGAAACAAATTGGATAAGTGAGGAAGGTAGATTAGTGTTAGGCAAGTGTTTATGATTATTCAGTTGGAACTACCGCAGGGATGATAAAGAAAATGTTAGAGTGAGAGAGATGAAAGAGAAATGGTTGAAAGGAATGAGGGAGGTGTGTAAGGGTTTGAGGGCTTCTTGTTTTTTTTTTAGTTTTAAGAATGAAAATTATTAAAATACCCTTAACCTTAAAACTTAGAATCCATGATATATAAGGATATTTTTGTCTACTAAAATCCGGTACACATTGCTAAAATGTACCAACTGAAAAAATAGTATACACAAGTTAGCAAACCATATATATATATATATATATATATATATATATATATATATATATATATATATATGTATATGTATATATATATGTATACATATATATGTATATATATATATGTATACATATATATATATATGTATACATATATATATATATATAAATATATATATGTGTATATGTATACATATACACATATATATGTGTATATGTATACATATACACATATATATGTGTATATGTATACATATACACATATATGTGTATATGTATACATATACACATATATATGTATATATACATACATATATATATATATATATATATATATAAGGGTTAAATATGTTTTTTGTCCTTAAACTTTCAGTGAAAATTGGAATTAGTCCCTCTTCAAAACTTTGGCCTAATTTAGTCTTCCAACTTTAGAAATGTATGAATTTAGTCCTTTTAACTAAATTTTGTGAGGTTTATTTGATGTTTCAAGCACATTTTATGATAGTGAAACATCAAATAAGTTAACAAAATTTGGTTAAAAGGACTAAATTCAAACATTTCTAAAGTTAAGGGACTAAATTAGGCGAAAGTTTTGAAAAAGGACTAATTCCAATTTTCACTCAAAGGGACCAAAAACATATTTAACCCATATATATATATATATATATATATATATATATATTGTTATAAAATATTAATTAGTTTTGATTGCAAAAGAACGTTTGTAATGTTGGATTGCAACGTTCAAACATTTTAACATTTAAAACTTTATTATGTGCTGTAACGTTAAAAAAATATTTATTGTTCTCATTCTCCTTTCTTCTCATTTATGTTTTTTCCTCTTCTAAAAATATTCTAGGTTTATCTTATACTCTTTTTAGAGATTCTTGTTAGTTTTGAGATCCGTAAAAATATTTTGGGAAGTTCCTGTTATATCTTAGGAGACTTGCGCAATACACCGCGGATAAGTCCTTAAGGACAATGAAACTACACGCCTCAAGAAATATTGTTTTGTGAGCTGTTCTACAACAATATTAAGGACTTATGATGGACATCAACAACATAACTTTGGATAGCCAAACCATTGTTTCCAAAACTCAAAGATCTTCGCGACATCACTTTCAAACGTGTCAAAATTTGAGGTTTTCTCTGGACAAAACTTTCAGCGCTGCATGTCCACCCTTTTAGACATGTATGGAGTTGTTGTTTCTCTTTCATCTCCGAAGCCCGATCCCAGTTTTCCCTCAAACTCAAAACTAGTTGAAGAGTGGACTTACACGAACAATGTATGTCGACACACTTTGCTTAATGCACTTTCTAATGATTTGTTGGATGTATATTGTTCTTACAAGGAAGCAAAGGACATTTGGGACTCATTGATTCTCAAATACACTATCAAAGATGTCGTCAAACAAAGATTCGTCATAGGAAACTACTACTGCTGGGAGATGATTGAAGACAAGGACATAAATCTCAAATCAATGTATACCACAAGATACTCGAAGACATCAAAGCAGAAAATATTGTTCTACCGGATGAATTTGTTTCATTACACACATAATAATTGAAGATACCAACAGGAAGGAGTCTGCTACTGCAAGGGCCAAAGCTTTATCTACAAAAACAAATATGGTATAAGTAAGACCTACTCCCAAAAGGTACGAACACAAACCTGATCACAAAAGGAAAAATAATTTTCTTAAATCTCATCCCAATGAATCTAAACCCACCTTTAAGAAGAAAGGAAATTATTTCGTATGCGGAAAGTCAGGCCATCATGCACCACAATGCAGGCGTAAAGTGAGAAACGACAATCCTCCTAGGACAAATATAGTCAAAGGAGATGACATTATTGTTGTGGTCGTTTTTCAAGTAAATTTGATTACCAGTGTGAGCAAATGGATGGTAGACTCTGGTGCTACCAGGCATATCTGTGCAAACAGAAGTGTCTTTACCTCTTATACTAGTGTAGGGGATGAAAAAGAACAATTGGACTAGTTTGGTCTTAGGCGCAAATGAGACTAATATTGTGAGTAGTGGGATGATAATAGCTTGTTTATGACTTTATAGAGTATAAATACTACTCCAACTAACTTTATAGTGAAATCCAATGTTAAAGGCATGTATCTGGATTATTGAGTCTATATGTATTTATATGATTTATTGTATTTATTTCATGTTTAGATTATATTTTATATGATTTAATTGTTTATGAAAACTCTTGTATACATTAGCTTAATCTTTTGTCTCTTTGGGTGTTTCTTGTGTGTTGTTTATTTTTTTTAAGATGATCATTTTATTGCTGTGAATAAATGATGGATAAGTGTCAAAACATATCTGGTGAAGGACAATGATGTTGTATGGTTACTAGTTTCCTTTAATTGGTTTATATATTTTTCATTTGTATAATTATTTTTTTAGATAATTATATTAGTATCGTATGTTTATAGTAGTTTGAGACACTTTTATCAATCTTATATAATCTTGTTTTATCAATTATAAACCATTAAAATTTGGATGTTACATAAATAGACTGAACTTGTCCCAAAATTTTGGATGTTAAAACCATAAAAACGTACTGGGCTACTTGACCCATTAGAAGGAGAAGTAAAAATGTAAAACTCGTGGATGAGAGTTTCAAAATAGTAAAAAAGTGCAATAAGTTAAACTAATTCATAAGATAATTATAATATTTTTTTCAATTTTATTTTATAAAATGACTATAAGAAACAATTAATTTTGAGATGATACATTTATAAACACCTCACTAAATAATTAAATAAACACAATAATCTATATAAAATAAATGAGATCATGAACATCTTATTAAATAAAAAAAAATATTTTTGATGTTCATTTATGTTTTCTAGTGAATTTTGTGTAAAACATTCGATTTTGACTTAGTTTGGCTTTGGATAGAATTGATTGTTCTACATAAATTTATTGTTTATTTAATCATCTTTGATTCAAATCATGGAGATAATCAGCAATAATTTTTAAAAAATATTAGAAATAAAATGAAAAATATATTTTTAAGTTAAATTACTATTTATTTATTAAAATCAATTTATGTCATATATAGTATTTTAACATTTTAGATTTATATTTATTTATTTTTCATACACATAATTCTTTTTTCTCCCCTAAAATTTTTAAAATAACCATTTTATTATTTGTGACAGTGATTTCTGAAATATTTTGAAAACATTTTAAAAGAAATTTCTCAAGTTTTAGAACAAAATTTTTGGAATGAGATTTCTGAAATAGAATTTTTGAAACAGAATTGTCATAAAATGTTAAATGCAATAAGAATGAGCTTTATAGGATGAAAATTTTGAAAAAAAACTTTTCAAAATGTATATAATTCCTTCCACAACGAGTTTTTTCTCTCTAAATACTTCTACATAAAATATGTTTTGGAAAGAAATTTTTTGGAATACATTATGAAAAGATATATCGAAATGAGTTCTTTTTCGTATTAAAAAAATATATTTTGACATACACATGTTTTTATAATCATTTGCTATTATATATTTTTTATTTATTTTTAAACTATTTTTCTTTTTGAAAAACTACAAAAACAAATTATCTTTTTATAATCATTTTATCTTTATTACATGTATGGAATAAATGACAATGACGATAACTAGGACAATGACTTATATAGTGTCATATAAAGGTGAAGGATATTTAAATCTTTTTTAATTATTATTATTATGTTAATAATTGTAGGATTCGAGAGACAATACCAAACCATATTCATGCATATATCCAATTTTTCATAATATATGTTAATTAATTAAAAGTAAATGAAGATATGAAAATTGAAATTTGGAAATTTTAAATTATTGTTTTCTAAAATAAAAAAAAATTAATGTTTTTGAAAAAAAATGAAAAAACTAAAATGGTAAATCACTGAATTAATGAGAAATGAATATTTTAATTTATACCTTCTTATTTAACTACTTCCTTAGTGTTTTCTTATATTAATTATTCATTTAATTCGTAAATGGTAATCATTAAAACATATGATTTCATAATAAAGATGTTAAAAGTCTGATATAAGAAAATATATACGGTCAATATTCATCTTTATTTTACATTTTTTTCAAAGTTCATTGTAAGTTTTGTTATTTTTAATTGTTATTCTTGAAGCTTTTTTTTTAGTTTTTTTTAAACAAAAATATATTTTAAGTGAAATGTTAATAACTTGTTTTTTTATATTCATAAAATGTTGAAAATGAATACACTGAGAGTTTTACTTTTATTTAAATAACAAGACTTGTAATTTTATAGTTTCAATAAAATATTTATATCAACCAAATATATATTTAAACAAATCATAATGGTAATCATATAACTAACATTATATAAGCAATGATATCTTATATAAGATTGAATACATAAGTAATATTAAAATAAATACATAGTGCACTATCTTAAGAATACACTAAAATTAAAAAAAAAAAACAGAGGATTTAATTTTTTGTAAATTTGTTAAATTTTGTCATATTTAGAAAATAGTAATAGATTTTTATCATAATCTTTTCTATATAAACTAATTTATAAATTTATAATGACTAATTTTTGACTTCTTTTATGGTGGAGTTCTTCAGTGTCGTAAATATTAAAAGAATTCAAAATTTAAGGATGGATACCACCATCTTTTACATGTATATATAATTTTTATAATGGTTAATTTACAAATTTATAATGGTTATTTTATTTTTTTTATGATTGGATTTTTCAGTGCCATAAATATTTAAAATAATTATAAATTAAGGAAAAATAAATAAAATTTATGAAAAATTTAAAAAGTAAATGATTATAAAATTAATTACGATAAAAATATCACAAAAGACTAAAATTTTAAACTTCTTTATTATTTAATTTTGATAACTTTTTTAATGTTTGTTTTTTAATAACTTCAGTATTTTTTAAATTTAAAACAGGAGTGCATCAAGAATATTCTTATTAACACTTAAATTTTTAAGCATGTTTAATATAAAGAAAAACATATCTAAGCCCTTTGAAAATTTTAACAATTTTCAGAAATGTTTGTGAATATCTCTTTGAGCAGAGAGAGTGAGAAACACTAAAATAATATACAACACATAAATAATGATTAACATGGATTCATAAATATAATTTTAGATAAAGACAAATACATTTTTACATAATGACAAGTTTGCATGTTCTAAGTCTTGGAGATAACTTAAACATAGGATTACACACTAAAAAAAGTTTTGAACACACTTTATCATATTACTTAAAAGTTTTAAATTATTTTAGTAATATACTAAAAAACTCTAAAGACACTTTAATTAGCTAATAATATGTAATACTTAAAAACCAGTAATACTTAAAAATCGTAAAGACACTCTAGTAAACCAGTAATACTTAACAATCTTAAATTCTTTGAGTAGATATTATAAAACCCTTACTTACATTCCAGCCGCAAAAACTCAACAACTCAAAACAAGATGTACTTTAGTAGTTACTATTTATAACCAACTCTTTACTTCAAAATCATCATCAACTTCAATCATCTTTCATAATTATCCTCAACTTTGTTGTTTACTTCACAATCATCATCAACTTTGTCGTTTACTTCAGAACCATACTCAATTTCACCGTCTATTTCAGATCCATCATCAACTTCACATTTTAGCAGTTACTATTCATATCAGCCGTCTATTTCAAAACTATCATCAACTTCGTTGTCTATTTCAGATCCATCATCAACTTCATACTTTAACAGTTACTATACATATAAACTATCATCTATTTCAGAACTATAGTCAACTTTGTCGTTTATTTCAAAAACATTGTCAACTTTCTATAGAAGTAATGAAGAAACCCTCAAATATTTATAAAAAATTAGGTTTAAACAAAAAAAATCATTTGTGTAAGGATCCTACCTCCTTTTAAATTTCTTTAAATATTTTGTAATTTCTTCTTTTTTTTCTTTCCTTTTTTTTTTCTAAAGAAGAAACCCTTCAATATTAAGAAAATAATAGGTTGTGTAAGAATCCTAAAAATTTCTTTTAAATTTCTTAAATATTTTTTTAATTCTTTTTACTTTCTTCTTTTCTAAATTTTTTTTATTGATAGTTCATGGGCACCAAAAAAACATATTTAAGCAACTTTAAAATTTTAACAATTTTGAGAAATGATAATGACTCTATGTCTCTTTGAACAGAGAGAGTGAGAAACACTAAAATAATATACATTTAATAAGACATAAATAATGATAAACATGGATTCATAAATATATTCATAGATAATGACAAATACATTTTTACATAATAATTACAAGTTTGCATATTTTAAGCCTTGGAGATAACTTAAACATAGGATTACACACTCAAAAAAGTTTTAAACACACTTTATCATATTACTTAAAAGTTCTAAATTATTTTAGTAATATACTAAATAACTCTAAAGACACTTTAGTGAGGCAGTAATACTTAAAAACTAATAATACTTAAAAATCCTAAAGACACTCTAGTAAATCAATATACTTAACAACCCTAAATTACTCTGAATAGATATTATAAAACCCCTACCTACATTCCAGCCACAAAAACTCAACAACTCAAAAACAAGATGTACTTTAGTAGTTACTATTCATAACTAGTTCTTTACTTCAAAATCTTCATCAACTTCAGCCATCTTTCATAACTATCCTCAACTTGTCGTTTACTTCACAACCATCATCAACTTCTTCGTTTACTTCAGAACCATAATCAACTTCGTTGTCTACTTCAGATTCATCATCAACTTCACACTTTAGGAGTTATTACTCATATCAATCGTCTATTTCAGAACTATCGTCAACTTTGTCGTTTATTTAAGAATTACTGTCAACTTTGCCGTTTATTTCAGAATCATTGTCAACTTTATACATAGATAATGAAGAAACTCTCAAATATTGATAAAAATTAGGTTTAAAAAAAAACATTTGTGTAGGAATCCTACCAACTTCTTTTAAATTTTTTAAATATTTTGTAGTTTCTTTTTTTTTTCCTAAAGAAGAAACCTTCAATATTGATAAAAAAAAAAATAGATTGTGTAAGTATCCTACCAATTTCTTTTAACTTTCTTAAATATTTTTTTAATTTTTTTTTCTTTTTTTTCTAATTTTTTTTATTGATAGTTCATGGGTAAAAAAAACCCATCCTTCCAAAGACAATAATTCGAAAAGACACCTTGAAGTCCCTTCCAGTGAACAAGCAGTCACAGTCACAGACAATAATTTTTTTTTCTTTTTGAAACAAAAATATATTTTAAGTGAAATGTTAATAACTTGTTTTATTATATTCATAACAAATGTTGAAAATGGATACATTGGGAGTTTTACTTTTATTTAAATTACAAGACTTGTAATTTTATAGTTTCAATAGAATATTTATTTCAACCAAATATATATTTAAACAAATCATAATTAATTTTGACAGGTAATCATGTAATCTTATAACTAACATTAATATAAACAATGATATCTTATATAAGATTGAATACATAATTAATATTAAAATAAACACATAGTGCATTATCTTAAGAATACACTCAAATTAAAAAAAAAACAGAGGATTTAATTGTTTGTAAATTTGTTAAATTTTGTCATATTTAGAAAATAGTAATAGATTTTTATAATAATTTTTTCTATATAAATTAATTTATAAATTTATAATGACTAATTTTTGTCTTTTTTTTTATGGTGGAGTTCCTCCGTGTCGTAAATATTAAAAGAATTCAAAATTAAGGATGGATACCACCATCTTTTACATGTATATACCATCTTTTACATGTATATATAATTTATAATGGTTAATTTATAAATTTATAATGGTTATTTTATATTTTTTATGATTGGATTTTTCAGTGCCATAAATATTTAAAATAATTATAAATTAAGGAAAAGAAATAAAATTTATGAAAATTTTTAAAAGTAAATGATTATAAAATTAATTACGATAAAAATATCATAAAAGACTAAAAGTTTAAACTTCTTTATTATTTAATTTTGATAACTTTTTTAATGTTTGTTATTTAATAACTTTAGTATTTTTAAAATTTAAAACAGGAGTGCATCAAGAATATTCTTATTAACACTTAAATTTCTAAACATGTTTAATATAAAGAAAAAGATATTGAAGCACCTTTAAAATTTTAACAATTTTCAAAAATATAATGTATCTTTGTCTGTTTCAACCTGGAGAGTGAGAAACACTAAAATAATATAAAGACATAAATAATGATAAACATGAATTCATAAATATATTTTTAGATAATGAAAAAAATACATTTTTACACAATAACAAGTTTTATATTCTAAGTAATGGAGATAACTTAAACATAAGATTACACACTGAAAAAAGTTTTAAACACATTTTATTATATTACTTAAAAGTTTTAAATTATTTTAGTAATATACTAAAGAACTCTAAAGACACTTTAATTAACCAGTAATACTTAATATTTAAAAACCAGTAATACTTAAAAATCTTAAAGACACTCTAGTAAACTAGTAATACTTAACAACCCTAAATTACTCTGATTAGATATTATAAAACCCTTACTTACATTCCAGTCACAAAAACTCAGCAACTCAAAAAAAGATATACTTTAGTAGTTACTATTTATAAGTAGCTCTTTACTTCAAAATCATCATCAACTTACCATCTTTCATAATTATCCTCAACTTGTCGTTTACTTCACAATCATCATCATATTCGCCGTTTACTTCATAATCATCATCTACTTCACCATCTACTTTAGATCTATCATCAACTTCACACTTTAACAGTTACTATTCATATCAGTCGTCTATTTGAGAACTATCATCAACTTCGCCATCTACTTCAGATCCATCATCAACTTAATACTTTAACAGTTACTATACATATCAGTTATCGTCTATTTCAGAACTATAGTCAACTTTGTCGTTTATTTCAAAAACATTGTCAACTTTGTACATAAGTAATGAAGAAACCCTCAAATATTTATAAAAAATTAAGTTTAAACAAAAAAAAATCATTTGTGTAAGGATCCTACCTTCTTTTAAATTTCTTAAGTATTTTGTAATTTTTTTTTCTTTCCTTTTTTTTTTCTAAAGAAGAAACCCTTTAATATTAATAAAAAATTAGGTTGTGTAAGAATCCTACAAATTTCTTTTAAATTTCTTAAATATTTTTGTAATTTTTTTTTTATTGAAAGTTCACGAGTGCCAAAAAAGCATATTTAAGCATCTTTAAAATTTTAACAATTTTCAGAAATGATAATGAATCTGTGTCTCTTTGAATAGAGAGAGTGAGAAACACTAAAATAATATACATTTATTAAGACAAATAATGATAAACATGGATTCATAAATATATATTTATAGATAATGACAAATACATTTTTACATAATGGCAAGTTTGCATATTTTAAGCCTTGGAGATAACTTAAACATAGGATTACACACTCAAAAAAGTTTTAAACACACTTTATCATATTACTTAAAAGTTTTAAATTATTTTAATAATATACTAAACAACTCTAAAGACACTTTAGTGAGGCAGTAATACTTAAAAACCAATAATACTTAAAAACCCTAAAGACACTATAGTAAACCAGTAATCCTAAATTACTCTGAATAGATATTATAAAATCCCTACCTATATTCCAGCCGCAAAAACTGAGCAACTCAAAAACAAAATGTACTTTAGTAGTTACTATTCATAATTAGCTCTTTACTTCAAAATCTTCATCAACTTCATCTATCTTTCATAACTATCCTCAACTTTGTTGTTTACTTCACAACTATCATCAACTTCTTCGTTTACTTCAGAACCATCATCAATTTTACTGTCTATTTCAGATTCATCATCAACTTCACTTTAGCAGTTACTATTCGTATTAGCCGTCTATTTCAGAACTGTCGTCAACTTTGCCATTTATTTTAGAACCATCTATTTGTATTAGTCATCTATTTCAGAACTGTCATCAACTTTATCGTTTATTTTAGAACGATTGTCAACTTTGCCGTTTATTTCAGAACCATTGTCAACTTTATACAGAGGTAAAGAAGAAACCCTCAAATATTGATAAAAAAATTAGGTTTAAATAAAAAAGAATCATTTGTGTAGAGATCCTACCACCTTCTTTTAAATTTCTTAAATATTTTGTAATTTTTTTTTCCAAAGAAGAAACCTTCAATATTGATAAAAAAAATTAGATTGTGTAAGAATCCTACCAATTTCTTTTAAATTTCTTAAATATTTTTGTAATTTTTTTTCTTTTTTTTCTAAATTTTTTTATTGATAGTTCATGGGCGCCAAAAAAACCCATCCTTCCAAAGACAATAATTCGAAAAGACACCTTGAAGTCCCCTCCAGTGAACAAGCAGTCACAGAAACATTGAAATGTAGTCAAATAGGTCATCTGCGGAGGAGCAAGAGGATTCAAGAAAAAGCTTCTACTTCTCTTCAAGATTCTGCAGAACCAGGTCTTAACAATATTATTGTTTTCCTTTATATTTATATAAATTTCTTCTGAATGTTTGTTTTTTTTTTTCTCATAGAACTTCATTTTGTTTCATTTCATTTTACCATATTCTGTTCTGCTTCCGATTAACTACTACTGTCTCAGATGTTCTTTGTTTCCACTGCATGTACCTTTTCAGTTACCATTTTCTGAAACTGTTTTAAATATCATTTTTATTTTTTCTGTGACTCGAAGAAGGTAATGTTGTATCCCATATCATGAATTACACGGGTTCATGATTTTTATGTTTGTTCTCAGATGTTCGTTTATGTTTTCTAATGAATTTCATGTGAAACATTCGATTTTGCCATGGTTCTGGCTTTGGGTAGATTTCATTTTACAGAATTTTATTGTTTCTTTAACCATGTTCCGCCTTTTATGCAGTGATTATTTTAAGACACTTATTGGTTATTTATGTATAACACTTGTTTCAATCGTCCTTTGTTGTTGCCTTTATCCTTCTTACCTTATTTTCTCAGTAAATTTATGATTATGTTTTTTGGCGTTTGAAATAGGTGTGGTGAACGCCAAGAGTAAACAGGAATTTGCTTTATCCAGAAGAGAAGGGTATGTTACGGCTGAAAACAAGCACAAGAAACGAAGTTTGGCAGTCAGCAATGATCAGCCTTCAGCTTCACTCAAAATGCCAAAACGTGCTGCAGCATGTGAAGATTTGAAAGAGAAATCCTTTTTGATATCTGATAAGTGTTGTCTCATTGAAACAGAGAGAAATGAGACTGTAGATGAAGAAATTGTAGCTGTCCGTCTGACTGCTGGACATGATGATGGTCGCCCAAGTAGGCGAATTACAAAGTTTATCCTTCATGATGAAAATGGTAAAGGACAACCACTGGAGATGCTTGAAGTGATTGATTTATATATCACTGGAGTTATATTACCGCTTGAAGCAAGCACAGGCAAGAAAAAAGACAAAGGTGTAAGGTGTGAACGATTTGGTCGAATTGAATCTTGGGATATATCTGGCTATGAAGATGGTTCTCCAGTTATATGGATTTCTACTGATGTTGCTGATTATGACTGTCAGAAACCTGCTGCTAGTTACAAAAGGTTTTATGATCATTTCTTTGAAAAGGCTCGTGCATGTATAGAGGTATATAAAAAACTTACAAAGTCGTCGGGGGACCTTAATATAAGTCTTGATGAGCTACTTGCTGGCGTGGCACGGTCTATGAGTGGTAGCAAATGCTTTTCTGGAGCTGCATCTATAAAGGATTTTGTTATTTCTCAGGGTGACTTCATTTATAAGCAACTCATTGGTTTGGATTTGAAATCTAGGACAAATGACAGGATGTTTGCAGAAATAGATGTTCTTATTGCTCTTAGAGATGAGACTAAGAAGCAGGCAAACCATGCATATACACAATTAATGCCCTCAAATGGGAGTTTGAGGATTGTCTCAGGAACTGGAGATGGAGAAAACCAGAATCAGATAGATTCTGTAGATTCTGCAAATGGTGAAGATAAAGATGCAAAGTTAGCACGACTGTTGCAGGAAGAAGAGTATTGGAAATCTTTGAAGAAGAGGAAAAACTACAGATCAGCCTCTGTATCTAATAAATATTACATCAAAATCAATGAAGATGAAATTGCCAATGATTATCCTCTCCCTGCTTTTTACAAAACCTCCCTTCAAGAAACAGATGAGTTTGTAGTTTTTGATAATGACTATGATGTGTATGACACTCAAGATCTTCCTCGAAGCATTCTTCATAATTGGTCTTTATACAACTCAGATGCAAGATTGGTTTCCCTGGAGCTTCTTCCTATGAAACCTTGTTCGAATGTCGATGTTGCAATTTTTGGTTCAGGTGTAATGACTGTAGATGATGGAGGTGGGTTCCATCTTGAAACTGAGGTTGGCCAATCTTCTTCCACTAGTTTTGAAGCACAAGCTTATGATGGAATACCAATTTATCTGAGTGCCATAAAGGAATGGATGATAGAATTTGGATCATCTATGATTTTCATATCCATCCGAACAGATATGGCATGGTATGGTGCCTCTTGTCTAAAATTAATGTTGTTGTTTATGTTTCAAATGAAGTACTATTGGAAAATCCATTTGATTACCTGGGTACCAAATTGTCAATCCAGTCTATTGTAACCAAATTGTCGCAAAAAAACTTTTTGGATGAACTTGTCATATCTTATGAACAAAGCATCTGTGAATACTGTATGTTAAATTCATCTTAGAATAATTTTGTTCTAAATAAATTTAGTATGTAAAATGACAAACAAACTGATTCATACTTCATTCCTTTAAGGTACAGACTCGGCAAACCAGCAAAGCAATATGCTCCTTGGTATGACACAGTGTTGAAAACTGCAAGGCTTGCTATAGCCATTGTTGAATATAGTGAAAAACTATATTTGGGATTAATCTCCCTTGTGTCTTTGCATACACATAGGGTAATGTATTTATAATAATAAGAATGTGGGCTAAGCCCAAATACAAATGAATATGTAAGAATAACATAATAAGCATAGGGACTATGTTTCCCAAATTAACATAAACACAAAACCTAATATCTAACACTCCCCCTCAAGCTGGAGCATATAAATCATATGTTCCAAGCTTGTTACAAAGATAGTCAATTCTAGGTCCTCGCAAGGACTTAGTAAATATGTCTGCCAATTGGTTGCTTGAGTTAACGAACTCAGTCTTGATATCTCTGGATATAATTTTTTCTCTAATAAAATGACAATCAACTTCAATGTGCTTGGTTCTCTCATGGAAGACAGGGTTAGAGCTAATATGAAGAGCAGCTTGATTATCACATATAAGTGTCATGTGAGTGACATCTCCAAATTTCAATTCACTAAGTAATTGTTTAAGCCACACAAGCTCGCAAGTAGCAGATGCCATAGCTCTATATTCTGCTTCTGCGCTGGACCTTGCCACAACACTTTGCTTCTTACTTTTCCAAGATATCAAGTTGCCACCAATAGAGACACAATATCCAGAAGTAGACCTCCTATCAGAAGGGGAACCAGCCCAATCAGCATCTGAATAGCAAACGATTTTGTATCGTTGTTACGACCATATAGCAAACCTTTTCCAGGTGATCCTTTAATATACTTCAGTATGCGAACAACTGCATCCCAATGGTCTTCACATGGGGAGTTTAGAAATTGACTCACCACACTAACTGGGAAGGAAATGTCAGGTCGCGTAACAGTAAGATAGTTTAATTTACCAACTAATCTTCTGTACCGTTCAGGATCTGAGAAAGGCTCCCCCTGATTTGGTAGGAGTTTGATGTTAGGATCCATAGGTGTCTCAACAAATTTACAGTTCATTAACCCTGTTTCCTCCAAGATGTCTAACGCATACTTTCTCTGAGATATGACAATACCATCATTGGATTGTGCTACTTCAATACCCAAAAAGTACCGGAGCTTGCCAAGATCTTTGGTTTGAAAATGGTGACAAAGGTGTTGTTTCATCTGAGAGATGCCAAGATAGTCGCTTCCTGTGAGAACAATGTCATCGACATACACTATTAAGTAGATACATCCAGCACTTGAGTGGCGATAGAACACTGAATGATCCGCTTCACTGCGAGACATACCAAATTGTTGAACAACACAGCTGAATTTACCAAACCAGGCCCGAGGAGACTGTTTTAGGCCATATAAGGATTTGCGAAGACGACATACCAATCCTGATGACTCCCCCTGAGCAACAAAGCCAGGCGGTTGCTCCATATAAATTTCTTCATGTAAATCACCATTAAGGAAAGCATTTTTGACATCAAGTTGATAAAGAGGCCATTGTCGAAGAGCGGCCATGGCAATGAATAGGAGAACAGAGGTCATTTTCGCCACTGGAGAAAAAGTATCACCATAATCCAAACCAAAAATCTGAGTGTATCCTTTGGCAACCAGTCGAGCCTTCAAACGATCAATTGTACCATCAGGGCCAACTTTGATAACATACACCCACCTGCAACCAACAACAGACTTTCCAGATGGTAATTGGACAAGCTCCCAAGTTCCACTTTTCTGTAAAGCACTTAATTCATCCAGCATGGCTTGACGCCAACCAGGATGAGTTAAGGCATCACTCACAGACTTGGGAATGGACACAGAAGAAATGGATGAGAGACATGTGTAAAAAGATGGAGATAATCTGTGGTAACTAAGAACAGTATAATGGGGGGAAGGGTTACGAGTAGAGCGTATACCTTTACGGAGGGCAATAGGCAGGTCAGACTCATTTGCTGGAGCCGGAGGAGACACAGGAGGCGGCACAGGAGGTGAGTCATGAGGGAGACGAGTGCGACGACTATAAACCTGAAGGGGTGGAGTTGAAGGACGATCCTGTGGGGAATGAGAGTCTAAAGGAGGAGAAGGATCACAGACAATAGGAATATCAACAGAAACAGGTGGAGGTACAGAACTAGAATATAGATGTGAAAAATAAAACGAATATTCATCAAAAGTGACGTCAGCGGAGATAAAATGGCGATTGAGGGAAGGGGAAAAACACTTATAGCCCTTTTGTGAGCGTGGAAATCCTAAGAAGACACATTTGTGAGATCTAGGAGATAACTTATCAAGACCAGGACTAAAATCATGAACAAAACATGTAGACCCAAAAACTCTAAGAGGTAATGGATGTAAAGGGTCTTGAGGAAATAAGATAGAATGAGGGATTTTGTTATCTAGGACAGAAGACGGCATGCGGTTTATGAGATAACATGCAGTGAGAACTGCATCACCCCAAAAACGCGATGGTACTTGACCATGGATTAGAAGTGTACGAGTTGTTTCAATAAGGTGTCTATTCTTGCGCTCAGCCACCCCATTTTGTTGAGGGGTATAGGCACATGAGGTTTGGTGAAGAATGCCATGAGAAGTCATAAAATGTTTAAATGGTTGAGAAAGGTATTCACGGCCATTATCACTGCGTAAAGTACGAATAGAAACCCCAAACTGAGTTTTTATTTCATTGAAAAAAGTTTGGAAAATAGAAAACAACTCAGAACGATTCTTCATTAGAAACAAATAAGTACACCTGGAATAGTCATCAATAAATGTAACAAAATACTGAAACCCTAAAGTTGACTTAACACGACTAGGTCCCCAAATATCAGAATGAACCAATGAGAAAGGAGATGACGCTCGTTGTGAAACACTACGAGGAAAGGAACTACGAGTATGTTTACCTAACTGACAAGACTCACACGGCAAACTTGATAATTTTGACAAACTAGGAACAAGTTGCTGCAGTTTGGCAAGACTGGGATGACCTAATTGAGCATGAAGAAGGGATGGTGACTCCATGATTATGCCAGCATGTGGAGAAGGGCGGAGATGATATAGGCCATGAGACTTGTGTCAATCATGTGTTTCGAACTCCGGTCCTGCAACCAAACAGAATCTTTGGTAAATGAAATAACACAATTAAGGGAACGAGTTACACGACTTACGGACAATAAGTTAAAAGGAGACCCAGGGACATAAAGTACATGATCAATGGATATGGACGGAAAAATATGAACAGTACCAATACCACGAGAGGAGACTCTAGACCCATCAGCCATTGTTACCAAGGGTAAATTATCCGGACATGACAAGGAAGAAAACAAGGACTTGTTACCAGTGATATGATCGGTGGCGCCTGAGTCAAGGACCCAAGATCCGAGAGAGTGAGTCAGACCAACAAAAGGAGTACCTGTGAGTGTAACAGAAGCAGATGTAGTGGAACTAGAGTGCTGACGGTCCTCATACTATCTGAGAAATTCCTGAAAGAGTGCAGGATTGTCTATGCTATTTGATGAAGTAGGATGGTCTGGCTGGCGAGACAAACTCCGATCATCACGTTGGGCAGCCATGGAGAGGGAGAAACCCTAAAAATTCAATGTGCTCCGATTGACGTAACGACCACAGATCCAGAATGAGGGCGAGGAGGCGATCACGGCGGTGCTGGTCGGCGGCGGAAAGCTCCGGCGACGCGAGTGAGTTTCACCGGGAAAAAGGAGCAAACCGTAAAAGTCAGATCTGCTCAAATACAGTCCAAACGAGTCGTCACCGACCCTAGGAATGGACTCAGGGGGCTCCGGCGACCCTGTCTGTGGCGGCGCCGGCGAGTGGGTCTTGCCGGAGGTGGGCGCGTGGGTTACACGCGCTGGTGACGGTGGCGGCGCGTGGAGGCGCGTGGATACTCCGATCGCGGAGATCTTTGGACCGCGGTGGTCGCCCGGCCGAGACGCTTCGGATGGAGTGGTCGCCGGTCGATTCTGGAACTCCGGCGACGGCGCGGCGGCGGCAGCGGCGACGTTTAGGCAACGACGGCGGTGATGCGTACCGGAGACTGTAGGACAGGCTAGAACAGAACCTAAGCTCTAGATACCATGTTGAATATAGTGAAAAACTATATTTGGGATTAATCTCCCTTGTGTCTTTGCATACACATAGGGTAATTTATTTATAATAATAAGAATGTGGGCTAAGCCCAAATACAAATGAATATGTAAGAATAACATAATAAGCATAGGGACTATGTTTCCCTAATTAACATAAACACAAAACCTAATATCTAACAGCCATTATCACCTTGTTGAAGGAACAGAGCCGAGTATCACGACTTTCCTTTGAACATGTCATCAAGAAAGTATCTGAGTTTAATCAGAAAGACCGTTCTTACATTTCTTCTGATCCATTGGCTGTTGAGAGATATGTTGTTGTCCATGGACAGATTATTCTGCAACTCTTTGCAGAATTTCCTGATGATAATATCAGAAAGTCTCCATTTGTCACTGGCCTTAGGAACAAAATGGAAGAACGACATCATACCAAATGGTTAGTGAAGAAGAAGAAAGTTTTTGCTGAGGACTGAACCAAATCTAAATCCTAGGACAGAAATGGGTCCTATTGTGTCCAAGAGGAAAGCTATGCAAGCAACAACAACACAGCTAATCAATAAAATATGGGGAGACTATTATTCTAACCACTTGCCAGAGGATTCAAAAGAGGGGTCTGTCTGTGAGTTAAAGGAAGAGGATGAAGTGGAGGAACATGAAGAAAATGAAGATGAGGACAATGAAGAAGAGCAAATACTTTTGGAGCAACATTCGGTTTCAAAGCAAACAAAAACATTTTTGGTTAATGCTGAAATAAGATGGGAAGGAAAACCTGAAGGGAAGACTCGTTCTGGATATCCTGTTTATAAGCAGGTAATCATTAATGGGGAAGTTATTTTTGCGGGAAAATCCGTGTTAGTGGAAGTTGATGAAACAGATGAATTTCTAGACATGTATTACGTTGAGTATATGTTTGAGTCAAATAATGGAAGAAAAATGTTTCACGGTAGGATGATGCAGCATAGTTGTCATACTGTTATTGGCAATGCTGCTAACGAGAGAGAGGTGTTTTTGACTAATGAGTGTAGGGATTTGGAACTGCAGGATGTTATGCAAACAGTTGTTGTAAATATTCAAAAAAGGCCTTGGGGGCATCAGCATCGAAAGGATAATATCATTGCCGATAGAGTTGACAGGGCTAGTGCCGAAGAAAGGAAGAAGAAAGGACTGTCTACTGAATATTATTGTAGAAGCCTGTATTGGCCTGAAAGGGTAGCTTTCTTTAGCCTTCCATTTGATACTTTGCGTCAAGGTTTAGGTATTTGCTCATCTTGCAAAATACACGACGTTGAAAAGGCGAAGGATATTTTCAATGTAAATTCCTCAAAGTCTAGTTTCCTATTTAAAGGAACTGAGTATTCCCTTAATGATTATGTTTATGTAAGTCCTTTTGAATTTGAGGAAAAGATTGAGCAAGGAACTCATAAGAGTGGAAGGAATGTTGGGTTGAAAGCTTATGTTGTGTGCCAAGTGCTAGAGATTGTTGTTAAAGTGGAAATGAAACAACCAGACATAAAATCTACACAGGTCAAAATCAGGAGGTTCTTTCGACCAGAGGATGTATCAAATGAGAAGGCATACTGCTCTGATATACAAGAGGTATAGCTACAAGTCTTAGATAGCATTGTTATGTGGATTTTCTAATATTATTTTTCCTAAGTCATCCATGCTTGATCTGGCCGTGATAAGTGAGTTGCTATTATCGCATAATGCTGTAAGTTTTTAAGATGACTTGAATTTCATATTTATATTTTAGGTGTATTACAGTGATGAAACGCATATAATCTCAGTAGAATCCATGAAAGGGAAATGTGAAGTCAGAAAGAAGAGTGATATTCCTGAACAAAGTGCCCCCGGAATGTTCCAAAATGTATTTTTCTGCGAGCTAATGTATGATCGTGCCACTGGGTCACTGAAAAAGGTATTGTGTATTTGGACCTATTATACAAACATGCAATATTCTTGTTGATCCAGTGGATAATATTGGTCTTTTATGATCTAGAGTCTATGCTGTTTTACTGGATAGCAATAATTGCTTTGTGGATTATTGACACGCTAAACATGTTAAGTATTTTTACATCATTCGTAAACAAAAAAGTGTCAGTGTAGCAATTAAGGTTTTTAATAGATCAACTCTAACTTATGCTGTCATAATTACACTGTTCATTGATATTGTAAAACAATACCTTGTTAGTAGATTAAAATTCAATCCAAAAGTTTTAAGTCTTTGTAAATGCTTTATATAAATTTCCTATCTGTCGTTATATATTGTAATTGAACTAAAGTTTTTTAGTTTAGCTTAAGATGAAAAACTATGATTATCATTGTATTCTTCTTGACATCCATTTCACAATCGGGTGCAGCTGTGAAAGTACAAGTTATGATTTTCGATAATTAACTGTTATGTTTTTTTTCAATTACTTTACAGTTGCCAGCTCATATTAAAGTAAAATATTCAATTGGACAAACATCTGATGCTGCAGCCAGAAAGAGAAAAGGAAAATGTAAAGAGGGATATGACGAATCAGACTCCTTTAAGGAAGGAAAAACATTAAATGAAAAACGTTTAGCAACCTTAGATATTTTTGCAGGTTGTGGTGGTTTATCAGAGGGGTTGGCGCAGTCAGGTAATTAAAATACGTTATTTTAGCAAGAAGGAAACCGTATTGTATCTGCTACCAATGCATATTATAACGTGTATGTTATTGCTAAAATGGTTCAGGTGTTTCATCAATTAAATGGGCTATCGAGTATGAAGAACCTGCTGGTGATGCATTTAAAGCTAATCATCCTGAGGCACTGGTGTTCATTAACAATTGCAATGTTATTCTTAGGTAAATAATCCACTTTAGATAACTGATTCCAAGCCTAAATGTTGAATGGTGTGGAACCTGTTTAAGTGACTTGGTTGATTTTTTGTTATGTAGGGCTGTAATGGAGAAGTGTGGGGACGTAGATGATTGTATCTCAACGACTGAGGCTGCAGAATTGGCTGCAAAGCTTGATGAGAAAGAAAAGAGTAGTTTACCAATGCCTGGACAAGTTGATTTCATTAATGGGGGTCCGCCATGCCAGGTCTCCCTAGCTGTTGGCTTTTTCATTTATTTTGCTGATGAATATATTATTGGGTAATTGTTCAGTAATGTGTTGTTTTTGCTTCAGGGTTTCTCTGGGATGAATAGGTTTAGCCAGAGCAGTTGGAGTAAAGTCCAGTGCGAGATGATATTGGCATTCTTATCATTTGCTGATTATTTCCGGCCTAGGTATTTCTTGTTGGAGAATGTGAGGAACTTTGTGTCTTTCAATAAAGGACAAACATTCCGTTTAACCTTGGCTTCACTTCTTGAGATGGGTTATCAGGTAAAATTATTGCAACTTTCTTCCTTAATTGCTCCCCGTTGATGAATAGAACTTGAAGGAACTAATGAATGTTTGATTTATTTGTCCAAAAGGTGAGGTTTGGTATCCTTGAGGCTGGAGCATTTGGGGTTTCCCAATCAAGAAAATGGGCATTCATATGGGCAGCCTGTCCTGATGATGTTCTTCCAGAGTGGCCGGAACCAATGCATGTATTTTCAGCACCCGAGTTGAAGATCACATTATCTGAAAATGTTCATTATGCTGCTGTCCCTAGTACTGCAAATGGTGCTCCTTTACGTGCAATAACTGTTAAAGATACCATTGGTGATCTCCCAGCTGTGGGCAATGGATCCTCAAAAGGAAACATGGAGGTATGTAAAATGGGAAAGATATGTCACATATTCCTCCACTCTTAAATTTTCATTCGCTGTTTGCCTGTGTTTTATGTTGTGCAGTATCAAAACGATCCTGTATCATGGTTTCAAAAGAAGATTCGTGGTGAAATGGTTGTCTTGACTGATCATATTTCTAAGGAGATGAACGAATTGAACTTGATTCGATGCCAGAAAATTCCCAAGACGCCAGGTGCTGATTGGCGTGATCTTCCAGAGGAAAAGGTTGAGCTAAATTCTTGTGAACTTTTACCATAACAATTTGTGAAACCTAATGAAATGCAGGTAACATTGTCTAATGGACAAGTTGTTGATTTGATACCATGGTGCTTGCCCAACACGGCTAAGCGACACAATCAATGAAAGGGACTATTTGGTAGGTTGGATTGGCAAGGGAATTTCCCAACTTCCATTACAGACCCTCAGCCAATGGGGAAGGTTGGAATGTGCTTCCACCCCGACCAAGATAGGATTGTTACTGTTCGTGAGTGTGCTCGATCTCAAGTAAGTTCACAAGTCTAGTTTTGATAAGAAATGGAATCCTAACAAATTCAAATTTCTGTTAGTTTTGAATTGTTATGGATAATTTTCGATAAGTTTTAATAGAAATGTCTAGAAATTAGTTTCTACGATAACTAGTGAGCATAATAATCCTTAATACCTAATTACAAAAGTATAGTTCTTATTATCTTGACCTTAGCAACAAGCAGGCATCTCCTAATTTGGTATAATCTTTATAGCTAAGAATATTTTCATTTATAATGAATGCAGGGCTTTCCAGATAGCTATAAATTTTCTGGCAATATCATTCACAAGCACATACAGATTGGTAATGCCGTGCCTCCTCCTCTGGCATTTGCATTAGGACGAATGCTGAAGGAAGCAGTGAACAGTAAGAGTTCAATGTAGAAGATGGTCTTATTATAAGACCCAAGAAAAATAAATATTTGGAAAAGGTTGTAATGATGGAGTTGTTTTTTAAAATAATAAAGGATGATTACTACTGAATTAAAGGTATGTGAGAGCTCGGGTGCAGTAGAAGAGCATTATTATTCCAGGTAAGGCGAGTTATCCTTTTTGATGATTTCTGTGATGTTGCATACATACTTTTATTTTTATTTGCATGATTATCTTCTGTTTTTATCATTAAAGGGCACGTTGTTTTGGTTGAATGCCATGCTATAATTATGTTTGGACGTTTCCTTGTGGACGTGTATGTCCCGGTTTGTCATGATTGGATTTCCGTTTTCCAGAATTTGTATTGGGTGCTAGTGCATCTCTCACACAATAAATCTGCTATTGATGATGGGTTGCGGTGCATGATTGAGGATCTTTATTTTTCCTGTGATGGTACTATGCTGGCAGGAGGTTTGGCATGGGTATATCAATTTATCTTTTTTCACGTAAATCAATTGTATGCGGGAGTATTATGATATCAGGGAATTGTGTCGTGTTGTTCCATGATTTGAAGGTTAGTACCGGTGTGTTTAATTGTCTGTATGAGTTATTGGTCTGTTTCTATGCGATTTTGATACCTGCTAAATTGTTTGATAGTGCTGCCACGAGGAATTGGTTGCTGTATGTAATTTGTAAATTCGGATTTTGTTCTTTTATCCAAGGTTTTGGTAAGCCGAGATAAAAGGAGGTTGTTTTGTCAGTAAGACTTTGAGCTTAATCAGAGTTGATACTGGTAAGGCTTATGAAAACATGGGAAAACGGATTTTGACTGTAAAGCTTTGGGCTTAAGCGATATTGGTTGTGGTGATGTGATTTCGTGTGATGTTGTTTAGTATCATTTGATGGGTATGCGTTATTGTGTTTTATGGATGTGATGTGATTTCATGGATTGGAAAGAATGAGTGAGTAATATGGGTGAATTGTTACTTATTTTGTCTTAAATGAATTAATTACATGTAGTATCTTAAATGCAGTGTTACACATACATTCTTTTAAGATGTGCGTGTTAATACATTTGGCAAGATATTTGCAAATTATTCGGGGTTTTCAGAAACAATTAGTCCTTCTTGTACAGAGTGCTATGCATTGATAACTTATTTGAGGTTCATTCATTGTTTAACTTTCCTCGACCAAAATTTTAATGGATAATGCTATGAAGAGATTATTTCCTGGCAACTTGGATTTTTTCTTTATTAGTTGATTGTTTATTACAAAAGAATGGCTGAAAATTACATCCCAATATACACCTGACAATAGAGACCAATTACTCTGAATTATATTTTTGAATTTGTTTGTTAGGAATAATTAATTTTGCAACTATTTGACAAAGAACCTTGAAAAATATAAAATGGTAGTAACTTTATTTTAGAATGAATTTTATATTTGATGAGTCCCAATTTTGTAGAGCTTTTATAAATTAAGATTGCGTCCTTTGGTTTCAGATTGTTCTTATCTCTTAGTTTTAGCACATATTTGGCTTTTATAGAATTAAACATATGATTTTATAATAAAGGAGATGTTAAAAATCTGATATAAGGAAATATATATGGTCATTATTCATCTTTATTTTACATTTTTACCAAGTTGATTATAAGTTATGTTTTCTTTTTGTTATTTTTGAAGCTTTTCTTTTATTTTAAAAAAAAAGATTAATAGATACATAGTTTTATAAAAAAATTGGAATGTTCATATTTATATATTTATCGTACTTTTATTACATCTTTAGAGAGTTATGGTGAAAGAATATTAAAGATCTATTTAAATTCTGAAAGAAGACAAATTTTATTTAAGAAGAAGAAGCTCTCTGCAATATCTAAGGTGGAAGCACTGTGTCTCCGATCACAGGAGGTTTATCTTTTCAATGAATCTTGTTTTTGTTGAAAACAGTTTTCTTTTTGCCTCTTTTATGAACCAATGAACTGAAATGGGACCATAGGCTATCAAACAATTTTGTGGCTGTTGCTTGATATTTGTATTTCTGCAGAATGATTAGCTTTTCAATGAATATTGATTTCTTTGAAAACTGTTTTTCTTTGCCTCTTTTCAGAACCAATAGGATGAATATGAAAGAAGCAATTTTAGTAATATATTTTCCTTACATACTATATGGATTTCTAATGCAGGTATAATACTCTTGAATTTCTGCATAAAAGAAAACAATTTTAATTAATATAAAAAAACAAAGTTCAGAAAGTAATTGATTCAATAATTATTACTGTAAAACTAGTTATAATATGAGTTTGAATCATGATTGTTATCCATTGCATTACATAGTAACCATACTTATATGAGCTGATTTGTTTATAATAAATCAATACAATTATAAATAATATTGGAGAAGGAAATGAATCAAACAATTATGTATGGATGAAAATAACAAGTCTCAAGGGACAATCATGCAAGCCTTTTTAAACTAGTTGATGTCCCTAACAACATGCTATATCCAACAAATGAATTATGAAAAAGACAATGCTTTAGGATATACTTATATAACAAAAAAAATTTGTAACATTCAAATTCTTTCCAATCTTTCACTTGTTTGAGATGGTTGTGGAGATACTTGTGCAAGGAGCAAAACTACATAACATCATTGAGGAAAACTACAACTAGTTGTCAATGACATCTAACATCGACTTATTGTTTATGATGTCAATAAGCTTGTGTGATATACTAAGAGGATCGCAAAGAATCTTCTTGAATTTAAGACTTTTCTCTTAATACGATGGTTGATACATGGAAATTAATTTAAGTTTGAACATAAATAATATGTAAACTTAAAAATAAAGTAATATAGGGTGAGTTTAATAATGTGTACAAGGAGGTCAAATGTAGAATCAATCAAACTCTTCTACAAACTTCAAACTTGTACTATTATTTTGTCTTTTTAAATTTTCCCATTATACTAAACTTTGTTGGAAGTCCCACGTCGATTAGAGATAAGGCCAAATTATAATATATAAGTGAGGTGCAAACCTCACCTTATAAGCCGGTTTGTGGGATTGAGTTAAGCTTAAACCAACTTCTAATATAGTATCAGATCCAAGGTTAGAGTCTATCATAACGATTAAGCTGTGAAGTCTTGAAAAAATAAAGTAAAATTATGGGAGGGATCATCTCAGTTAATGAAACATCTTCAACCCAACTTTTAATAAAATTATAGAATTTTAAATTCACTAGAATTATAAGAGGGATCATCTCAGTCAATGAACCTTCTTTATCCAAACTTTTAATTTAATGAAGTTATGAGAGGATCATCCTAGATGATGAAGCTTCCTTACCCATATTTAACTAGAGTGAAGATATGTGAACAAAATAATTATAAGATAATTACATAATAAAATATATTGTGTTATTAAATAAATGTCTTATTAAAACTTCCTCAAGAAAAACAAACCGAGATAAAAAAAAGTACATCACAAATATATACAACAAGATTAACTATAATAGAATTTCAAATGTGATGCATTTCAATATACTCCTTTGTCGACGAATTCTCGAATATGAAAAGGTTCTTTCCGGTTGAGAACTTCACATCATGTGAAGTGTATCATTTAGCATTCTTCATACTAATTCTCCTCATATTTATATTTAGATTTTATATGTCTATATGATCTTCAAAGCTTATTCTTATGCTATAAATTATACGAGATTAAAAATTATTTATTTTAAATTATTAGATTGAAATTAATTTCTTTTAAAGGAATTATTATTTTTCATATAACAAAATCATATATTTCTTTCACATTCTCTTGTTTAAATACAGGAATGAAAAAGTAAATGAAAAGTATATTAAGATGGATAGATAACCTCTTACATTATAGATTGTACTTTTTAATTATATTAGAATCTATCTATTATGATTTTTCAAAATGAAAAGTTCAAAACATTAGAAATAATTAAATTTAATATATATAATTTAAATTAAATTAATTGATTACCTAAGAAAATAAAATAAAGGATAATTATACATAAATATTCTCTACAAACTGTTAAATATTATAATATAAAACATACATTTTTTTAATACTTTACTGATATGTAGAGGAGTAATATAATAATTTAAAAAAATGAAAAGAAAAATGAGATAGAAAAAAAAATCTTAGTTTTAAAATTTAATAACAACATAAAATATATAAAACATAATAAATAAAACGGAACACGTGATACCTCGTTAAGAAGACACTCTATTGGACGCAACAGCGGTGCATGGTTGTATAATTATGGTGGCACTCTATTGGATGGGAAATCGGTGCATGGCTGTATAATTATGGAAAACTCTTACCAATAATAATAACATGTATGATAACAATAAAAAAGCTATAAACAGAGCAACATCTCTGCAATGTCCGATGAAGCGACTGTTCCTTACGGCTGGTTCTTTATTCTTCACCACTCAACTCGCTCCCGACTCATCATTGAGCTCGGTCACTGCTTTTTCATCTAAGGTTCACATTTGTGCTGAATGGTGGTGGCAATGTGTTCAGCTTATGAAAACCAATGGTATTTGTTTTCTCTCATTGTAAACACCCATTTTTTGTTCTCTTTTCTCAGCTTATGAACTGGATCAGACCATGAGTTTGGAACAAGTAATTTACAGTTAGAGTTTAGATTAACTCAGTCAAGTTCATAAGATTATGGTTGTCTTTCTCAACTCAGAATAGTTCATAAAATTTGTAAGAAAACTGTAGTATTTTTTTCTACATTTTGAACATGCACACAAAAGTTGTAGTTTAATAATAATAATAACTATAGTGAAAGGTCTATTGGTCTAACCTAATAGTTGTTATTCATAATGTAACCTTGTGAATAGATTTAAACATATTGTAAATGTGATTTCTTTCAATGTCTCGGCACAAATGAAATTAGGTGGTGCATTATTAATACGTTTGTGACATGTTAATTTGTGCATTGAAGTTTTGATTGAATGTTTTCATATATATGGATGATTTTGGTGTAGGTCTCCATCCTTATCAACCAAGAATGAAATCAATTCATGGTTGAAACATTTAGAGGATTTCCAAAGGGAAATCATTTAATAGGTGATATGATTGCATGATCAAATCCTCTTTTAAATTATTTATGCAATCATATCACTTATTAAATAATTTTTCTTTGGATTGATTTCAAGAAGACATTAGTGGATACTATAAATTGGATTTGTCTACTGATGACTCTTCTTTGCAACGAAACACTCTGTAAGTATTTCAAGTCCTGTTAAAAAACTTCCATTTTTGTGTATTCTTGTTTTGTTTTGTTACTTTCACCACTTCATTTTTCTTTTGTTTTTTTTTTCTTACTTTTATTGTCTTAATATCAATTAAAGTGGTTGGAAACTTGCTTAATATGTCTAGAAAACTAAAGAGCTATATTAAGGACGAAAATTCAAGACATGCAAAAGTAATGAAAGAAGCCAAACTTAAGATGCTCTTTGTTTATGAATTATCCTTGTTGTGTCTTCATAATAATTTTGTTTTTGCCTCTTTTATGAACCAATGAGTCTAAAATTTAAAAGAAGAGATTTGATTATACAATCATATCACCTTCTAAATGACTTCCTTTTGATTGGTTTCAAGAAGGCATCACTCGATACTATAAATTGGATTTGTTTACGAAGTTTAAATTGATGACTCTTCTTTGTGATGAAGCTTTAAACACTGAGTAAGTATTTCAAGTCCTGTTAAAAATATTTTTTTTTTCGTATTCTCCTTTTGTTTTATTACTTTCACTACTTCATCTTTCTTTTGTTTTTTTTTCTTACTTTTGTTATCTTGATGTCAATTAAAGTGGTTAGAAACGTGCTTAATATGTCCAGAAAACTAAGGAGCTATATTCAGATGAAAATTCAAAAAAAATAGTAAAAGAAGCAAAACTTAAGATTGCTGCAACTGAGGAAAAGGTAATAAAAAAGAAGGTGTTGTTACAGTTCATAATAATTTTGTATGTATGATATCTACAGGTAAAGTGTCTTGTACAGAAGTTGCAGAATGAGAAGGCCAAAGTATCCTTCATTCTAATGGAGGAGCATGATGCTCTTATGAAGATAAGAACTGAGATGTTCAGTTAAAGAGCACAAGTGAAAAATGTATGTCATTATGAATTATGCATCATTCATGTTATTTTGGCTAAAGTCCTCCACTTTCATCTTTTTAGGTCAAAATATTTTGGCGTGGTAAAAAACCCATGGTTGAAAGTTATTTTGGTGTGGTACAAAAATCCATGGTTCAAAGTTATCCAAGTTGTAAACAACTAGTTATTAGCTCAGGATTTTGAAAGCAAAATAAAATGTTGGTTTTGTTTTATGATCAAACTAGGACGAGAAGGAACTAATATGTATGGAAAACATTATATCATTTTTTGTTTTTCTAGGTTTCGGTGGAAATCTTTATATGGTGGCCAGAGTAGGTTCCTCCTTTGTTTTTGGACTCAAGGGACCTTCATTATTGTAATCATTCTACATAATTTTTTTGTATTTTATTCTAGAAGAATACGAAATGAAATGATCTTTTGTAATTTAATTACTATTTATATTAGTATTTTTTTTTTTATTTTACTAGTTAGATGTACAATAATATATTCATTGAAAAGTCATCATGTATTCTGAATATTTCTAATAGTAACAATAAGAATTCTAGATTGTTTGTCTTGATCAAATCTTAAAAATATACGACTTAGTGTTACTATTTTCCATAACCATATAATCCATTATTAGAGATAATAATGTTATTAGCTTTACATTTCAAAGGGTAGTTGAATATCAATAATAATGTTATTAGCTTTAAATAAATTTTTTTTATGTTTTTATACAAATTTTATGAATTTTTTTAAATATATATATATATATATATATATATATATATATATATATATATATATATATAAATTTAGGATTTTTCACTTTTCTTGACTGTTCTACATTTAATCGCAAATCATTAAAAGAAATTAATAAATACCCTAATGTTTATGCATAGGTAAAAAACTAAAATTAAAATATTTATTTTAGAAGGTTCCGTTGAAAAAATATTAATGGAACTAAAAAGGTAAATGATAAACATAAAAGTTATGTGAATCTATTTTTTAAGTACATTGTTGGTGATAGAAAAACTTTTAAAAGTTTATAATAATCTGTCGTCTCTAAAAAAAGTTTTTGAATGATAGCCATAATATTTCATTTTAATAATATATAATTATTAAAAGAGACATTTTATATAAAAGAATGAAAGAAGAAATAATTTAAATAAACTATTACAATTATTTTAAAAATATATAACATAAATAAATAAATAATATATAATCTTATATTTTTAAAAGTAATATTATATTCACTAGTGCAAAAAAGTTTTTTATACCAGTTAAAAAGGACTTTTTATATCTGTTTTCGGATAGTTATAGAGGTGGGATATAGAAAGTTTTTGATTTTCCACAAGGTTCTAAAACCAGTGTAAAAAATTTAACTTTTTACATCAGTTATGTCTATAACAGGTATAAAAGTGAGGTTTTGTTTTTGAATATTTGATTTGTACGTGTTATTATCCATATTCAGACCTACATAAAATTCAATTTCATAATACAGTATAAATAATCAATAACAAGAAAAATAATCAATATTGTTTCAATTATTAACACATCAAAATAGTTCCTGAATGTAATATTTACCTAACAAAGTTCCTAAATATATTTACATAACATAATTATACATAAAATAATTCCTCAACTCAAAATGTAATATTGAAACATCTAATCATCTAAAAACGGTTATACATAGAAATTGAAAATTACATTGTTTGTAATCCAACTTAAAAAATTAACAATTACATTGTCTGTAATTCAATAACTTGTCTTTCTAACAATTAATCACTTGGAGAATTTGATAGGCAATTTATAACCTAGACTCAGCTTCGTGAATCATATTCTTCTACTAGATCAAGCTCAAATGCAGCCATGTCAATGGCTCAAACCAGTCTCTTACACCCACTTTTCCACTTTCATTAGACATTTAAATTGGAGGTAGAAATAAAATTATAAAAAAGCACCGTATGTTGATTCTATATATGCAAAAGGGTTAATAAAACAAAACAATAGAACAATATAAAGAAAAAGAAAATTTAAAAAAGCATTATATTTTAATTATACATATTGAAAGTGTGAAGGTATTGACCTTTAAACCCTTCTAAAATGCATTAGAATATACATGGTCTTCTAGCCAATTGACTATTTCATGTCGGACATCAGGGGTAATATAGGCCAAGAAAAAAGATTGGGACATAAAATTAATAAACTAATATTATACTAAGAATGATAATTTTCCAAAAAGAAAGCATGACAAATTCCACTTGTTACATTGAATCAAAAACATAATATTAATTTTAAAAAACTGATATAGACAAAACTAAAATCAATCCCCGATGGATTGATATGATCATTCTCATCTCCTGACATCATAAAAATATAATTGTAAGTAAGAAAAGCAAGAAACAAATAAACATATACGAAAGAAAGATTCACTCTAAAGCAAGTTTCTCCTTCATAAAAAAACTGAATATACCATTTTCACCATTTTTATTTAAAAAAGTGAGTTCAAATATAGGCAAATTTAATAAAATACGTCTCTTCTGGTAGAAATTTATTATATATTTCAATTTTTTAATAGATTTATAGGCTTATAAACTTTAGGGAGATAAAAAAAATGTTTAATGCTCTATCTAATAATTATTTGTATTTTATCTAGTGTCATTTTATTTAATCAATATTTGAAATATAATTAAATTTATCATCAGATAATTTAAGAAAAAAAATAGTAGATAAATAATTTAGGAAAAAATTGAAATGTTCATATTTATGTATTTACGTTACTTTTATTACATCTATGGAAAGTTGTGGCGAAAGAATATTAAAGATGTATTTGAATTCTGTAAGAAGACAAATTTTATTTAAGAAGAAAAAGCTCTCTGCAATATCTAAGACTGTGTCTCCTATCACAGCAGGTTTATCTTTTCAATGAATCTTGTTTTCGTTGAAAACAGTTTTCTTTTGCCTCCTTTGTAAACCAATGAGTTGAATTGCCACCATACGCTATTAAACAAAATATAGGGTTTTGTAGCTGTTACTTGATATTTTTGTATTTCTGCATAATAGCTGTGGGCAACGCAGCAGGTTTTTGCTTTTCAATGAATATTAATTTCTTTGAAAAACTGTTTTTCTTTGCCTCTTTTCTGAACCAATGAACTGAACTGGGACCATGGGATAAATATGAAAGAAGCAATTTTAGTACAGAAGAAGAAAGGTAGGAGACGGAACCTCTCTGCAATTTCTAGGGTTTCTTTTATTGCCAACGGTATTCATCTTTTTATTCAATAGCATCTTTTTGAAAACTCTCTGAGCATGTTCTCAGTCTTCATCTCCTTGGACCTGTTCCTGCTGTGGTTCTCGTGTTCTCCATTGTTTTTTTCACTTTGTCACGGCTGTTGTAGCCCTCGTGCTGTTACTGGCCGCCACCATTTACGTCCAACAAGGCTTGATCTTTTCCTTATGCAGGACAAGGATTGAACGATTTTCCTTTATGGAACCTGAAAAACTGTTTGGTGGCCATTGGGTAGGAGAAAAAATCAATCTTGGCTTTTATGGTATGGTGCAGAGCGCTTGTGGTTTTTTCTATGTATGGTGCAGAACACCTTGTTGTATTGTGCAGAGCATCTTGGAGCCATTGGATAAGAGAGCAGCAACACAGCTACAGATAAAACAGATCAAAAGTTTGTCTCGTATGCTGCGCGGAAAAACAGCAAAGGTTATCAAAGAATATAAAAGAGCATGCTCTATCCAATGTGACATGGCATGACCAATTAATGAACATGCAAATATACACGTGTCTCATAGAAAGAGAAAAACTTGAAATGAAGAGTAATCTTGATTTGCTCTTTCCAAAATGAAGCTATTTAATGCTTCACGCAACCCAACTTCAACAGATAATCAGATTAATTATGTTCTCACCTTTTCTATTTCCCAATCAGATTCACTACTTTTATTGCAATCAATATTTCCAGAGTCAAACCCTCAAACAACTAAATCAACATCAAATGTATATTTTTTACCTACCAAACCACTGCACATATGAATCAATTATGTTTATAAGTTATTATAAACAAAAATAAAATGAAAGCTTGGTGATATGGTAGAAAATATGAGAAATATTTCAAAATGAATGTAATCCACTACTTTCTTATTATTACTATTATGTTAAAAATTGTAGGATTCAAGAGACAATACCAAACCACATTCATGCATATAACCAATTTTTCATAAATATATGTTAATTAATTAAAAGTAAATGAAGGTATGAAAATTGAAATTTGAAAATTTTAAATTATTATTTTCTAAAATAAAAAAAATTAATTTTATTGAAAAAAAATGAAAAAACTAAAATGGTAAATCACTGAATTAATGAGAAATGAAAATTTTAATTTATACCTTCTTATTTAACTATTTCCTTAGTGTTTTCTTAAATTAATTATTCATTTAATTCGTAAATGTTAATCATTAAAACATATGATTTCATAATAAAGATGTTAAAAATCTGATATAAGAAAATATATACGGTCAATATTCATCTTTATTTTACATTTTTTCAAAGTTGATTGTAAATTTTGTTATTTTTAATTGTTATTCTTGAAGCTTTTTTTTTTAATTTTTTTTTGAAACAAAAATATATTTTAAGTGAAATGTTAATAATTTGTTTTATTATATTCATAAAATGTTGAAAATGAATACACTGAGAGTTTTACATTTATTTAAATAACAAGACTTGTAATTTTATAGTTTCAAACTTTTACGATAAAAATATAATAAAAGACTACAAGTTTAAACTTCTTTATTATTTAATTTTGATAAATTTTTTAAGGTTTGTTTTTTAATAACTTCAGTATTTTTTAAATTTAAAACAGGAGTGCATCAAGAATATTCTTATTAACACTTATATTTTTAAGCATGTTTAATATAAACAAAAACATATTTAAGTCCTTTTAAAATTTTAACAATTTTCAGAAATGTTTGTGAATCTATATCTCTTTGAGCAGAGAGAGTGAGAAACACTAAAATAATATACAAGACATAAATAATAATAAACATGGATTCATAAATATATTTTTAGATAATGACAAATACATTTTTACATAATCACTAGTTTGCATATTCTAAGTCTTTGAGATAACTTAAACATAAGATTATACACTAAAAAAGTTCCAAACACACTTTATCAAATTATTTAAAAGATTTAAATTATTTTAGTAATATACTAAAAAACTCTAAAGACACTTTAATTAGCCAGTAATACGTAATACTTAAAAACTAGTAATACTTAAAAATCATAAAGACACTCTAGTAAACCAGTAATACTTAACAATCCTAAATTACTCTGAGTAGATATTATAAAACCCCTATTTACATTCCAGCCGCAAAAACTCAACAACTCAAAATAAGATATACTTTAGTAGTTACTATTTATAATCAGCTCTTTACTTCAAAATCATTATCAACTTCAACCATCTTTTATAATTATCCTCAACTCTGCTGTTTACTTTAGAACCATCATCAACTTCGCCGTTTACTTCAGAACCATCATCAACTTCGCCGTCTACTTCAAATCCATCATCAACTTCACATTTTAGCAGTTACTGTTCATATCAACCGTCTATTTCAAAACTATCATCAACTTTGTCGTCTACTTCAAATCGGTCATCAACTTCATACTTTAGCAGTTACTATACATATCAACTATCATCTATTTTAGAACTATAGTCAACTTTATCGTTTATTTCAAAAGCATGGTCAACTTTCTACAAAAGTAACGAATAAACCCTCAAATATTTATAAAAAAATAGGTTTAAACAAAAAAGTCATTTGTGTAAGGATCCTACCTCCTTTTAAATTTCTTTAAATATTTTGTAATTTCTTTTTTTTTTCTTTTCTTTTTTTTTTCTAAAGAATAAACCCTTCAATATTAATAAAAAATTAGGTTGTGTAAGAATCCTACAAATTTCTTTTAAATTTCTTAAATATTTTTGTAATTTTTTTTACTTTCTTTTTTTCTAAATTTTTTTTATTAATAGTTCATGGGTGCCAAAAAAACATATTTAAGCACCTTTAAAATTTTAACAATTTTCAGAAATGATAATGACTCTATGTCTCTTTGAACAGAGAGTGAGAAACACTAAAATAATATACATTTAATAAGACATAAATAATGATAAATATGGATTCATAAATATATTCATAGATAATGATAAATAGATTTTTACATAATGACAAGTTTGCATATTTTAAGCCTTGGAGATAACTTAAACATAGGATAACACACTCAAAAAAGTTTTAAACACACTTTATCATATTACTTAAAAGTTCTAAATTATTTTAGTAATATACTAAATAACTCTAAAGACACTTTAGTGAGGCAGTAATACTTAAAAACTAATAATACTTAAAAACCCTAAAGACACTCTAGTAAACCAGTATACTTAACAACCTTAAATTACTCTGAATAGATATTATAAAACCCCTACCTACATTTCAGCCACAAAAACTCAGCAACTCAAAAACAAGATGTACTTTAATAGTTATTATTCATAACTAGTTCTTTACTTCAAAATCTTCATCAACTTCAATCATCTTTCATAACTATCCTCAACTTGCCGTTTACTTCACAACCATCATCAACTTCTTCGTTTACTTCAGAACCTTCATCAATTTCGCTGTCTACTTCAAATTCATCATCAACTTCACACTTTAGGAGTTATTATTCATATCAGCCGTCAATTTCAAAACTATCGTCAACTTTGTCGTTTATTTCAGAACCATTGTTAACTTTGCCGTTTATTTCAGAATCATTGTGAACTTTATACAGAGGTAAAGAATAAACCATCAAATATTGATAAAAAATTAGGTTAAAAAAAACATTTGTATAGGAACCCTACCAACTTCTTTTAAATTTCTTAAATATTTTGTAATTTTTTTTTCCTAAAGAAGAAACCCTTCAATATTGATAAAAAAAATTAGATTGTGTAAGAATCCTACCAATTTCTTTTAACTTTCTTAAATATTTTTGTAATTTTTTTTCTTTTTTTTCTATTTTTTTTATTGATAGTTCATGGGCACAAAAAAACCATCCTTCCAAAGACAATAATTCGAAAAGACACCTTGAAGTCCCTTCCAGTGAACAAGCAGTCACAGTCACAGACAATAATTTTTTTTTCTTTTTGAAACAAAAATATATTTTAAGTGAAATGTTAATAGCAAATGTTGAAAATGGATACATTGAGAGTTTTACTTTTATTTAAATTACAAGACTTGTAATTTGATAGTTTCAATAGAATATTTATTTCAACAAAATATATATTTAAACAAATCATAATTAATTTTGACAGGTAATCATAAAAAAAAATTACTTTCACACGGGTTGGAACAAAAACATTCATGTGACACGGTTTTTAACAATATAATAATATAATTATGATTTTAAAATAAAAATGTAATATAATTATAATTAAAATATTATTATTTAAGCGTGTCAGATGAGTGTATTTTGTCGTTTTCTTGTGTCAAAGTATTACAGCTCGTAATCATATAATCTTATAACTAACATTAATATAAACAAGGATTAAATATGTTTTAAGTCCTTAACTTTCAGTGAAAATTAGAATTAGTCCATCTTAAAAATTTTGGACTAATTATATACATTTCTAAAGTTGGAATACTAAATTATGTCAAAATTTTAAAGAGAAACTAATTCCAATTTTCACTGAAAATTAAGAGACAAAAACATATTTAATCCTATAAACAACCATATCTTATATAAGATTGAATACATAAGTAATATTAAAATAAACACATAGTGCATTATCTCAAAAATACACTTAAATTAAAAAAAAAGAACAGAGGATTTAATTTTTTGTAAATTTGTTAAATTTTGTCATATTTAGAAAATAGTAATAGATTTTTATAATAATCTTTTCTATATAAATTAATTTATAAATTTATAATGACTAATTTTTGACTCTTTTTATGGTGGAGTTCTTCAGTGTCGTAAATAATTCAAAATTAAGGATGGATACCACCATCTTTTACATGTATATATAATTTCTAATGGTTAATTTATGAATTTATAATGGTTATTTTATATTTTTTATGATTGGATTTTTCAGTGCCATAAATATTTAAAATAATTATAAATTAAGGAAAAGAAATAAAATTTATGAAAATTTTTAAAAGTAAATGATTATAAAATTAATTACGATAAAAATATCATAAAAGACTAAAAGTTTAAACTTCTTTATTGTTTAATTTTGATAACTTTTTTAATGTTTGTTATTTAATAACTTTAGTATTTTTTAAATTTAAAACAGGAGTGCATCAAGAATATTCTTATTAACACTTAAATTTCTAAACATGTTTAATATAAAGAAAAATATATTTAAGCACCTTTAAAATTTTAACAATTTTAAAAAATATAATGTATCTTTGTCTCTTTCAGCAGAAAGAGTGAGAAACACTAAAATAATATATAAGACATAAATAATGATAAACATGGTTTCATAAATATATTTATATAAGACATAAATAATGATAAATATGGTTTCATAAATATATTTTTAAGTAATGACGAATACATTTTTACATAATGACAAGTTTCCATATTCTAAGTCTTGGAGATAACTTAAACAATAGATTACACACTCAAAAAAGTTTTAAACACATTTTATCATATTACTTAAAAGTTTTAAATTATTTTAGTAATATACTAAAAAACTCTAAAGACACTTTAATTAGCTAGTAATACTTAATATTTAAAATCCTACAATACTTAAAAATCCTAAAGACACTCTAGTAAACTAGTAATACTTAACAATCCTAAATTATTCTGAATAGATATTATAAAACCCTTACTTACATTCCAGTCACAAAAAGTCAGCAACTCAAAAAAAGATGTTCTTTAGTAGTTACTATTTATAACCAGTTCTTTTCTTCAAAATCATCGTCAACTTACCATCTTTCATAATTATCCTCAACTTGCCATTTACTTCAGAACCATCATCAACTTCACACTTTAGCAGTTACTATTCATATCAGTCGTTTATTTCAGAACTATCATCAACTTCGCCGTCTACTTCAGATCCATCATCAACTTAATACTTTAATAGTTACTATACATATCAGCTATCGTCTATTTCAGAACTATAGTCAATTTTGTCGTTTATTTCAAAAACATTGTCTACAGAAGTAATGAAGAAACCCTCAAATATTTATAAAAAATTAAGTTTAAACCAAAAAAAAATTATTTGTGTAAGGATCCTACCTTCTTTTAAATTTCTTAAGTATTTTGTAATTTCTTTTTTTTTTCTTTCCTTTTTTTCTAAAGAAGAAACCCTTCAATATTAATAAAAAATTAGGTTATGTAAGAATCCTACAAATTTCTTTTAAATTTCTTAAATATTTTTGTAATTTTTTTATTGATAGTTCACGGGTGAAAAAAACATATTTGAGCACCTTTAAAATTTTAACAATTTTCAGAAATGATAATAAATCTATGTCTCTTTGGAGAGAGAGAGAGTGAGAAACACTAAAATAATATACATTTATTAAGACATAAATAATGATAAACATGGATTCATAAATATATTTATAGATAATGACAAATACATTTTTACATAATAACAAGTTTGCATATTTTAAGCCTTGGAGATAACTTAAATATAGGATTACACACTCAAAAAAGTTTTAAACACACTTTATCATATTACTTAAAAGTTCTAAATTATTTTAGTAATATACTAAACAACTCTAAAGACACTTTACTGAGACATTAATACTTAAAAACCAACAATACTTAAAAATCCTAAAGACACTCTAGTAAACTAGTAACCCTAAATTACTCTGAATAGATATTATAAAACCCCTACCTACATTCCAGCCGCAAAAACTCAGCAACTCAAAAACAAGATGTACTTTAGTAGTTACTATTCATAACTAGCTCTTTACTTCAAAATCTTCATCAACTTCAGCCATCTTTCATAACTATCCTCAACTTTGCTGTTTACTTCACAACCATCATCAACTTCTTTGTTTACTTTAGAACCATCATCAACTTCGCTGTCTACTTCAGATTCATCATCAACTTCACTTTAGCAGTTACTATTCATATCAGGCATCTATTTCAAAACTATCGTCAACTTTGCTGTTTATTTGAGAGCCATTGTCAACTTTGCTGTTTATTTCAGAACCATTGTCAACTTTACTGTTTATTTCAGAACCATTGTCAACTTTATACAGAGGTAAAGAAGAAACCTTCAAATATTGATAAAAAAAATTAAATTTAAACACAAAAGAAATCATTTGTGTAGGGATCCTATCAACTTCTTTTAAATTTCTTAAGTATTTTGTAATTTCTTTTTTAAGAAACCTTTCCTTATTGATAAAAAAAATTAGATTGTGTAATAATCCTACTAAATTGTTTTAAATTTCTTAAATATTTTTGTAATTTTGTTTTCTTTTTTTTATAATTTTTTCTTATTTATAGTTCATGGACGCCAAAAAAACCCATCCTTCCAAAGACAATAATTCGAAAAGACACCTTGAAGTCCCCTCCAGTGAACAAGCAGTCACAGACACATTGAAATGTAGTCAAATAGGTCATCTGCGGAGGAGCAAGAGGATTCAAGAAAAAGCTTCGACTTCTCTTCAAGATTCTGCAGAACCAGGTGTTAACAATATTATTGTTTTCCTTTATATTCATATAAATTTCTTTTGAATGTTTGTTTTTTTTTTCTCATAGAACTTCATTTTGTTTCATTTCATTTTACCATATTCTGTTCTGCGTCCAATTAACTACTACTGTCTCAGGTGTTCTTTGTTTCCACTGCATGTACCTTTTCAGTTACCATTTTCTGAAACTGTTTTAAATATCATTTTTATGTTTTCTGTGACCTGTAGAAGGGTAATGTTGTATCCCATATCATGAATTAATTATACGGGTTCATGATTTTTATGTTTGTTCTCAGATGTTCGTTTATGTTTTCTAATGAATTTTATGTGAAATATTCTATTTTGCCATGGTTCTGGCTTTGGGTAGATTTCATTTTACAGAATTTTATTGTTTCTTTAACAATGTTGCCTTGTTTATGTAGGAATTATTTTAAGACACTTATTGGTTATTTATGTATAAGACTTGTTTCAATTGTCCTTTGTTGCCTTTATCCTTCTTACCTTATTTTCTCAGTAAATTTATGATTATGTTTCTTGGCGTTTGAAATAGGTGTAGTGAACGCCAAGAGTAAACAGGAATTTGCTTTATGCAGAAGAGAAGGGTATGTTACGGCTGAAAACAACCACAAGAAGCGAAGTTTGGCAGTCAGCAATGATCAGCCTTCAGCTTCACGCAAAATGCCAAAAGAGAAATCCTTTTTGATATCTGATAAGTGTTGTCTCATTGAAACAGAGAGAAATGAGACTGTAGATGAAGAAATTGTAGCTGTCCGTCTGACTGCTGGACAGGATGATGGTCGCCCAAGTAGGCGAATTACAAAGTTTATCCTTCATGATGAAAATGGTAAAGGACAACCACTGGAGATGCTTGAAGTGATTGATTTATATATCACTGGAGTTATATTACCGCTTGAAGCAAGCACAGGCAAGAAAAATGACAAAGGTGTAAGGTGTGAACGATTTGGTCGAATTGAATCTTGGGATATATCTGGCTATGAAGATGGTTCTCCAGTTATATGGATTTCTACTGATGTTGCTGATTATGACTGTCAGAAACCTGCTGCTAGTTACAAAAGGTTTTATGATCATTTCTTTGAAAAGGCTCGTGCATGTATAGAGGTATATAAAAAACTTACAAAGTCCTCGGGGGACCTTAATATAAGTCTTGATGAGCTACTTGCTGGCGTGGCACGGTCTATGAGTGGTAGCAAATGCTTTTCTGGAGCTGCATCTATAAAGGATTTTGTTATTTCTCAGGGTGACTTCATTTATAAGCAACTCATTGGTTTGGATTTGAAATCTAGGACAAATGACAGGATGTTTGCAGAAATAGATGTTCTTATTGCTCTTAGAGATGAGACTAAGAAGCAGGCAAATCATGCATATACACAATTAATGCCCTCAAATGGGAGTTTGAGGATTGTCTCAGGAACTGGAGATGGAGAAAACCAGAATCAGATAGATTCTGTAGATTCTGCAAATGGTGAAGATAAAGATGCAAAGTTAGCACGACTGTTGCAGGAAGAAGACTATTGGAAATCTTTGAAGAAGAGGAAAAACTACAGATCAGCCTCTGTATCTAATAAATATTATATCAAAATCAATGAAGATGAAATTGCCAATGATTATCCTCTCCCTGCTTTTTACAAAACCTCCCTTCAAGAAACAGATGAGTTTGTAGTTTTTGATAATGACTATGATGTGTATGATACTCAAGATCTTCCTCGAAGCATGCTTCATAATTGGTCTTTATACAACTCAGATGCCAGATTGGTTTCCCTGGAGCTTCTTCCTATGAAACCTTGTTCGAATGTCGATGTTGCAATTTTTGGTTCAGGTGTAATGACTGTAGATGATGGAGGTGGGTTCCATCTTGAAACTGAGGTTGGCCAATCTTCTTCCACTAGTTCTGAAGCACAAGCTTATGATGGAATACCAATTTATCTGAGTGCGATAAAGGAATGGATGATAGAATTTGGATCATCTATGATTTTCATATCCATCCGAACGGATATGGCCTGGTATGGTGCCTCTTGTCTAAAATTAATGTTGTTGTTTATGTTTCAAATGAAGTACTATTAGAAAATCCATTTGATTACCTGGGTACCAAACTGTCAATCCAGTCTATTGTAACCAAATTGTCACAAAAAAACTTTTTGGATGAACTTGTCATATCTTATGAACAAAACATCTGTGAATACTGCATGCTAAATTCATCTTAGAATAATTTTGTTCTAAATAAATTTAGTATGTAAAATGACAACCAGACTGATTCATACTTCATTCCTTTAAGGTACAGACTCGGCAAACCAGCAAAGCAATATGCTCCTTGGTATGACACAGTGTTGAAAACTGCAAGGCTTGCTATAGCCATTATCACCTTGCTGAAGGAACAGAGCCGAGTATCGCGACTTTCCTTTGAACATGTCATCAAGAAAGTATCTGAGTTTAATCAGAAAGACCGTTCTTACATTTCTTTTGATCCATTGGCTGTTGAGAGATATGTTGTTGTCCATGGACAGATTATTCTGCAACTCTTTGCAGAATTTCCTGATGATAATATCAGAAAGTCTCCATTTGTGACTGGCCTTAGGAACAAAATGGAAGAACGACATCATACCAAATGGTTAGTGAAGAAGAAGAAAGTTTTGCTGAGGACTGAACCAAATCTAAATCCTAGGACAGAAATGGGTCCTATTGTGTCCAAGAGGAAAGCTATGCAAGCAACAACAACACAGCTAATCAATAAAATATGGGGAGACTATTATTCTAACCACTTGCCAGAGGATTCAAAAGAGGGGTCTGTCTGTGAGTTAAAGGAAGAGGATGAAGTGGAGGAACATGAAGAAAATGAAGATGAGGATAATGAAGAAGAGCAAATACTTTTGGAGCAAACCACAAAGAAACATTCGGTTTCAAAGCAAACAAAAACATTTTTGGTTAATGCTGAAATAAGATGGGAAGGAAAACCTGAAGGGAAGACTCGTTCTGGATATCCTGTTTATAAGCAGGTAATCATTAATGGGGAAGTTATTTTTGCGGGAAAATCCGTGTTAGTGGAAGTTGATGAGACAGATGAATTTCCAGACATGTATTACGTTGAGTATATGTTTGAGTCAAATAATGGAAGAAAAATGTTTCATGGTAGGATGATGCAGCATAGTTGTCATACTGTTATTGGCAATGCTGCTAACGAGAGAGAGGTGTTTTTGACTAATGAGTGTAGGGATTTGGAACTGCAGGATGTTATGCAGACAATTGTTGTAAATATTCAAAAAAGGCCTTGGGGGCATCAGCATCGAAAGGATAATATCATTGCCGATATAGTTGACAGGGCTAGAGCCGAAGAAAGGAAGAAGAAAGGACTGTCTACTGAATATTATTGTAGAAGCCTGTATTGGCCTGAAAGGGGTGCTTTCTTTAGCCTTCCATCTGATACTTTGGGTCAAGGTTTAGGTATTTGCTCATCTTGCAAAATACATGACGTTGAAAAGGCGAAGGATATTTTCAATGTAAACTCCTCCAAGTCTAGTTTCCTATTTAAAGGAACTGAGTATTCCCTTAATGATTATGTTTATGTAAGTCCCTTTGAATTTGAGGAAAAGATTGAGCAAGGAACTCATAAGAGTGGAAGGAATGTTGGGTTGAAAGCTTATGTTGTGTGCCAAGTGCTAGAGATTGTTGTTAAAGTGGAAATGAAACAACCAGACATAAAATCTACACAAGTCAAAATCAGGAGGTTCTTTCGACCAGAGGATGTATCAAATGAGAAGGCATACTGCTCTGATATACAAGAGGTATAGCTACAAGTCTTAGATAGCATTGTTATGTGGATTTTCTAATATTATTTTTCCTAAGTCATCCATGCTTGATCTGGCCGTGATAAGTGAGTTGCTATTATCGCATAATGCTGTAAGTTTTTAAGATGACTTGAATTTCATATTTATATTTTAGGTGTATTACAGTGATGAAACGCATATAATCTCAGTAGAATCCATGAAAGGGAAATGTGAAGTCAGAAAGAAGAGTGATATTCCTGAACAAAGTGCCCCCGGAATGTTCCAAAATGTATTTTTCTGCGAGCTAATATATGATCGTGCCACTGGGTCACTGAAAAAGGTATTGTGTATTTGGACCTATTATACAAACATGCAATATTCTTGTTAATCCAGTGGATAATATTGGTCTTTTATGATCTAGAGTCTATGCTGTTTTACTGGATAGCAATAATTGCTTTGTGGATTATTGACACGCTAAACATGTTAAGTATTTTTACATCATTAGTAAACAAAAAAGTGTCAGTGTAGCAATTAAGGTTTTTAATAGATCAACTCTAACTTATGCTGTCATAATTACACTGTTCATTGATATTGTAAAACAATACCTTGTTAGTAGATTAAAATTCAATCCAAAAGTTTTAAGTCTTTGTAAATGCTTTATATAAATTTCCTATCTGTCGTTATATATTGTAATTGAACTAAAGTTTTTTAGTTTAGCTTAAGATGAAAAACTATGATTATCATTGTATTCTTCTTGACATCCATTTCACAATCGGGTGCAGCTGTGAAAGTACAAGTTATGATTTTCGATAATTAACTATTATGTTTTTTTTTTCAATTACTTGACAGTTGCCAGCTCATATTAAAGTAAAATATTCAATTGGACAAACATCTGATGCTGCAGCCAGAAAGAGAAAAGGAAAATGTAAAGAGGGATATGACGAATCAGACTCCTCTAAGGAAGGAAAAACATTAAATGAAAAACGTTTAGCAACCTTAGATATTTTTGCAGGTTGTGGTGGTTTATCAGAGGGGTTGGCGCAGTCAGGTAATTAAAATACGTTATTTTAGCAAGAAGGAAACCGTATTGTATCTGCTACCAATGCATATTATAACGTGTATGTTATTGCTAAAATGGTTCAGGTGTTTCATCAATTAAATGGGCTATCGAGTATGAAGAACCTGCTGCTGATGCATTTAAAGCTAATCATCCTGAGGCACTGGTGTTCATTAACAATTGCAATGTTATTCTTAGGTAAATAATCCACTTTAGATAACTGATTCCAAGCCTAAATGTTGAATGGTGTGGAACCTGTTTAAGTGACTTGGTTGATTTTTTGTTATGTAGGGCTGTAATGGAGAAGTGTGGGGACGTAGATGATTGTATCTCAACGACTGAGGCTGCAGAATTGGCTGCAAAGCTTGATGAGAAAGAAAAGAGTAGTTTACCAATGCCTGGACAAGTTGATTTCATTAATGGGGGTCCGCCATGCCAGGTCTCCCTAGCTGTTGGATTTTTCATTTATTTCGCTGATGAATATATTATTGGGTAATTGTTCAGTAATGTGTTGTTTTTGCTTCAGGGTTTCTCTGGGATGAATAGGTTTAGCCAGAGCAGTTGGAGTAAAGTCCAGTGCGAGATGATATTGGCATTCTTATCATTTGCTGATTATTTCCGGCCTAGGTATTTCTTGTTGGAGAATGTGAGGAACTTTGTGTCTTTCAATAAAGGACAAACATTCCGTTTAACCTTGGCTTCACTTCTTGAGATGGGTTATCAGGTAAAATTATTGCAACTTTCTTCCTTAATTGCTCCCCGTTGATGAATAGAACTTGAAGGAACTAATGAATGTTTGATTTATTTGTCCAAAAGGTGAGGTTTGGTATCCTTGAGGCTGGAGCATTTGGGGTTTCCCAATCAAGAAAAAGGGCATTCATATGGGCAGCCTGTCCTGATGATGTTCTTCCAGAGTGGCCGGAACCAATGCATGTATTTTCAGCACCCGAGTTGAAGATCACATTATCTGAAAATGTTCATTATGCTGCTGTCCCTAGTACTGCAAATGGTGCTCCTTTACGTGCAATAACTGTTAAAGATACCATTGGTGATCTCCCAGCTGTGAGCAATGGAGCCTCAAAAGGAAACATGGAGGTATGTAAAATGGGAAATATATGTCACATATTCCTCCACTCTAAAATTTTCATTCACTGTTTGCCTGTGTTTTATGTTGTGCAGTATCAAAACGATCCTGTATCATGGTTTCAAAAGAAGATTCGTGGTGAAATGGTTGTCTTGACTGATCATATTTCTAAGGAGATGAATGAATTGAACTTGATTCGATGCCAGAAAATTCCCAAGAGGCCAGGTGCTGATTGGCGTGATCTTCCAGAGGAAAAGGTTGAGCTAAATTCTTGTGAACTTTTACCATAACAATTTGTGAACTTTCTAATTTGTGAAACCTAATGAAATGCAGGTAACATTGTCTAATGGACAAGTTGTTGATTTGATACCATGGTGCTTGCCCAACACGGCTAAGCGACACAATCAATGGAAGGGACTATTTGGTAGGTTGGATTGGCAAGGGAATTTCCCAACTTCCATTACAGACCCTCAGCCAATGGGGAAGGTTGGAATGTGCTTTCACCCTGACCAAGATAGGATTGTTACTGTTCGTGAGTGTGCTCGATCTCAAGTAAGTTCACAAGTCTAGTTTTTATAAGAAATGGAATCCTAACAAATTCAAATTTCTGTTAGTTTTGAATTGTTACGGATAATTTTCGTTAAGTTTTAATAGAATTGTCTAGAAATTAGTTTCTACGATAACTAGTGAGCATAATAATCCTTAATACCTAATTACAAAAGTATAGTTCTTATTATCTTTGCCTTAGCAACAAGCAGGCATCTCCTAATTTGGTATAATCTTTATAGCTAAGAATATTTTCATCTATAATGAATGCAGGGCTTTCCAGATAGCTATAAATTTTCTGGCAATATCATTCACAAGCACAGACAGATTGGTAATGCTGTGCCTCCTCCTCTGGCATTTGCATTAGGACGAATGCTTAAGGAAGCAGTGAACAGTTAGAGTTCAATGTAGAAGATGGTCTTATTATAAGACCCAAGAAAAATAAATATCTGGAAAAGGTTGTAATGATGGGAGTTGTTTTTAAAAATAATAAAGGATGATTACTACAGAATTAAAGGTATGAGAGCTCGGGTGCAGTAGAAGAGCATTATTATTCCAGGTAAGGCGAGTTATCCTTTTTGATGTTTTGTGTGATGTTGCATGCATACTTTTATTTTTATTTGCATGATTATCTGCTGTTTTTATCATTAAAGGGCACGTTGTTTTGGTTGAATGCCATGCTATAATTCTGTTTGAACGTTTCCTTGTGGACGTGCATGTCCTGGTTTGTCATGATTGGATTTCCGTTTTCCAGAATTTGTATTGGGTGCTAGTGCATCTCTCGCACAATAAATCTGCTATTGATAATGGGTTGCGGTGCATAATTGAGGATCTTTATTTTTCCTGTGATGGTACTATGCTGTCAGGAGGTTTGGCATGGGTATATCAATTTATCTTTTTTCACGTAAATCAATTGTATGCGGGAGTATTATGATATCAGGGAACCGTGTCGTGTTGTTCCATGATTTGAAGGTCAGTACCGGTGTGTTTAATTGTCTGTATGAGTGATTGATCTGTTTCTATGAGATTTTGATACCTGCTAAATTGTTTGAAAGTGCTGCCACGAGGAATTGGTTGCTGTATGTAATTTGTAAATTCGGATTTTGTTCTTTTTAATCCAAAGCTTTGGTAAGCCGAGATAAAAGGAGGTTGTTTTGTTAGTAAGACTTTGAGCTTAACCAGAGTTGATACTGGTAAGGCTTATGAAAACATGGAAAAACGGATCTTGACTATAAAGCTTTGGGCTTAAGCGATATTGGTTATGGTGATGTGATTTCGTGTGATGTTGTTTAGTATCATTTGATGAGTATGCGTTATTGTGTATTATGGATGTGATGTGATTTCATGGATTGGAAAGAATGAGTGAGTAGTATGGGTGAGTTGTTGCTTATTATGTTGTCTTGTTTTTGGATCAGTTTATCCTAATTTATTTATGATTGTGTGATGATCGTATAATTTGTGTTGTAGGAAGCAGGAGATGTTACGTATGATGCCGGTGCTCTTAAAAGTGAAGAGACGCTTGAGAAGATCTTATAGAAGATTTTTAAAATATTTTTGAGGCAATAATAATATAGTTTAATTTTGAAATTTTCAAATATTATTATAAGTTGTAATTGGATTATTTATCATTTTTGCATTATTTTAATGTAGTTCACACCAATGAAATAAGGTTTTTGATTTTTTATTATTTCATGATAGTATATCAAGAGTCATTTTGTCTTAAATGAATTAATTACATGTAGTATCTTAAATGCAGTGTTACACATACATTCTTTTAAGATGTGCGTGTTAATACATTTGGCAAGATATTTGCAAATCATTCGGGGTTTTCAGAAACAATTAGTCCTTTTGTACAGAGTGCTATGCATTGATAACTTATTTGAGGTTCATTCATTGTTTAACTTTCCTCGACCAAAATTTTAATGGATAATGTTATGAAGAGATTATTTCCTGGCAACTTGGATTTTTTCTTTATTAGTTGATTGTTTATTACAAAAGAATGGCTGAAAATTACATCCCACTGACAATTGAGACCAATTACTCTGAATTATATTTTTGAATTTGTTAGGAATAGTTATTGTTGCAACTATTTGACAAAGAACCTTGAAAAATATAAAATGGCAGTAACTTTATTTTAGAATGAATTTTATATTTGATGAGTCCCGATTTTGTAGAGCTTTTATAGGTTAAGATTGTGTCCTTTGGTTTTAGATTGTTCTTATTTCTTAGTTTTAGCACATATTTGGTTTTTATAGAATAAATTTCTAAAATTCCAAAAACAAGTTAATTTCTAGTTTTTAGATGAATTTTTAGTAGAATTTTAGTCTTATGGATTTTTGGTTCTTTTGAACAATAAATTTCAGCTTGATTTGAACTAAATTTTGGTGTGAATAAATAGACATTTAAGTTTTCAATTTTAGTGCAGTAGTTGTTGATCAAATGTTAGTGCAGCTAAGTAAAAAGAAGCTGACGAAGAAAGCTGTCTGGGTGCAGTGAACTTTTGTAGAATGGTTGAAGTAGCTATGCTAACCGTGATGACCATTGAGAACTCAAAAATTCAGAATATGCATTAGTTGCCGACTTGCAATGGCCTGCACACAAGATTGAAGCTCACCTGTTGGACCTGCTACCTTTCCCACATTATTTATTTAATTTACATCCTTCTTCTTTTTTACCTTTATTTTAATTTCTTGCACATAATTAATAAAAGATAAAAGATCATTTTTACTCCTATGTCAAAATATAAATAAAATAACACTAATTTTAAAACAAAAACACCAAAATCACAAGATTATCTTATTTTTAAGAATCTTATTTTTTATTAATCATTTATGTTTCGAAATTTACAATGACTAATTTTTAATTTTTTTTAAGTTAAAGAATATATTTTTCCCTCTTTTAGAATCATAGAAGTTTTTTATTGCTAATTTTCCAGTGTTTAGATATTTAAAATAATTATAAATTAAAGACAAAATGAAAATTTATAAAAAATCAACAAAAACTCTGCATACTTTCAGCCGCAAAAGTTTAGTAACTCAAAACAACTTTCATAAAAATGTACTTTAATGGTTACAATTAATCAGCTATCTACTTCAGAACCATCATAAACTTCTCACTCACTTTAATAGTTACCATTCTTAATCAATCATATATTTCATAACTATCGTGAACATTCGATTTTACCATTTTTTTTAGGTAATTATTCAAACTTTTAAATATATTTGTTTAATGGTCTGATTATGTTTGAAATTTCTAATTTTTAATTACGCTTTTCTTTTAGAAGACTTTATATCAAATTTAATAATCATAGTTGAGTTTTGTAACACCTTAGTATTGTAAGACCTTATATTTTCTTATATCAATGATTAATTTAATTTAAAGATGGAAAAAAACTGTCACTAAATTAAAAAATGTTAAAGAAAATTAGAATTGAATTTGAATATAAGACACTGGCTTATGACACTGATACTTATACCTAACATTATACTAACTTGACACGTGGTATTAACAATGATTTGACATATGACACTGACATTGCCATATAACACAATGTTGACTTGACACGTTTTCAACTTTTTAAAATTTTAAAAAATAATAAAAATTAAAGTGGGGATGAGTATGTAAAATGGATACATTTCCATTTTTTTTTTGCAGTTCCATAATTTTTTTTGCAACCCTAAATTTTTGAAATAACCATTTTATTATTTGAAAAGTGATTTCTGAAATATTTTGGAATAGCTGAACCACGAGTCTCCGACAATGGCGTCAAAAACTTGTTGAGACCTCGGCAAGTGTACCGAATCGTATCAAGTAATAATAAGCGGTAAGACCAAATATTGTTTTCCCAAGAGACTCACGTCACTAAATAGTTGTGTAATTGCTTAACTAATTAGGACTTTAAAAGAACATTTTGTTGGTTTTTGAATGCAAATACAAGAAAAGTAAATATGAATGCAATTTTGATCAATTGAAGAGAAACACAAAAGTGAATGGATGATGTTTGTAATATGAGATGAATATGTTGTTAGGGTTTAGATTTCACCTAATTACTCTCATGCATATAAGAATTCGTCTTCTTCATTAAATGTCAATGTCACTTTCTAAATTACTTAAAACATGATGTCTCGGCGAAGAAAACCTATCCTTAATTGCTAGACCACAATGTCTTGCATCACTAATAATTAATTCTGCATTACGATTAGAAGCTTAAGACAACCAATCGTTCTATCCCTATGTCTAGGCAATAGTTCCCTTGGGAGAAATTCTCTAGATCTAGGTTTCTAAGTATTTTTCAATATCAAAGAAAACCACAAATGATGTCATGAATGAGTTAAACATAAAAAGCATAGAGAAAATAAGAAAAACTATAACAATTAATGAAAGAAACATATATAATTCAGAGCAAATTCAAATACACGAGTGTTTTAGAGGTTACGTCTTCCCCAACAACAAATAAGGTTTAGTTCTCCATTGTCATGAAGAAACTAGATGTACAATGGAATGAGAATGAAAGATAAACCCTAAAAACTGAAGAGAAGAGCTCCCGCATCCAATTCTGCTTCAAAGGAGTCGAAAAATGTGTTTTTGCATCTCTACTGCCAAAAGATACAAGCCCTAACATGTTTAGGTCCTTAAATAGATCAAAAAATAAGGTCCAAACCCAACACGCTGGCGCTTAGCGCCCCTACATAGGGCAACCGGGCGAGCTTGCGAGAGGAGTGACACTCAGGGCCCCTCAGATGGCAACCAGGCGGTCTGCGACACAAGGAAAGCTGGCGCTCAATGCCCCAGAAAGGGCGCCTAGGCGTTGATGCGAGGGTCCAGCGTTGAGGGCCTCAGAAAGGGGGTAGTCAGGCATCCATGCGAGCTTCTAGCGCTGAGGGCCCTAGGAAAGGGCAGCCAGGCGTCCTGTGACTTCTGTAACTTTCTCTTCTGGTGCTTTCTCTGTCCTTTTTAGGTTTCAACTCCTTGGTACTTTAACTCTTCTTTCAAATCATTTCAATTTCCTACAAAATCAAGGAAATTTAGTGATAAAATCATAAGTTCTAACCTTAACTCTCTGATTCACAAAATAGACTAAAACAAGAGATTAAGCAAGTTTCTAAGTCAAAAATGATTCATTTAGTATCAAAATTTAGTTATAGATAACGATGAAATCACCCATTATCATTTAACTTAGTGAAGTTAAACGTTCTAGACAGTTTGTCTAGTATGGATACCAGGAGTGATTAAACAAGTTTCTAAGTCAAAAATGGTTCATTTAGTATCAAAATTTAGTCACAGATAACGATGAAATCACCCGTTATCATTTAACTTAGTGAAGTTAAACGTTCTAGTCAGTTTGTCTAGTATGGATACAAGGAGTGATTAAACTTGTTCTAGTCGGGTTGACTAGGGTTGAAACCAAGAGTGGTTGATAATACTCGTTGTATACTAGAAGTGGTTTGTACTCGTTATAATCTTTGTAAGAGATTAGTGGAACCCGTTAAGAGGTCTTAAGAGATAACTGGACGTAGCTTAGGTTGGAGTGAACTGATATAAAAATACTTTTGTTATTGCTTTCCTATTTAAAACGTTTTCCTAAACGCTTTATTAAACATACATGCGTCTAACAACTATTGCAGACCGTTTAATCCTTGCAATAACCAAAATATTGATTTGCAAAAAAGTTTTTAAAACACTATTCAACCCCCTCCCCCTTTGTTCTAATGTTTTATCGTATTTCATTAAACATATACCAACAACATCTAAGAAGTATATGAATGAGGATAAAATTTTTTGTAGCAATAAAACAACCAATAACAACATTGTCATAGAAAAAGTTACAGCCTAATCAATGTGGAATGACACCAACATCGTGGCAGAAGAACAACGATAAACACCTCGGGCAACCTCTAATTAGGGATTCAACGAATTAAGGATTCAATGAAATCCCAAATTTTTTATTTTAAAAATAAAAAAAAATAACCAAACTAAAATGCCCTCAATCTTCCACGTCGTTTAAAAAAGCCACATCAACATATTTTTAATGTCATTAAGCTAATTTAACAGTAAGGATCCAATTGCATCAATTTTTCAAAAACACAGACCTAATTGAGAACAAAAATAAATGAAGAATCCATTTATACGAAGAAGAAAAATAGGGATCTCGAAAATAATTTATAGATATATATAATTAAATGTGTTGGACCATTACTATTAGCCAAAGTATTAAAATTATCTAGTTAGTTATATCTATACCTAAAAGCATATATATCACAAAATATTAATTGTTTATATACTATATCCAATATACTAATTTGATAAGTCAAATTAGGAATATTAATTTTAGAAAAAGTAATCGAAGTTACATAAAGAGGTTATCATCCCTATGTGTAAACACGTATAAATATTCTTATTTCTTTCTTTTTCATCCTTTTTCATTCTCATTAGAAAGTAAATAAAGAGACAAATTATAAGATGATTTACAGTTCAAATGTTACATATTATTCTTTCATTTTTTTCCAATAACCAATCCAAATAGGTTTTCACTTATTGTTCTATTGTTCTATGATACATTAAAGATTGGTCAATTAATTATAGAATTTATATCTTATTTATTATTGATATAATCTAACAAAGTTATGTATAATATATAACAAACATATATTAATTAGTGGAATAGAAAATGAAACAAAATAACTCATTATATATAATAACTATTATTTATAATAACTGTATGTATGACTCTTGCATTAGAGAGATGCTCTCATCAGTACACTTTCAACACATCATTTCATCCTTTGTACATGGTTTTATGGTTTCTCTGTGGCCAACTGAAATATGAAACACACAATAAATCATCATTATAGGATTCACAACCTTTGTACTAAAGCCACATTCAATGAAAAAAAGTAATAAGTAACAGCAACAATGAGTTAGAGGCAACGGTTACAAAAGAAATATTCAAAAACTGACTAAACTTGTTAATGACTTTAATTACTCAATTATCCACGTGGCAGACATTAATTTAAGGTGGTCCAAACTAACTTTATCCTCATTTTAGTGCATGTTTATGTCTTATATATTCTTTTTCTCTTTATTTCATTTTCATTTTCTTATTTATCTCTTTACATCTTAGTCTTCAAAACAAAAATATTTTATCTCTTATTTCCATTTCTCTCTCAAGTAATCTCATTTTTTTTTCTTATCTCTCATTTTCCAAACAAAATATAATGAAATAAACAAACTTCCAACACTTTTAAGCATTTCAAGTTTAAGTTCAATTTTTATAAAATTTTAATTTTAGTTTGTAATTCAAGGTTTTTGAGTCAAACAATTTTTTTAATACTTTGGTGTGGTTTGCGTAACATATTGTAAATAATAAGATTCAAATGAATCTATTTCAGAAGAAAGTAGTGCATCAAAGATGGTTCAAAATAACATTCACCATTTTATATAAATCTTTTATTATATTTTTCTCTCTCATTTCTATTTCTCCCAAGGATTGTGTCTCTTATTTTTCTTTCTTAAGGTGAGATATGCATCTCTCTCTCTCTCTCAACTTAACTCTCTTTGTCACTTTCTTCATTAACACTTTGTCCATTTATCATCAACCATTTAATAGTTACTTAATCACAATCAAAATTTTCTAGAAAATGTAAGATTTCGAGTACAATTAAGTTCATAATTCAAGAACTAAGCCAACCAAATAATATTCTTTAACATGTCTTAATGAGAGTAAAATGGATCCATTTTTACAACAGGTTAGGCATTGTAGAAAACTTATAAAGGTATCTTTCTCTCTCAAAGTTCTTCTTCATATTTCTCCCTCTTAACCTAAAACTCTTTCCTTTTATTTCTAACTCATTTCTCTTTGTTGTGTTTGTGCCTCTTGTTTGTTTTTTAAAAGGTGAGAAATTTATGTCTTGTTTTCCTTTTTTATATCCCTATTAGTTTTTTTCTCTTATATTTTTTCCTCGATTAACATTTTGCCCTATGCCATTTCGTTACCCACCTTTTAGTTATCTTAATTACGATCAACATTTCTTGAGAAACTTAGATACATAATCTTAATTTCATCACTCTAAGGATTTCAAGCTTAACTTTTCAAATTCAAAGATTTTTGTTTAGTTTGTAATTTAATGTATGAGCCAAACAAATTGTTTGGGTGTTGAATAAATTTAATACAGTTTGCATAATATATCATCCAATGTGAATTCTAATCTTTTAGATATGATTTTCTTGTATCTCTCATGATTAAACTTTTCATTATCACTGTTCACCACTTTCTAATTGTTTTAATTATAATCAAAATTTCCTAGAGATACAGAATATAAAGGTGGTTTTCATTTAATTATTGTTAATGTTACATAAATTTGTGTTAATCCTGATATAGTGTTAATTAAATTTTATTTTGATTTCATTGTTTGTTCAGATTTCTTGTGGGCTGTTGAATTATATTATCATTGATCTTATCTATGCCTCCAAAACCGACATGGAAACATAAAGGTTTGTACGAGGAGAAGAAACACCATAGGAATGATATTCCTACCAGACAACATGGATTTACTAGGTTTCAACAAGCTGCTGGTGGAGGTTAGTTTTCTATGTGTAATTTATGTATGAGGTTTGAAGAAATCATACCTATAGTTCACTATTTGCTTTAAATACACAAATTTAGATGGATAAGATATTATTACAAAATCTATAAAATTATAACAAACATTACAAACATTTTTATTTGAGAAAAAAAATTAATAATATTGTTATTAAGTTGTGAATAAAATTAAATAATAAACATAGAAACATTTTTTTGGTTTAAAACTATAGTCATTAATGTATAATTAATAATTATCCATTTTATTTAATAAACACATTTAATATAATAACATTACAAAAAAAAGTTATATTTATAAAAGTACTATATTAATTAGAATTATAAAATGCATTAATCTTTTACTGTTTTTAATTATATTACTATCAAATATATTTTATGAACAATAATAACTAAACAAATATTTTTTAAATATATTTAATCTTTCCAATAACAAAATGTAAAAAGTTATGCTAAATTTTATAAAAAAAATAGTTTCATTATTGGTTTTTAAGTTATTAAAAAATATTTTAACATAACTAAATTTGATAATTTTGAGTAGATGAAATATATTTATTTGGTTAAATATAATTAGATTTATATAAATACTAATGTAAAAATTAAGTATCCATCAACGAATCACATTATACTTTCTTACTTAAACATATCGATACACATTAAAATAAATAAAATGTTATCTAGCATTTCAAATTTAACTGCATACTTTTAAATCTTTTTTAATTATTAACCTGTGAAACAAAAATACTATTAAATCAGTCTGCATAACGATTAATGAAAATTTGTGCATTTAATATAATTATATAAATTCCATAAATGCGTTTTAAAAATATTTATTTAAGTATTTATACAATATTATTTAATAGCATTGAGTGTTACATTAATAACATTAAGAATTAAATTAATATCTAAGTACTAAATGTGTAAATAATTAAATTCTTTCTTCTTCATTTCTCTCTTAATTTTAGATTTTTTTATCATACAAACTATATTTCATCATAACTTTGGACTTATAATTTTATCCTCAGTTTAATTTTGCGAAAAAAAAATCAATTTTCCAAATTATGAACCAAATTTAGTTTTTGAATAACTTATAATCTAATTAAATTCTAATATTGTAAATATATAAATTATATAATAAATATGGAGATTTGTTTTTTCAATGTGAACATGGAGACGCTACAGTACAATCTACAACTCATACATCCTCTGTCCAAAGTCAAACTTGTATTTAATGTAAATTATTAAATATATTTTTTAATATTAATATTTTATGGTTTCATTCCTTTTTAATGAAAACACAATTTTGTATTTTTTTTAAAATTAAAATTATTATTATTTTTTATACCATTATTTATATTTTTTTATTATAAACTGTTTGGTGAGAACAAGTTAAGTGAATATAATACATAATTTATTTAAAATTGTATTAAAAATAGAGAATTAATTTTATTTATTTATTTAAATGAAAGAAACTTAAAAAAAAACTATTATATAAGAAAATAAGATTATTAAATAATATTTATTTCCATCACTTATATATGTAACATAAGTGAATACCATCAACATTTTTCTTCTATTTGTCTTTCTCTTTGAATCCAAGATTTAATTTTTTTTTTTCTATATAGGTTGGAAAACATCAGGTGGTGGTGTTGGTGCTAGGAAGCAATTTCTGGATAATCCTAACCATGGCTCTGGATCTAACTCCTATGTCAGAAACACTAAACCCTCTAGAGATAACAGATCCCTGTACTTGGAAAATGTTACGAAAAAACATTCTGATGATTTGCTAGCATCTCCCTCTCAAGCATATTCTATGAATACTCAACAAAGGCTTCACTATATAGAACAAAACCATTATGTTTATAATGATCATAACAGGAAGCATGAGAGGGAGGGTTGTATGGAGTTGAAGCCATTTAATAAATGGAATTCTTTAGGAAGAACCACTGAAGAAACAAGGAAGAGGTCCAGGTTGGGTTGGAGTGATGGAATTGCTAAGCTTCAGGAAAGGAAAATTGAAAGTGATGGTGAAAGTGCAACTTCTACTGCTACTCCAACTTCTGTTGATTACAGTTCCTTATCAGGTACATCCATGGATTCTTTTTAGAACTGTTTGTATCAATGTTTTTCTCAGAAATGATAAAATGTGAGTCAAAATCTACATTAGAGCATTTTTTTTTTCTGCATAGGTCTGAGAACACTGAAAGGTGGTGATGGTTGTGGGTCTGAGTCCAATGGCAGAAACAGTAGAGCCCCTAGGGATCCTAGACCCCAGTTGTTGGAAAATGTGAGAAAGAAACACAGAGATAATGTGGTGATACCTTCCTCAAATGTATATTCTATGAAGACCTGGGGAAAATTTCAGCAACATTACGATAAAGATGGGAATAAAAAGAATGAGGGAGAGAGTTGTGTGCAGTTGAATCCGATTAAGAGATGGAGTCGTTATGAAAGATTCTATCAAGGAGAAACGGGAAAGGAAAAGGACAAGAAGACAGATGTGTTAGAGAAAAGTAGTAATGAGATTGAAGAGAGTATGAAGAGGCGTAGGTTGAATTGGGGTGAAGGACTCACTAAGTATGAGAAAAAGAAAAGAGAGGTTGAAGGTTTAAGTGTTTCTTCTGCTGCTATTCCAACTTCAACTTCGGTTGCATGCAGTTTCTTATCAGGTATGTTGCTGGATTCTCTTTGCTGCTTCTTCTAGTAAATCTTACAAATGTTTTTTAATACACATTGGAGTAAAACTCAACAAAATAATCAATTAGGTCTTTTTAAATACACATCCTTGTATATTGTCAAGATAAATTTCTCCCTAAAAAACTAATAAGAAAATGAGAAAGGAAATTATTAGAAGAATTATTTTAAAGTTAGGAGGTATATATTATATATCCATAGACATATAGACATAGATATAGATATAGATAGAAAGAGATATAGAAAATCACAAAAGTTAATAAGTATTCAAAGAGTTTTTTTATAATCTACCAAAAAGAGTAATATGAATTTCGTTCATTTATTGAAATCAGTAGGAAAGAGAAAACAAATATAGTTTCCATTTAGGGACAAAAATCTTTCATGTATATCGATCTGATGTACCTAGATAGGGAAAGGTGAATGCAAATGAAATATAAGTGTTTGAAAGAAAGTTGTATATAAAAGAAGGTAAATGACTTAATATGTAGAAGTTGCATTATCATATAGAATTATGATAAATAGAATTTTGATATATAAGGTGAGCCAGATTTATTCAAGATTCCAAATTTAGTGAAAAATATTCTTTTTGATATACCTAAAATTTTTATTTGACATTACTCTTTTTTTTTTTTTAAAAATACAAAAATTTGTAAAAGTGTGTTATGATATCATTATGTAAATTATTTATGTATTTTGTGTCCTGTTATGTGTATTAGTTGATTGTAGTGACCTAGGTTTTGCTTTGCAGCAGGTGTGGATGATATTTTACATGTAAAAACTCCAACGGTGGACACAGATAGGGTTGATATTTTATCTACTTCTGTTGTTAAGTTGGTAGAGTCTGCTGATTTGAAGTCTAGTTTGGGAAGATCCAATGCAATGACAAAGGTGCTGATATGGAAAACTATTATTTCTAAAGTATTGGAGGAGACGCAGACAAAAATTAGTTCACTAGAAGATGAACTGAAGACAATAGAATCCGAATCACAATCTGGTCACAGTCCAGAGGCATTGCCAATTGCACCCTCTGATGATGGAAATATAGAGAAAATGGCCCTTTCTCCTTTGCATAGAGAAGATACTTTGTGTGAGTGTGAGACAATTATTTCTTGCAACAGAGAAATAGCAAAAGAATCAAGCGCAGTATTTGACAAATTTTGTCCGAAAGAATGTCACAAGGTCATGTGCAGTGGCTCACTTTCCAATGAAAATGCAGCCGTAAAGGAAAAGTTGGCAGAGAAAGAGTGGTTTGGTAGATTTAAGGAAAAGGTTTTAATAACTAAATATAAAGCCTTGGATTACCTATGGAAAAAGGATATGCTCTTACAATCTCTGAGAAATAGCAGTAATGATTGTCTCAAGAATCGCTCCTTCTCTCGTCATCGTTTTCCTTTCCCTGGTATGAACATTCTTTGCAATTGACTTTCTGCTAAAAGTATATGCCATTAATTTTGCTATTTCTTCCTTGCATACATTAGTTAGGTTAAAAATTCGTGTGAGTGTAAGTTTTATATTGGATAAAAATAGAAAATAAGAAGTATATCTACGTGGAAAGGATTCAACCTTGAAGGAGGAGATAGTCCCATATTGAATAAAAATAAGAAAATATATAAAAATAAAAGACCCATTAAATTATTATCTTAAAATTCTGGTAAAGAGTTGTATCAATCCCTTATATGATTGAGTTCAAATCTCATTAATATTTATATCTCCTCTCCTCCGTGAACTTTCTTCATAATAGACTCATTCATATTTGCTATTTGTTGATTTCTTTACATAATTACATATGAATAATTTGATTGACATTATACAGAAATTCTTAAAAATAAAAAGTTATTCAATATTATTGATATATCCCAATATTGATAAATGAAAATAAATTCTTGATTTAATAGTTTTTTTTTCCAATTTTCTTCAGAATTCTTCCATGCGATACCTCAATTTCGTCTCAATGTAGTTCTCATTTTTGTTAAAAAAAAAATGAATGAGACATCTTTTGTAAAATTGATGTTGAGAGTGTTTAGAGTATAACAATGTGATAGGATAAATGGCACAAGACATTTTATAAGACGAGTCATCTTGATGTCATGTTGAATAATCCTATGTATATTTGCGTGTCACATTGTTATTTGGAACATCGTATGATAACAATTATTTTTAATAATTTTTTGATAATAAATTATATTTTATTATTTTATTAGTTTGTATATTTAAAACGGATTAATCACAAAAACACGAATAAGTACTGTAAAAAATTGTCAAAAAATTATTAAAAATATTTTTTATTTATTTATACTGTCATGTCGTTATTTTAATAAATGATATCAACTCTATTTTCATCAAAAAATGTATAGAGAATTATCACATGCATGAATGAGAGGCGCAAGATGATATGTATGTATGGAGTTAAAAGTTGCTAAAATATTATAAAAGAAATGGATTAATTGTTGGTCAGTGAAAGGTGGATTAGTTGTTAGTCGATTAACATCTTTAGTTCCCAGCTAAGCTTTTTAGGTTTTCAAAAAGTTTTTATTTAATTAATATTTTTAAAGTTAAAAATATTAATTATTCTTGTTGTTCCATTAATAAAAGTTTAAATAATATAAAAAAAGAAATAGGATAATATTTAATTGTTTACAACTTTTTAGTGTTTTCGAAAATAATAGTAACATTTCTTAACTTTTAAGGTAGAACTTCGCCATAGATTGTCATCTGTCATGCCATGCACATGCTATAAATTACTTGTTTTAATTATGCATCCCTGACATTTATATTTGATAGTTGTTTTACTCTTTGTAATAATAATAATAATTATACTTCCTTTTTTTTTTCTTTCTTGATTTCAATCTGTTTTTATAGCAGGAAAGAAGCTAAGCTTGGTTCCGACATCTGAAATGATAAATTTTACAAGCCAACTGCTTCAGGAATCCCAAAATGAAGTTAAGAAAAGAATCTTGAAGATGCCATCATTGATTTTGGATGAAAAGGATAAAATGATTTCAATGTTTAAATCTAGGAATGGAGTGGTTGAAGATCCAGTGGCCGTTGAGAAGGAAAGGGTTAGGATCAACCCTTGGACATCAGATGAGAGAAAGATTTACGTGGAGAAATTTAGAGTATTTGGAAAAGATTTCAGAAAAATTGCTTCTTTCCTTGACCACAAGACGGTTGCTGATTGTGTTGAATTCTACTACAGAAGTCACAAGCTTGATTGCTTTGAGCAAGATAAGAAACGAAAGAGTAGAGGGAATGAGAAGTTGAGTGCAACAAAAATTGGTCTGAGGAGATCAGGTAGAAAAAGAAATTCAAAAGTGAATGTTGTTTCACAAAAGAAGTTGAGTGAAACTCCATTGAAGAAACGTGCCATTCCATGCACTCGAAGAACACCTTCAGGAAGACTTTTCCTTTGGAGAAAAGAAGATGTTTTAAAAGCATCAATGCGTGATGATATCAACACATGTAGATCAAACTCTAACAGTCTTGCCATTGTTGTAGATCAAGGAGAGAGGGTTTCAAATGATGTGTTGGTTGGCTTGTGTGACTCTCTTCCAAAGTCAGACATCAATAATAAAAATGGTGATTGGAGGAATCTGAACCATAATGATCAGCCCCAACATGTGGAAGACAGGGATAGATTTGTAAGCATTGTTTCTAATGAAAGTAAAATTGTGCAGGATATCATGCAAGAGGGGGATGAGACCATGAAGTTTGTGCCTACTTCTTCTAAGGTATTAGAATCTCTTGTGAATGAGGTAAATGCAGTGGAGACAAAGTTAGACAGCAATAAAAATGATGATCAAAGGAACCTGAACCATGATGAATCCCAACCTGAGGAAGATGGGAATGTGTCAAAATCAATGGAAATAAGGAATACGGTTTCTAATGAATGTGTAACTGGGCATGAAATAATGGAACTAGGAGATGAAGTAAGAGAATATGAAAGAGCAGAATCTCCAATGATTGAGGTAAATGGAGCCCAGGATGAGGTAAACACCTGCAAAAATGAAAATCAACGGAATCTGAACCATGACGAATTTCACCTTGTGGAAGATAGGAATGCATCAGAATCAACAGAAGTAATAAGCATGATTTCTAATGAATGTATAGTTATACAAGATATCTTGGAAGATGGAGACGAGGACACCAAGTTTGTGCCAACTTCTGAGGTAGTAGAGTCTCTAGTGAATGAGGTAAACGTAATGGAGCAAAAATCACATACCAATAAAGTTGAGGATGAAAGGAATCTGAACCATGATGAATCTCCAGTGGTGGAAGATGGAATTGTGTCAGAATCAAAGGAAAGAACAGTTTCTAGTGATTGTATCATTATGGAAGATATCGTGGAAGTAGGAGAATCTCTAGTGCATGAGGTAAACGGTTCCAGGGATGAAGCCACAAAGTTTGTGCCTACTTCTGTGATAGTAGAATCTCCAGTGAATGAGGTAAAATTTGTGGAGGCAGAATCAGACACCAATATAAAGGACAATGAAGGGAATCTGAACCATGATGGATTCCAAACTAAGGAAGATGGAAATGTGTCAGAATCAACGGAAATAATAAACACTGTTTCTGGTGATTGTACAATTTTGCAGAATATCATGGAAGAGGGAGATAAGGTCACTGAGTTTGTGCCTACTTCTGTGATAGTAGAGTCTCCAGTGAATGAGGTAAATGTTGTGGAGGTAAACCCTAAGACCAATAATATGGAGGATCAAAGGAATATGAACCATGATGGATTTCAACCCGTTGAAGGTAAGAATGAATCAGAATCAACAAAAATAATAAGCACTGTTTCTTGTGATTATGTACTTATGCAAAACATCGTGGAAGAGGGAGAAAAAGTCAGTGAGTTTGTGCCTGCTTCTGAGATAGTAGAATTTCCAATGAATGAGGTAGATGCTGTGGATGCAAAGTCATACTACAATGAAAATGAAGATCAAAGTGATTTGAAACATGAGGAATCTCAAGCAGTGGAAGGCTGCAATGTCTCAGAAACTACAGAATTGGAAGATGAGGTCAAAAAGTTGGTGTTTACTTCTGAAACAGTAGAGCCTTGCCAGACTCATTCTGCTGCTGAGATGTTGGTTTCTGAAAATACCATTGATACTTCAGTTCTGCAAGAGATAACAACTCTCCAACCTCAAGATTGCAATGATAAACTTAATTCCATGAGCATTGGTGGCAATGATGAACTTCATAAACCTGGGATTTCATTGAAGGAAGCGGTTGATAGACAAGAGAAAGCGGATATTTGCTGTAGTAGCAGTTCAACAGCAACTGATGTGCCTCAAAACATTGAAGAAACTGATGAGCATGAGAAAGCAGATTGGCCTGGTTCGTCAGATTCAGAAATAGCAGCCACAAATCCTGTTGTTTTCAAGCTGTTTGGGAAGGTAATGGTGGTTCCTTCATCAGCAGAGAAGCATGATTTAACTGTCATGGAAAATGGAGAAACTGGTGAAATTGAAGATTTGGAAGATGAGCAAGTTGAACGTAGTGAAAGGCCGAAGAGAAGGGTTTCAGAACCCAAGTATCTAAAAGATTACTTTCGATTCAAATAAAATATTATGTTGTAATATCACAGAATAGATGACTCTTAATGTTTATATTGTTTTCTTTTATATCTATGTACACCATGATGATTATCACAGCTAAACATACCAACTTTGTTTATCTTGCTCAGGATTCATTGAGAGGGTTCAAGTATTTATTGGTATAACAAAAAGAACTTGTTTTAAGTCATAATGTTACTGTCGAGATTAAAGTGTTGTTTTTTAAAGTGTTGTTTAAAAGAAAGAACTTGTTTTTTCAAATCACTATAATTCATATATAGTGAATTATATGGTTATGTGCAATTAAAGTGTTGTTTTTTAATTTTACAAAACATAGTATATTTTCTCCATTCTTTTTTTCTTAGGATTGTTTCAGAACATTTGTTTATAATTCATCTTACTCTTTAATTAGAATTTTGCTTAATTTGAATTATCTTCTATTTGAGTAAAATGGTACTTCATGTTGGGACATGTGAGGTATAAATAACACTCCATTCATAAACATTAGAATGAGTGAAGTATAAATAGAATTTCACTCATAGACATTGGAACAAGTGTGAGAAACTAAATGAGTTAATTAATACTTAGTTAATTCAAACTTGTATTTGATTGCTTAAGAAAAAAATAAAAATAAAAAATAAAAAGAAGTAAGATTTCATTCATTTACATTGGAATCACTAGTACAAAAACGCTGTTTAACGTCGGTTATTTTGGGTTTTTAACGTCTACAAAACAATCGACGTCTATTCCGGTGACGTCAATGGGACGTCGGACAAGCATATAACCGACGTCTATAGTGACGTCAGTCACTGCCATGTCCGACGTCACTAAACGTCGGAGTAGGACTAACTGGACGTCTAAAGACATTATATAGACGTCGGTCTGCGCAATAACCGACGTCGAAGAGGCACTAAAGACTTCGAATATGACACTGAATGACGTCTAAAAGGTACTATAGACGTCGGTGTACACATTAACCGACGTCTAATCCAGTGATTGTGTTTTAGTGCAGTTTTGTTCCTGTCTTTGGATAGCCTAGTAGCACAATCTCCTTTTGCTAGTTTCCTAAAAAAAAAAAGCTTGCGTCTTTTGAATTTCTTATGGGTCCCTTCAACCCAAAATCGAACCTGGGTTGTTGCTTAGTTCCATTTTCATCCGCAAGAGGGAAAAATCACGGTGAAACGATAACTAGGCAACCCATGGTCGTTTTTGGGTTCAAACGACCAAAATAAATTCACAAGAAGCCGTTTTTTCTGGGAGGCAACTAGCAAATGGAGAATGTGTTACTACGTTACCCCAAGAAAGGAACAAAACTGCACTAAAACACAACATAAAGAAAGCAAATTTTAATCAGTTGAACCAGAAGATAATCAATGAAAGACTAAACAAAGTTTAAACGGTAAGCATAAAAAAAAACCACGCACCTAGGATGTAATGCCGCAAGAGAGAAAAGGAGAGGAGGAAGACGATAAAGATATCAGAAACAACAATAGAATGCCGCAAGAGAGAAAAAGAAGAGGTGCCGCAAGCGAGAAAAAGAAGAGGTGCCGTAAAAGAAAAAGGAGAAGAGGAAGACGATATCAGAAACTGCAATGTCGCGAAGGGTCTGCGGTTTATTTAAAATGCTCGCACACCTAGAAATTCAACGTTTATTTTGCAGAAATTTCTGTCTTCCCGCCTTCCGGACAGGCTATAGACGTCAGTGATTGACCACGCGAGGTCTAAGCATCTGGGAATCAGGTGGCGAGCATTAATTGCACCCCTAGTAGACGTCGGGCCCCCAGCATAAGCGACGTCAATGGCTAGGAGAAGTCTGTCTTCTCGCCTACCTCCATACATTGGACGTCGATTTACATCAGAACTGACGTGTATTATATAATAGACGTCGAGTTCCCTTCAAATCGATGTCTAGGTTACCACTTATTTACGCTAATGCCACCTTGCACTCATATACGTCGGGTTACTCGCTAACCGACATTATATGGGTGACGTTAAACAGCGTTTTTGCACTAGTGAATAAGTGAAATCTAAATAGAGTCCTCACTTGATATTGAACACGTGAGAATCTTAGCAAATTAAATGATGCTTATTTAGTTAAATTGATATTATTGCTTATAAGTTGAATCATCATAACCAATGGAAAATTTGACAATAGAAGGGATAACCTATTTGTTTTTATATATTTGATTTATATTCTCTACTGTTTTCAAAACCCCTTTCAAATGTTTTTTTAAGAGAAATTCTTAATTGAACTCGTTTGAAGATAACTTTGGTTAACTAACCCTATTTATACAATTATCAATTTTTCTTATGTAGCAAAACACCAATTTTGTGCATTTCATAATTAGTATAGGACATTATACCATTGATCTTTATTTGATTGCAAAACGACCACAGTCAAAGTTTATGTCAAAATAACCTCAAGGATTTGAAGATACATCCAATCTAAACCATGTTTTTAAACTCAAAAGTCTCTGTATGGTTTTAAAGAAACTTTTAGAACTTGTTAAGAAAGATTGAGTAATTTTCTATTAAAAATGGTTTTGAAAGAGGAAAGGCTCAAAGTACCTTATTCAAGAAGAAACACAAATATTTTTAATTATGCAAGTTTGTGTAGATGATATCATATTCGATTTTATTAATGAATCTAGAAGTGGGGTACCACTTTATTTATGATCACGTCAAGAAAAATGTTTTCAAAATGATATTTGTAAAGACGAATCACCATGGACTAATATAAGAAACTCTCTCTAATATTTTTAAGTGATACTCATCTAAATTTAAGTGTTAAGACATGTTACACAATCAACCAACAATATTTTACCAAATAAGTGAATAGTTTATAATAGGTTTTTTTAGTTGTTATATCTTGTTTTTTCCAAATTATCAACCATTAATTAAGATATTCTCCTATCCTCATTCACATTTTTTTCATTGTTTCAATTTAATTCAAAGCCATTTCTATTTTCAATAGACTAGTAGTTAAAAATTATAAAATATGAAATTGTTTATATTATTTATTTTAAAAAATACGCTTATAGAAATTTTTAGTTGTAATTTAATTAAATAAAATTAAAGTTATTAAAATTCTTATGTGGGTCACGGACCAGCTCGTAGAACTGTGGGCCAAACGTTATTGGCATCCCTAACTACATCCCACACACATGTTTTCGTGTTCTCATAAATCTGCCTCCCCATTTAATTTGAACCACAATATCACCCACCCAATTTTGGAGACCTACAAAAGGAGACACTACGTCAACTCAATTTTGTCTAGTCTTATGAACATGGAGGAAATTGCCAACAAAAACCTAATAGTGAAACTAACCGAATAAATACTAAACAATAAAACTAGAAAACTTTGTCAAGATGGTAAATATAACTGGATAATACTTTTGTTCATGCATTTGTAACAATAATTTAATATTTTTTCTCTATTTAATTTTTACTCAATGTAATATCTAGAAGACTTAATATGGTCATTAATGTTGTTTAGAATATGATGGATTGTGTAAGATAATACAATCATCCACTAATTTTGAAGCATAGAAAAAACACTACAACCGGTGGTGTTTGAATAATATTTTCCAAAGATTTTCGTAAGACAACGTCTAATGACTTTTGCAAGAAGTAAACATTCAAATGATGTTGTTAGACACTAGTGTTTAAAAAGAGCGTTTAAGAAAATGATTTACGAATAAAGGAAATAACACAAGGATTTTTATATTGGTTCATTCAACTTAAACTACGTCTAGTTCTCCTTTAAGACCTCTTAAGAGGTTCCATTAATTTTATCGCAAATTACACAAGTTTTACCTTTTCAAGTTTACAACGAGTATTTTCACCTTTTCTGGTTTCCTAGTCAACCTGACTAATCTAGTTTAACCACTTCTGGTATCAAGCGTATAAAACTATCTAGAACATTTAACTTAATTGAGCTAAACAACAAGTGTTTGAATTTTCTTCAGAATTGACAACTCAGCCACAAAGGGTTTTTCAACAAGATATAAATTGGTAACTCTCAATGAGAGGATAATATTCAATAGAAGACAATCTGGGAATTGATAATGATTTTCTCTTAAAGTATAGTGTTAGATGATTGAAGAAAATACGAAGATAGAGTAAAGACATTATATTAGTAAATTCTTCTTGTCTTCTCTTCAAGCAGTCTTCTATTTATATGCATAAGAGAGAAAGATTTGTTAGACACATAGAGTTGACTTCCTTGTAGACTTCATAGCCTTTTCAAGTAAGGTGTCAAACTCGGGTCTAGCTTTTCGTACCTTTACAGAGCTTTAACAAAAGAGGCTTGTATGATATCTTCAGTGCAAAAAGCATTATGAAAGCATCCTTGGAATTTTTTCATATCTTTTAATGTCTTTATCTTGCTTGTACAGAAGAGTAAGTAGACACTTGTACCTGTAGGATCTGCATAGAAAAAGAGAGCAGAGCATGCACAAAAAGATAGCCTTTTTGTATAACAATTATTGTTTTAAACGTTGATGAATGATAAGTCATATCACTTGTTTAAAATAGCTTATCATTTGTTAGCTCATTTAAGGATACATAGCTTAAGCTTAGGATATTGAAAATGTATCGTTTAGCTAAGAGCATCGTTGAGGTTCAGAGTATAACGTGTATCATTTTTTGTTTGGAGCGTTTAAGGAACATCATTTAGATATAAAGCTTATGAAAGCATCATATATCGAAAAACATATTTTATGAAGAAAAAACACTAGAAGGGAGGTTTAAATAGTGTTGTAGGAAATTTTTTACGAAGGATATAATTTAACAATTTTGTCAAGGATTGAAAAGTTTACGTAAGTTGTTAATCGTTCAACTTTAAAGTTCAGTTCAAGCTATAAGTTCTTCTAACAAACACTTTTCAATCATTTAAATATATTTGTTGCAGCACTTTGATAAAACTTGCTCTTTAGAAAAAAAAAACGTTTGGTAACAAGAGCTTTTGTTACGGTTAAAGTAATGTGTAACTGTAGGATTTGTAAGAAAAGTATTTAGATAGAATAAAACAATAAACACATTGTCGTTTTTATACTGGTTTGTTCCACCGAGCTACGTCCAGTCTCTTCTAACACCTTAGAGGGTTCCACTATAATCTTCAACAAGATTACAAGTGAATATTCTCATCACTCTTGGTATCCTTAGTCACTCTAAGTTAAACGTCAAAGTTTCACCCATGACTGGTTTCCACTAGACACACTCGTCTAGCTACCGTTTAACTCCTCAAAGTTAAACTTAAAGTGTTTTAATTCTCTTCAGAAATTATAATCAAAAGATTGATTACAAGTGCTTAAACAATAACTCTCACAGAATGGATATTTGTTCAATACAATTCAATCTAACAAATTCAATGAATATTTCTCTCTTCACTAAGATACCAAGAAATTGATGAAGACTTCAATGTTGGCTGAAGTAGATCATTTGGCACATGGTATCGTCTAGCCTATGTAAATGCTTCTTCAAGTTTTTCTCTGTTTTATTCAAAAAAATGTGTTTAGCAAGGTGTCTCTCAACACAAGTTTTTGGAATATCATGAGACTTTTAGCGTGTTTTCCAAAAATATCGTTTGATGCTTTTATCTATCAAGACATATTGAAAGTCTATTTGATCATCGCCTAGCGATGTATAACATTCGTTGCATTCAACAAGACTCTCATTAATGCATTAATTAGGGAAACCGTTTAATGATGTGTCTCTTTATACCTAAGTGTTTTTACTGAGACTTTGCTTAAGGTGTTTTAGTTTTTTAGAACATTTTCACAAATCACTTATATCTTAGCTATATTGTTATTCTAACTATAACATTGTTATATGTTCATTTTGTTTAATGTTGTTTGTTAAATTTCAAAATATATGAAAACGTTTTAAACAGTTTAATCTTATAGACGATCTTGTCTTAAGAGTTTATCTTACAGAATATAAAATAAAAGGTATCGTTGAAGGTGTACATCATTTAGAGGAAAGTGCTAGATAGAAATATCGTTTAGTCAGAGTGCGTTTAAAAAAAAATTCATTAAACATTTGTTCCTGTAAACTGGTCCAGACAATATGTTTCGTCAAACACTGTTTACTCAACGTTGTCTTATGAAAACACGTTTTGTTAGACGATATATTTTTTTTAAATATTGTATGTTCAACGTTGTTTATAAAAACGTTCCTTTAGACGATCTACTTGAAAGTAATAAATTAAAGGTGTTATTTTCTTTAAACAGTATAGCTAGAAAACAATGTTTTCTTAAAAGCTTTTTGATAGACAGTAGATTTATTTAATCCACACATTTCGTTCAATGTTGTATATTAATTTTTAAAACAAGTTTTGCTATATGGTCTCATTACATTAGATGATCTTGTTTGAGTAATCTTTTAGACGTTTTTCTTTCTAAATGATATTTAATTTTTAATGTTATTTGTTAAACTTAAAAATTTGAATTTCCTTACAGTTAAATTTCTTTAGATAATCTTATCTTAGCAATCTTTTCTTTTTTTATATTTAACAAATACTCATGTTAAACTAAATATATTTAAAAAATATTTTTAGATCATATGTATCAGAGAGTTAGAGGTATGGCATGTATCATATAGTTATATTCAGTATATGTATCTTAGAGCAAAATATGTTTAAGCATCATAATAAAATGTTTTCAAGTGTCAATAATCAGAGTATATTGTTTAAACAATTATCAAGTATTAGAGTCGACAAAAACATGCATGATATGAATGATATATGAGACTGCCTTAAGTCATAATCATTTTGATGTAAGCAAGTATTAGATCAAGTTAATATCATAACAGTTTGAGCAATGCATCATAACAATAGATAAATGATTCCGAAGAAAAACATTGTATTAGAGACTTCAAGAATAAAAAAAATTGTGCGAACAAAAATTTTATGTACTCTCCCTGAGTGCATGACCCTTCGATTAGTCCTTTTCTCCCTCTTATTTGATAAATATCACATGAAGATAGGAACATAATCCTAGAGGTAGGAGGTCGTTGTGGTGGTTGGTTGGTTGGGTGGTGGTGGAGTTTGAGGAAGGAGATTGGCTGTAAGGGCATCGAGGGTGTTCACAATGAGGTTGATTTTGAGAGGCTTGCTCTCTATAGAGTTTCAAACTTGACATCTTCCCTAGCATTAGTTTCCGCTTTAAGGGCCTATACTAGGTGAAGGATAGAAGTGTTGGGAATGCAAGTGTGAGTCCAAGTTTTTTCTGGCAAAGGGTTCCAGGTAAGCGTGTCCCGTTAAGATGAACGGCAGTATGAAGGTCTACTCGTGGTTGTGGTTAGATGGGAATGCTTCCGCTGGAGGGGGAGTGTACCAATGTGGAAGGGACTCACCCTTGAGGGGGAGATTGTTGGGAATGCAAGTGCGAGTCCAAGTTCCACATTGAATAAAAATGAGAAAATAGAGCACTATATAAAGATGGGAGATAAGATGGATAATTTCGCTTTTAATAATACTTGTAAACTTCGAAACTCAAATTAACAGATAATTTAGTTTTTTTAACACATTTTATGTCAAAAAAAGAATATAGAAAAACCACTTAAAATTAAATAAATAAAGGAAAAGCATTACATTGCTATAAATATAAGAATAAAAAAATGTTATAAGCCTAAATATAACTACCACGTTTTTCATATCCTGTTCAATATTAATTTCTTCACCAAAAGTTCCTTGGTGATGGTATTGACTTAAGTCCTTTGTCTGTACTTGGAGGGGACCTAGAAAACCTTCCATGCTGATTTAGCTTTAATCTGAGGAAGCTTGCGTGCCACGGCCTGCCAAATCATTTGGACAGCATCATTTTCCTTAGAAGGGAAGTGAAATTCAAATAAATGTTCAATCTCTTTCAACATGTTCCACGGATGAAGTTTATAAGAAAATTTTCTTTGATGACATCAACAATACGGACAAATATGCAGAACTCAGAGTAGTCAATCACGTCTTCATATGGCAATGGCATCAAACAAACGATTTGATGAAGGGGTGTCACCAGCTATGTTGAGGCAGAACTTGGAAGCACACATCCCTTCTGTTGCTTTCTTAATTCCATCTTTCTGAATACTCCCAAAGGAAAAATGCACATCCTTTTCATTTTTCAGAAGATAGAATAGCTCTTGTCCTGCTAAACCTCCCTGATCATAAGGAGAAGATATTCAAGATAGCCAGAATTCATCTTGAAGCAAAATATACTTATAATGCAATAGCAAGAGAAGGAAATAATGGTGAATTAGCAAAATGTTGAACTTCTTTTATCAGACATGGTTATAAAAGTGATGTTCATTCAATATAAAGAACTTTATCTGCATGAGATTCTATATATTTTTATTATATTAGGAGATATTGTTCCCTTTTGTCACTTTGAGGATAATGGGGGAAAGGTCAAATCTCAAGACAAACAAGTCTAGGTGCGAAACAAGCATGAAAATCATCAACTTTTTCTTTGGTTCAAGCATAAATGCACGGTAGCATGTGTCAAAAAGTCCAAATTTTCTGCTTATTCTTTTGGTATTGTCCTTCTACTTAGCCTTCAAAATACATCGATGCTAATATATTAAAAAATTTAATATATTTTATAACATTAAAATCAGTGTATGTTAGTGTGTCAACTGTTGCCTCAAACAAAATACCATCTCTAAAACATTAGCTTCTTCCATTTTCTGCCTCCTAAATTAAATTGATTTTCTATTTACAAAAGAGGGATTCCATTATCCCCCTTGAACATTGTTTAGCCATAATTGAAAAGCAAAGTGTTTTCTAACTTACATGAATTATTGATGTCAATGCAAAACTATCTTCTTTGAAAAGCAAAAAAAGGCAAGAGCAACCAATATATTAAAGAGCAAGAAAGCCATACATCTTTTCTATATATTGCTACTAGGAAGTACATTAATGTTGAACGACTATCAAACGTGGAGTTGTCATTTAAATAGGAAGGGATTAAATGTTTATAAGGTGCTATCACATCCTTTTCAACATTGGCTATTTTTGGAGGATATCTTCCAAAGTCTGAAAGAATGAATGTAGCAGGCCATAACTTCATTCCTGCTTCTAACATACTGTTGGGATGGTGTGCTAAAATCAAATGGTCCTTTCCTCCTGATCTTTTCCATTGCTCTTGAGTTGTCAAATGTTTCACTAACTTTTCCTGCAGTATCTTGTTCCCATTTTTCTTTTCATTCTTCTTACCTTTGGAATAGCGATTATAGCTCAAAGATGAAAAGAATGGTACATATATAATATCAGCTTCACTGGAATTTTGAACTCTGAATACAGTCCTAGCCTTAGGAGCTTGAGGGAATTCTGATGCAAGAATATCCAATGTAAGCCAAAACTTGATACTATGTTGCAAATTCAAGCCCCCAGGGTAACCAGGTACATTATTCCTAACATCAGGCCACACACTATTCCCATTTGGTTTCCAATCCAAGAGTCCAAAATGGAACTCTCGTGGTAAATCATACATGTAAACCTTGATAGCAAGTTCATCATTTTGGTGGCATTTCCCTCCATCATGTTTCACTAGTTTTCTGTTCCCAAATGAGGATTCAACATTTTGCTTCGGCATCTGATACTTTGAACCATCTAATGCAGATAAATGCTTTGAATTGGGTATCAGATTGTACTCCATGGGATTAGGATGATACGTGGATTTCATAAGAAAGAACCAAGACATGACGAACATAGGCGATGTCATTGTAAAGAAGCAAAACAATGACTTTCTAAAACCAACCTTGAACGAAGAAGGCCCATTTCTCTCAGCCATTATTCACCACTATTTCAGCACTTCACACCGCTGTGCCCTCCTCTATCTAACACAATCATAAGCATTGTTAATTTCACAAACACCACAAAGGCAAAGAAGTATGATCATACACATCAATTCAATATGAACCTCGGCAAGTGAATAGTTTTAAAGATCACATTATTATTAGCACAATTCACCATTCATTAAAATTATCAACCATAAACATGATGAAAGTTTACTATATTCATAGATAAACATTGTGCCATATTTGAAACCCAATTGAAAATGAGAAACAAGGAGATCCATGAAGCTTAACATCTGTTGCAAATCTCACATTGACTCAAAACAATAACAAGAAGAAAAAAGAAGGAAAGATGTTAGTGTATTGTCATAGTTGTAGTTATTATGTCATTATGTGTAGACTAAGAAAGGAATGGAAGAAGAGACGCATGAATAGGGTGCAACGGTGGAAACGGGCTTCTAAGCTTTGAACAACATTATTTTGTGTATCTTATTTATTTTGTTAGTAATAGTAATTGGTAAAACTATACATAATTTTAGTTTTCTTCTTCGATTTACCAGTAAAAAATCGCATTCTATATGATTGAATGGTATTATGAAATGATGCATCTCATCATGTGGATTTGTTCTGGGTTTGATGACTACTCTTTTAAGTATTGGATACATAATGGGTATGAATATTAATGGGACGGATATGAATATCTGGTATTTGATCCGTGGATATATGCTAATAATTATAAATAAATTTTATTTATTTATTTTTTTAAATTAAGTAATAAAAATAAACTTACTAATGAAAAATTGTTGTTATTGAATAATTGTTAAAATTTGATTTTATGTTTTTTTTATTTAGACACACGAAATTGAATTATTTTTAAAAGATTAATTTTTTAAAATTTATATTTTAGAACAACTCCATTTAAATGATTAGTTAATGGAAACTCTCAATTGAGTGTCCATTTAACTTTTTTCTATCTATTAAGTTCTTAAACTTTTAAAAATTTTCAATTGAATTCTTATTTTAGAATTTTTAGCATAGGACGTGACAGTTATATTATACTCTAACTCTCTTTATATATTATCATATAATATTTTTTTTTCAATAGACCATTATGATAAGATCTCTCTAAAAATATTTGTGCTATTTAACTTTTAAAGTTAATTAAAATTATAAAATAATAAAATATATCATTATAAAATTATGAAATATTAAAATAAAAATATAAAACAAAAAAATTATTAGATTATAAATTATGAAACATAAATTATAAAATTACAAAAAATACAAAGTAAAAAATTATAAAATTATAAGGATATAGAAAAAAAAATTATAAAATTATAAAATTATAAAATTATAAAATTATAAAATTATAAAATTATAAAATTATAAAATTATAAAATTATAAAATTATAAAATTATAAAATTATAAAATTATAAAATTATAAAATTATAAAATTATAAAATTATAAAATTATAAAATTATAAAATTATAAAATTATAAAATTATAAAATTATAAAATTATAAAATTATAAAATTATAAAATTATAAAATTATAAAATTATAAAATTATAAAATTATAAAATTATAAAATTATAAAATTATAAAATATAAAATCATAAAATTATTAAATTATTAAATTATTAAATTATCAAATTATCAATTATCAAATCATAAAATCATAAAACGTAAAATTATAAAATTATAAAATAACAAAATAATAAAATTATAAAATTATAAAAGGTTAAATATGTTTTTGTTTTATATTAAAATAAAAATATAAAACAAAAAAATTATTAGATTATAAATTATGAAACATAAATTATAAAATTACAAAAAATACAAAGTAAAAAATTATAAAATTATAAGGATATAGAAAAAAAAATTATAAAATTATAAAATTATAAAATTATAAAATTATAAAATTATAAAATTATAAAATTATAAAATTATAAAATTATAAAATTATAAAATTATAAAATTATAAAATTATAAAATTATAAAATTATAAAATTATAAAATTATAAAATTATAAAATTATAAAATTATAAAATTATAAAATTATAAAATTATAAAATTATAAAATTATAAAATTATAAAATTATAAAATTATAAAATTATAAAATTATAAATTTATAAAATTATAAAATTATAAAATTATAAAATATAAAATCATAAAATTATTAAATTATTAAATTATTAAATTATCAAATTATCAATTATCAAATCATAAAATCATAAAACGTAAAATTATAAAATTATAAAATAACAAAATAATAAAATTATAAAATTATAAAAGGTTAAATATGTTTTTGTTCTCTCAACTATGATGAGAAATTGCAAATGATCACTCACTAATTCAACTAAAGATTATGACACTAGTTATTTTGAATATTGGGTTTCAATTCTACAATCGAAACATATTAAGATGACTTAAAAAATTATGCGTTTTCTTGTCTCGGTTGTAAACTAAAGCATAAAGTTTAGTATTTTTTTTTTCGGTTCACTATTAACTGAAGCATTAAACCATAAATAAATAATAATAAAAAATTTGAATTTAGATTTAATTAAACTTATAACCGAAGTCAAATATCCTTTTCGATTTAAAAATATTTTTTAATTTTAAGGGTATTTGGCTTCGGTTATAGTGAAAACTAAAGCCAAATACTCTTAAAATTAAATAATATTTTTACACCAGAACGGGAATTTAGCTTCGATACCCCTTTTGATTTAGAAATATTATTTAATTTTTAGCGTATTCGGTTTCGATTTTTACCTGAACCGAAGTCAAACATCTTTAAAACTAAATAATATTTTTAAATGAGAAAGGGTATTTAGCTTCAATTCTCCTTATAACCGAAACCAAAAACATTTTATCTTTTGGTATGGTAATAACTGAAGTCCAATGTAGTTTTTTTAATTATTTTTTTTTCCTGAAAGGGTATTATGCTTCGATTATAACCTCAATCGAAGTCGAATATCCCTTTCTGCTTCGGTTTTGGCTATAATCGGAGCCTAATGTGAGCATTTTTGTTAAATATTTTTTTTTTGTTTATGTTTCATCCCAAATATTAAACTTGCACAAAAATACCCAACATAGAAACAAAATCGAAATAGAACAACTTATATATTCATCACACCTAGAATAAGATAGAATCTAGATACAAGTAAATGTGTTAAATTGTATCCTTACATGATGACAATCCATTTGCCATGATGCAGCTCAGTCTAGAATCAATGAAAGGAAAATATGGAAAATGGTTTGGTGCGGTGGTGAACGGAACTGACAATGTTGCATGATTCTAGAAAGGTTGGGTCTATTCCATGAAAGGAGGCTAAAGAAAACTATAGAGAACCTCTACCTGGTAACTCGCAAGAGATGAAATGTTCTAGAGTAATCGTTCGCGTGGTTATTGCAAGGCCAAGAATCTTTCAACAAGTATAATGGGTTGATGTAGTAAACAAATGTCGTATCCACAGGAATTTGGCGGAAATAACAATGTTATGATCAATTTGATTTGATACGAGGCTATTTTTATGTAGAAAGTGTGAGGGTTTTGAGTGAGAGTGTTGTCACATTAATCTAGAAATCAGTTTAAGCTATCAAAGGAAAGTGATTATAGTATTAGAATCGTGTAGGAGTCTGATTTCATATATCCATCCTTTCTTGCATTAAATCTTCCTCCAAGTCTACAGCTTCACGTGATCAAGTGCTAGGAGTGCTCTTTATTGTACTCCAAGCCCATCTCAGTACCTGGAGACTAGTATCTTACCTACTGTCTAGTATGAAAGCTGCTAATGACCGCATATGACTCACCTACATTACAAATAAGACTTTATTCCAGTTGTACATCTTTGGCCTATTTCATCTAAAAATGCACAGGAAAATTGATTGGACCACAACTCAAGACTAGATGCCTCTACACCTCAAGCCAGTTAAACATGATAAGTGATCAGTTCATCCCAAACTCAAGCATAAATCAATTAATCACTTTAAATCAAATAAAAACTATATAAATGAAAGTGTCACCAAATACAAAGGAGTCTGAATGTACTACATCATGCTCCAAAACATGTAGATTTAGCTCTTCATGAAGATAGAAAGAATTACAAGGAGGAAAGCATATCGTAGTCCTCTAAGGATGTATCTTTGAAGTACAAGGATTATGTGAGAGACTCACTAAAGTCTCTATCTAAAATCACCGTAAGAGGGCTAAAACCAAAGATTAGTTCTCTCTTATGGATCTCTCCACCTCTCCTCTCAAATCTTTCCAAGGTGCTTGTATTTATAAACTTTCGTAGCACGACTCAAGCGGTGGCTCACGACTCCAACGCTGAGTTTTCCTCCCTTGTGGGTTTTCTTCAGTGGCTTAAGCTATGAAGATCTGGGCTCGAATTGGTTGAGGTTGCTTAATAATGAAGCACTCTCCCATGGCTCAAGCCTTAGTTGATGGTTTAAGAAAAACTTCCTTGGTGGGTTTTCTTCTGTGGCTCAAGCCCTCAGGTGGCCCTCTAGCCATGGTCAGATTCTTCCAAAATGAATGCAAATCTTCTTCTTTTCATCAAAATGCAAATTTAACTCCTTGAATTTATGTAGTTTTTCAAAACAAGTAAAATTAGGGTAGTTATCACAATTTTTGTGTATAATCAAAACAAGATAAGTGTTAATTAAGCATTTAAATTCACAAGGGAGTCTAGCTGGTAGCAAGAAGAACTTGACTAGTAGCAAGGAAAGGTCGGTATACAACTTGGTCCACAAATACAAGGTCCAAAAATACAAGGCCCAATTAGAAGGTGCAAGAAAACCTATACAATTCTATATTATTTTTATATTTAAAGACATGAAACTAAAGTTAGGCCTAGCCATGGACCCATATTGTAAACCCTTTGGGAGATTGTCATCATTACATTTTTGCTAAAATATGTTATCCTTATAACAAGTAAATGTGCTAAATACTATTTTACATTTGTATTATGTATTTTTCACAAGCTTTCCTTAAATAATTAATGGACTTCTCAAGAATTGGTGTAAAACTCTTGAATTTTTGCACAAAATACAATAATTTCAATTAGTATTTGATTCAATGTAATTATTACCATTTCCTAACTAGTTCTAATACGAACATGAATAGTGATTGTTATCCAGTGCATTACTTACGGAACAACATAAGGGACAAAATATATTTGCTTCTACTGTGTAAAGTAGTTGATGATGTATGCTTGGATGTCATCAAATTTATTGTCATCATGAATGAGTTAGGGCTTTATGAACCCATATACATTATTCAACCCCCTATTGTTATTGACATCAAACATATACCTAAACACAAAACATTTATTTGATATAAGTAACTAGGTAAATGAATTTAATATAAAGAATGGTTCAAAGGCTTACATTATCCATAACTGAATAAGGGTAATATTCAGTTATTCTTTCCTCAACGCAAGCTCTAAGACATTTTACTTATACAAGTATAGTGGGATGTCAACGTCTCACCTAAATACATCAGAATCCAATGGTGCGATGTTAACGTCTCTCCCAAATACACTTGAATCCAATGAAACCAACATTGACTCATAGGTTATTATGTTACCAAGCTGATGTAATGCACCCAGAGGATCGTTTACACATAGAGGAATAGGACTTTCCTCTCGATACGTCTATTATTACATGGAAAACTATTTAAGTATGATCATAGGGAGGGGGCTCAAAAATAGAACTAACCAAGTCTCTAGGCCAAGCGAGGAAAGATTGAAATGGTTGTGCCACAATATATACCTCATCTATTGGCATAAGACAATTTCTTTTATTGTAACCTTAACCTCATTGTCCGATAGCTCTATACCATGGAGAATTATGGTTGCCTTAAATATTATTTCATGGGCCACTAATGTCATCCTCGTATCATCCAAAACATATAGCTAGCATGGACGAGTGTTGTCCATGTCATCCCCTAATACGGGTGGAGCTTTATAATTACCTTGTCCACTTCTACTTATCAGAGGCAATGTTAATGTTATATTATTAAATAACAATTATTCAATTCAGAATTTGTATAAAATGATTGTTAATTTTACCTGTGGGAAGAACAAAAGGTTTTGGTGGAGGACATACTTGTGAATAGATGCCAATATTATCAAACTGCTACTTGAACTTATTTATATCATTCGCTTGGTGACTTAATCATAAAGTTCCATTATGATCTTATTAGTGATTTCCTATGTTAGTCTTTCTTCATACCTAACGTTGTGTATGAATAAAGTCTGGCGAGAGAAACCTCCAAAATAATGACGAGTGTTGACTCCTATTTTAGTAGCACGCACACATTTATGGTGTTCAGGCTGTCCAATTGTAGTAGCCAAAATATCATGACCATCTTTTGGAGTGAAATTATCTTGTGAGCTTTGTTCAACCAAGGAGTCTTGTAACATAACCAAAAAAATTTAACATTTAATTTGAATAAAATAATATTATTATTTAAAGAAAAGTTATATCTTACTATTCTTTTTGAGATTTATTGTTCGATGTCAAAAGTGTAGGATTCCACTTCTCATAATGGGATGGTGGTGAAGGAGGTTGTGGACAATCACCCTCAGAAGGTGAGGGCTTAGCTTGTGTCTTTTCCTGCATGATATTCTATTCAAGCTTTTGTCCTTATTTCCTATAACATATAATGTATTAGTTCATATCATATAAAATTCATTTAATGAGTTAGTTCAATATGTACATATTTATCAACGGGGAAATAGATGATTTGAAGTAAACTAACCTTCCATCCTTTAAATGTACAAATATTAACAAACTAACGTTAGGTCTATTCATCAGTTTCCTTGTATTTAACACATGAATTTTCACTCCTTTTTTCTCCAAAAATATATCTAAACGTCACTTTAATGATATACGGTGGAATGAGTAAAGTACAAATTGGATATTAATCATATACACTATAATGAATATGGTTCTAAAAAAATAATTGAGTGGTTACTTTAATTAATTTAAGTTCTCATATTTTTTAATTTAAATTGAATAACAATATATTTAGAAATCAATGAAGAATCTTAATATAAAAAAAAAAGCAAGAAAATCAACCTAATTTTATATAATTGAATTAAATTTTTAATCCATTTTTCATTTTTAAAATTTTCTTATTAAATTGTATAACAAATCTCCTTATTCTTTCTTTCAAAATATGTATAAAGTTTCTTCCTTTATTAGAATTATCATTACATCCATTTAGGTAGTTTATCATTTAGTTTTATTTATTTATTTTCATTTAATTTGTACCCAATATTCTAACACGTTTATTTTGAGACCCCTAGCCATGACCCAAGCACATTCAAGAAGAGTTAGAGTCATTTATGCATGGAGAAGCAAAACTCTTTCTCTTGGGCCATCATGGAGTATTTCTAGACCATTTAGGTAAAGTAATATAGGATTTCTTTCTAGACCTTGTATTAAAGGCCAAGTAGTGTAGGATTTTAGAACAACTTGCTTAAGTAGGACAATATTTATGCCTAGCTTAAGCTAATCTTGAGTGAGTAGTTTTGTAACCCTAGCTTGGTGGAGGGTGTCCCACATGAGACATGGTGGTCACATGGCAAGCTCTTAGTAAAAAGTTTTCTTACAAAGGTAGTGACCATGTGTCATTTTCCTAGTGGAGAACTTTTGGTAAAATGGCTTTCCACATGGCAAGTTCTTAGTGGAGAGTTTTCTTACAAAGGTAGTGGCCATGTGTTCCAAGTGAAGAAACTTTTGCTAAGTAGCTTTTCACATGACATTCTACAAGTGGAGAGTTTTCTTAAAAGTTAGAGTGCCACATGTCCAGCTCTCATTCATCAAGATGAGAATTTTTGGGTTTGGTGCAAGATAGAATTTTAGAGTTTTGGTTCTACTTTGGAGACATCTTCATCTATAAATAGAGATGTTTCTCCCCTTGTAAATCCACTTTGAAATTCGTAATGAAATGCTATCAAATTTTTTAGTCATTCTTAACTTATCTCAAAGCATAGCTAGAGCATCCCACGAGATCCCTCTAGCCACCCTTTTTTAGAGTTGGCCAACCTCTCTAAGAGCACCATCAACAATCTCCATCCCACCACTTAAACATCCAAACCAAGAAACATTCCCTCCATCTCCATTGCTTCTGCATCACTTCTACCTCCATAACTTCATCTTCTTACTTTGGCCCAATCTACCTTGAGGAGGAGGCTATCATATTTGCACCAATTTATTTATTTTTATTTTTATTTTTTATTTTTTTATATTCCTAGACCTTAAGTGTATGCTTTATAGGAACTGATTTTAGTTTAAATCAATTTTGTGTTCGTTGGGAGACAACATGAGTTAGTTTTACCCTAACTAGTACTCTTGGCTACTCACAAAGCACTACTAAAGTTGTTATAGAAAAGCAGTATTAATTTGATCGCATCAAGGATTATGTTATCATGTCCATGCACTAATTAAATAAATGTAGTGAAAAACATTAGACGGTTCTAACAATACACATTAGACGAGTTTGTTCATACACTGATTAGAGAGTATAAGAGAAAAATTAGATGATTCATTCCATACATTGATTATATAAGTTTAAGAGTATACATTAGATGAGTATGTACATACATTCATCAAATGAGTATTGCTACACATTACACTGTTTTGTCCATACAATGATTAGACGAGTTTAGCAATATACATTAGATGAATATGTTCATACACATATTAGATGAGTCTGGTAATATACATTATACGCTCTATCCATTTTTTTTTATTAGATGAGTCTTACAACATACATTAGACAAGTTTGTCTATATATTGATTAAATGAGTCCAACAATACCCATTAGACGAATGTGTCCATATAATTGGATGAGTCTAACAACATATATTAGACGAGTTTATCAATGCACTGATTATACGAATTTAGAATACACATTAGATCAGTTTGTTCATACACTAATTTATATTTTTAGTGAGTCTACTCTACATTTTTTTGCACGCATCCTTTATATTTTTAAAGTGTCTACTTTATATTTTTGCATATGCTTTATGCTTTGTATTTTTACAAAGTTTTTTTTTTTAAGAAAAAAAAAAGCTATACAATTGAAAGCTATGATTTTGAAATAGAAGAGTCTATATTAAACATATTACAGAATCGATGATAAACAGTAAATTCAACTATTAATTTAAAATATTTTTCTTCTAATTTTATTTTAAAATTACCATTTAGCTAAATTAAGTTATTTTTTAAAATTAAATTAATTTTATATGTAACATCCCAATTTTTATATTATTTAACTGCTATAGGATTTATCACATTTTTAATAATAGAAAACAATTAATTTGAGGAAAACATATAAACTACTATTACAATTATCCAGATATAACCTATAATAGCAACATATATACATGGTCCTACACTACAAGGAGATATACTACACTGAACCAAAATTGTAATATAATCTATACAAAACCAAAAAAAGAAACGACAAAACGTCCGACTCTAAGTCTCAACTCCACCACCAACTAACACCTACTCACTAGAGACATCCTCTTTTACTCACACCGTTAGGGTGATCATTGTCAAAGAGAAAACAACACACACACACAAACAAAAACAACGGGGTAAGCTAAAGTACAAAAAAAAAAAACATCCATACAATTTAAATCACTAATATCTCAAATAATTATTCAAATCAAACAATACAAAAAATAAACATATCAACTCTAAACTTTGACCATCCAAATACATACATTGATGTCAGATTCATGGGTACTTGCCCCGTGTGTGGTGAAACAACCCTCCCACATCAAACTACCACACACCAAGTTTAATCCATCAAATATTTATGACTAATACATGACTATCAGACTAAGGACCTCCTGTTTTCTGCACGAAATAACTATCATACTCTACTTGAGATTGGAAGTTATTAAGAGTGTTAGAATCATCCCCCAATTCTCGTAGTCCCTCTTCAATACATCACATTATAGAACAACAATAAGAATTTCTCCGTGGAATCCCTTTCACAACATACTTAATTCACACTTCTCATTTCATTTGAACATCATTATACATATAACACATACATGATTACTATTATTATATGTTCCAACTAAAAAATAAACATGCACTGAAGTAATTTACATTAGTCTAAACCAAATTAAGAATTATAAAGAAATACAAAAAACCAAAACTCATGCCACTGGAAGGCTAGTGCTTAATGTTATATCAATGGCCTTCAACGTTACTTCAGAAACCAAAAACTTCAAAACTTGGTCTGATTGCACTTGAGACCTATCCAAATAATCAAATTGGTATTCTTAACACTACCATTTGTTAGAAAACATGTTTAAACATCAAATTGAATAATAATTTGCTCAATTATCCAGTGACTCAGTACATCAAATCAAACCAACAAGCATCACAGCCCAAACAACAAACATAGCATATCAAAATATCATATTTTAACAAAACTAAAAGCTAACCAAGTCCTAAATGGCCCAAAAACAAACTTCAAACATCAGGTTTGCTCATAACTTAACTCCTCTAGAATTTCACTTGTCAAAAACCCTTATTTTAGACCAAAAACCAACAATCACTCTAACTTTCATTGTACCAAGATCTAGTAGACATTTCCAACTAATTATACATCAAATACACCCATTCAAGCATCCAAAACAGGTACATTCAACTAGCAACCATAGTAAGGTTCTCTCAATACCAGATAACTCATATTCAAACCAAATTCACACAATCATGCCGCAATATAACAAAACTTTAGCAAGCTCAATCCATTTAATTCAACTTAAACATACCAACTCATATTATCAAAGTACTTAAAACTTAAAACAAGATATTTAGCTTCCCTTAACTTATAGATGATCAAGCTGCTTTAAAGGGCCTAAAATAGTACAAAATGAAAAGGAACCCCTATTTGTTCATACGAATAATGGAAACATGATCAATGCATACCGTTAAGACCACTGATAGTCTTATAGAAAACTCAAACATCACATGCAACCATGAAAAACTTACATGCAAAAAGAAAAACAAAACTGACTAAAGAAAGAGGCAAAAACCAATTTACTCTATCAAAGAAACTAATCGATTAGACTTGAAAATCTTGCCGCAAGGATCACTCAAGCGCTCTCCGATCTTCAAATAAATGAACAAGGAGCAAAAACCCTAGAGAGAAGTCAAACAACTCTAGAAAAGTGATTTCTAGAAAGATGATGTATTTTAAAATAATGAAACTCTTTCATAACAAAACTATTTATATTAAAACCATTTAATATTAAAAATATTTAAGTCTCATTATTTTAAAACCACCACCACTTCTAAAATACCATTTTTTGATATTTTATGCACAATATGATATCAGGGCCGAGCGGTTACAATATATCTTATTAAAGATATAAAATAATCAAGAATATCTTATTAAAGATATTGATAAGCAGAAGATAAAATAATCAAAGGATAATCAAGAATATCTATTTAAAGATATTTAGCAACTAACTAGATTTTCAGGTAAGTTTGTTTATATTTTATTCTGTTTATATTTTATTGGGCTTATATCAGTTCAAGGTCCATGAGACAAATTATAAATAGAGAGCCAGGACCACAAGCCAGATAACTTCTAATCACTCTCCATTCAGAGTCTACTCTCATTCAACCTATACTCTCAAATATTCTACAGTGATCATAAAATCACTAAATACACAACTATGATTCGAGGTTCATCAAACCGCTCCTAACTTGAGCGTCAGAGTGCCTTTTGCAGGTACCTCCCCCCTCCTGGTCAAGAAGTCTACCAAGCGACCCAAATTAAAGGCAACCGAGCGGTCAAAGTTGAAGGAAGGTGAGCGACTCAAGCTATTCAGACATCCAAAGGCAAGGAGAACACGTCGGAAAGGTTAGTGTCTCGGTCCCACAAAATATCTACCGAAACATTTTGGCGCCCACCGTGGGGCCGAGCGGCAAACCCAAATGGCGACTACGAGGAGCATGGAGGAACAACAAAACACAAGAAAGATTATCAGAAACAAAGACGAGCGTTCGGTCTCGACATCACTATATCGGATCAACACCAAAAACTTTCATCAAGATCACAAGGCTATAAAGCAATTACTTTTTGACCATGAAACATCCTATTATGGATTCTTCAAACATTCAACCAAAGACCGAACGGTATTGCCTATATTTTTTATATTATATATCTGGCAGGTCACAAGACTATAAATCAAACACAGTCCCCCAGAAAGAATATGAAGTTAAAGACTAAGCGGTAAATCCCCCTCGGCTGAGAGGTAAATCCCTCTCATTGATGCTGAAGACCGAAAGGTAAATCCCTCTTGTTGAAGAAAAATCGAGAGGTAAATCCCTCTCGTCAACCAGAAAGTTGAAGACAAAGACCGAGATGTAGATCCCTCTCGGCTGAGAGGTAAATCCCTCTCGTTGAAGAAAAAACCAAGAGGTAAATCCCTCTTGTCAACCAGAAAGTTGAAGACAAAGACCGAGAGGTAAATCCCTCTCGTTGAAGAAAAAACCGAGAGGTAAATCCCTTTCGTCAACCAGAAAGTTGAAGAAAAAGACCGAGAGGTAAATCCCTCTCGTTGAAGAAAAAATCGAGAGGTAAATTCGTCTCGTCAACCAGAAAGCTGACAATGATCGAATCACATGTACTCAACCATCCGGCCGAAATCAGATACAACGACATGAAAAGCAAGCTCCTCAATACAACTAGAAAAGTCACCCTCAAACTCATAAGTCCTATAGTTAATCATGGCTAAAGCCGAACGACTTGGGAGGCATAATGTACAATATGATATCAGGGCCGAGCGGTTACAATATATCTTATTAAAGATATAAGATAATCAAGAATATCTTATTAAAGATATTGATAAGCAGAAGATAAAATAATCAAAGGATAATCAAGAATATCTATTTAAAGATATTTAGCAACTAACCAGATTTTCAGGTAAGTTTGTTTATATTTTATTCTGTTTATATTTTATTGGGCTTATATCAGTTCAAGGTCCATGAGACAAATTATAAATAAAGAGTCAGGACCACAAGCCAGATAACTTCTAATCACTTTCCATTCAGAGTCTACTCTCATTCAACCTATACTCTCAAATATTCTACAGTGATCATAAAATCACTAAATACACAACTATGAACCGAGGTTCATCAAACCGCTCCTAACTTGAGCGTCAAAGTGTCTTTTGTAGGTACCCCCCTCCTGGTCAAGAAGTCTACCGAGCGACCCAGATTAAAGGCGAGCGGTCAAAGTTGAAGGAAGGTAAGCGACTCAAGTTATCCAGACATCTAAAGGCAAGAAGAACACGTCCGAAAGATTAGTGTCTCAGTCCCACAAAATATCTACCGAAACATTTTACATTCTACACCTACATATAAATGATTATCCTTTTTCATGTTCACATATAGTTTTTAATTTTATCCTTTAAACAATTTAAACTAAAAAAAAATTATTCTATCAATTTTATCAAACGATTGCTTTAAATTTAATTATTATTTTCATTTAATTAATTTTTAAATTTAATATTTTTTAACTATAAAATTACCTACAAAATAAATAAAAATTATTTTAAAAAAGTTATAAAAATTATTTATGTTTAAATTTATAATTATAATAATAATAGTTTTGTTATCATTAATAAAAACGAACACACATATTTGCACAAGTTTATAATAAATAAAGAACACACTGATTCCACTTGTGATTTAATCATTTTTTAATTTCTATATTTATAAAAAAATTTAATATTTATTTATTTATTTTTAATTCAATATGATTTATATATTTTTTAAAACAAATTCAATGTAATTTTTTCTATTAGATTAATATTAACACTTCCATTTTACTCCTAGGGTGGACACAATTAAAAAAAATTATTGAATATTTAGGGATTAATCCTATACATATTAGAAAATATTTTATTTAAATTTGGTATATTTATTTCATAGGTTGAAAACTAAACACAATTATATTTTTTTAATATTTTTTGAAATTATAATATTATATATTATTATATCATTATTTATTAAAATCATTTAACATTAAACTTCTAAATGGTATTTTGACAGGTTTAATAACTGTTCAATTGCTAAGTACAGTTCTTAAAAGTGGTATAAACTCTGTATATTATTATTATTACAGATAATGAAATAAAAATAATATAAAATGATAATGCCACATAAATACTGCACACCAAGCTGAGAACAAAACAAACAAAACGGTTTCATTCTGCTTCAAAAATCAAAAGTCACCTGCAAACTCGCTCTCTTCTTGTTCTTCTTCTATTGAGAATGGAAGACCAAGGTGGTGGTGGCGGTGACCGTGACGGTGGTGGCACGAAACAGACGAATAATGCGTACGTGGACACGTCGAAAGCGGAGAGAGCAGTGTGGCTGATGAAGTGTCCTCCCCTCGTCTCTCGCTGCCTCCGCGCCCCTCCCTCCGACCCCTCTCGCCCCGTCGCCAAGGTCGTTGTCTCTATCGACCCTCTCAATTCCAACGACGACGATTCTCCTCCTCAGGTTCTTCTCCTTTCCTCTATCTACAGATAATGAATGTGTGGATGCCATGCCGTGATCCACATTGTGTGGGTGCAAATGTTGAGACCTAAAATTCAAGGACTCTGTTCTGGTAGGATTAATTTTACTTAGTCATACGGATGACTCATTAATTTGGTATTATATTCTTTTCAGTTGTTTGTATTAACCAAAGTACGTCGAGGTGGAAAATAATGCATTACTCGTTTTAATCTGCTGCCATTGTTTTCGCTGTAAATGATTTTCGTATAAAAATTTTTAAATGTTTCATCTGTTTTTGAAATCACATACAAATGTGGCTGATGCAGAGCCACATTTCGGTTGCATTACTGCCTCAGACACTAATCATGTGCAACCAAAATCATAGTTGCAAGCTGATTTTGAGAACCTTGCTTTCAATCGGAATTGAAGTTTTATTTAATCTTTGTAGTTTGTGTAATAAATTTATGTATTAAAAATCAATCGAAATTACTAAGGTGAAGCAATAATTGTTATAGAAGAATAGAGCGTTCAAAAGTTTAATCTTTGAGAAATGTGGCAGATGCAGCCACAATTTCAGTCGCATTGCGGTTTCGGTCACTGAAAAACCTTGTCATTGCAGCCAAAATCTTAGTTACAGGTTGATTTATTAAACCTTGGTTTCTATTAGAATTGAAGTTTAATTTAACTTTGCTAATTTGCATAATAAAGTTATGTATTAAAAATCAGAATTACTAAGGTGAAAAGCTTTTTCTGCTTGGAGAATAACACCAAAAGCCTACGAGGAAGTTATTCCAAGTTTTGTCCTATATCTTTTTGTTTAGGAAAATGATATGTATATTATACGTGTATTTTTTATCATATGAAAATAGTTACTTTTACTGTAGCTATTAGTGACACTTTTCCCTGTGATTTTTGTCCTTTTAAATTGATTCTTTAGTTAAAATACTCAGTTTACAATGGAGTTGGCTGGAACTGAAGCTGGACATATACCCAGATGTTATGTTATGGATATGTCTAAAGACTTCATTCCCATGTCTGTGTTTTCAGACACACCTCAAGGTAAATAAGTTTCACCTTATGGTGACCATTTACAATGAAAGTTACTTTGGTGGATAGTTAAGCTCACTGTTATTTATATCTCGGTTTGACGTGAAATAGCTGTGATTGTTTGAACATTCTGAGATGTGTATTACTTTTATCACCTGGTAATTTTATGTCCTTGCCCATGTTCCTCTGTCATTAAATGATCACCTGTATCATGGTGCTTGTTATTGAAATGAGTGTGTTCCTTCATAAAAGAAAGAAATGAGGCCGATCATTATTTTTAACTCTCTAGGTTGAAACAAGTGGACCTCATGTGTATAAGCTTTGAATCATATGTTTGAAATAATCAGAGCAGTTTATGATGCATGCACATTCTTTTCTAAATTAGTTATGAATTTGACCTTCCAACATTTGAGCTGATCTGTTATAACAAATCTTTTATTTGGACAGTTGCACTTCATTAGAGTAACAGTTTTAAGGCATATATGTAGAAAACATGTTATCTTAATGTTTTTGATTTGTGTTTCTCTGGTGCTGTTTTTAACAGCTAACAACCATTTAAAATATTTAGTTGCTGGATATTATTGGACTGCAATTCCCTATAAAGCATATTAGGTTTATGCTGTTATCTATGCTTTTGGTTGTAAAAATTCCAAGAATGTTTTTCTTCAATTGTCTCTTATTATGAGGTTCAGAGGTCTCCTTGCTAATGTTGCCAATGCTGTCCTTCTATATCTTAGTCTACAACTACAACACTGCATGATGTTTTATTCTCTGCTCTTCTACTTTTTTCTTTCTCTTTTCGCTAAAGATATTTTTATCGTAGACAGTATTGGTTTGATATCTAAAGCATCATTAATCTCCTCTACCAAAGTTAATTTAGCAAAATGTAGATCCAGCTGTTGAAATTTCTGTTGTATTGTAGGAAAGATCTCTGTGGAAGGAAAAATACTGAACAAGTTCGACATGAGGCCCCATAATCAAAACCTTGAACTCTATGGGAAACTCTGCCGGGAAAGGACAAACAAGTATATGGTCAAAAGTAGACAGATTCAGGTTTTCTAATGGCTCTAACTCTCCTTATCCATGAGTTAGGCAAACAGTTCTATTATCTTTGACTTCTGCATTCTATTTTCAGGTTATTGACAATGATAGTGGGGCACATATGAGGCCAATGCCAGGGATGATCAGTTTTTCAACTTCTGGCCCCCCTGTAATGGCTTATTCTCCTTCCTGTTACCAATCCTATTCCTCAATGAATTCATGCTAAGAGAATCCCCTTGTTTTGGCATAATGTCAGCTCATCATGATTTTATAACTTACTGATCAAATCACATCTAGCCCCTCTCCCCTTCCCCCCTCTTTTTTGGGTTGATAATGAGACAAAAATGAGATATAAGGTGTTGAGGAGGTGGTGTTGAGGACTATTTCTACAGGCTTCTTATGCAATTCAATATATTTTATTAATTTATACTTCAGTTGTAACAGATGTTTGTGTTGGATTAGGAAAAGAAGAAAACTCCTGCTAAAGCAACCGATACAAAGAGAACAAGAAGAGATCGTGGGGAGATGGAAGAGATTGTGTTTAAGCTATTTGAACGGCAGTCTAATTGGAGTTTAAGAAACCTCATTCAAGAAACCGACCAACCTGAAGTACGTGTTTTGAGTAGTTTTACTCTTAAAATCTGCCTTTCTTGAATACTTGCACTTTTACAAGCTTAAATCTCAAATCTCTACGCAAAATGAACTGCAACCATAAAAGTTTTTTGCTTTTAATGGATATGCATATGTAGTGAATGCTCAGACCTGTCCGATATAATAGTTTGTGCAATTGAACTAATCTATACAAGATAGGTTGATAAGTTAATCTGAGTTGTATACCTCATTTTCAGAGAATTTTTGAGAGATTAAGATTGTATGTCTCTATCATTTATGTTACTTTTATGAGAAGTGATGAAGATGACGATGTATGTTGTACTTTTGCTGCTTAGTAGGTATGCCTCTACAAGCCCACACACCATTAAGAAACAATATAATTTCAAATCCAGATTTATTTGTTTGTGGTTAATTTAGTAGATCCTGTTTTAACTAATATGGTGGATCTTCACATTTTTACAGCAATTTCTGAAAGATATACTAAAAGACCTTTGTGTCTACAACAACAAAGGAACTAATCAAGGAACGTATGAACTGAAGCCTGAATACAGAAAATCTGGAGATTAAGCGACCTTCAAATAGGTTTTATTTGTGCTCATCCATTTGTTAACCTCGTTCAAATGATATGTAGCTTATTCATTTCAGTTTCTTCATTATGTTCAAGTTGCAAAATAAAGCAGCATGCATCTTGGTACAGCCTTTTCTGATTCTTCTGCACGTTTTTTTGTTTTGCAGATTTTGCTACATCACAATTTATTTGTGTTCCTTAGTGGGAAAGCAGAACTGGATTAATTTTTGAACAATTTACGGTTTTATTGCAAAATTAACAAAAATTACAATGTGAAATTGCTCCGAAACTGGCAAATGGCCCGAGAGGTTGATTTGTGCTGTGCATTGAATTCCCTAAACTCTTTCTGAAACATAAATAAGTGTATGCAACTTTGGATACTTGTAAGTCATTGGATGCAATAAATTTTATTTGAGATGTATAAATTTTTATTTCAAATTATGTAATATAAAATATAAATTTATATTTTATATTATAAAATTTGTAATAAAAATTTATATTCTGAATTATATAATTCGTAATATAAATTTAAAAAAAAAATCCATAATTCAAATATCATTTCAAATTATACATCTCAATATAAATTTATATTTTAAATTATATAATTTGTAATATAAATTAAATTTGTATAATGAAAAATATATTTAAAAAGTAATGATACATTGCGGATTATCAATTCGAAGTGTAATACTTTTTTTTATGTATTCTAAATTTTCTTATCCGGATATTGATTTTATCTTCCTCAATGCATCGTCCCTCCCACTTTAATAGTGAAAAGAGTGTTGATTTTCCGCCATGGCGTTCCTTAATTCTCTCCAATCCCCTTCAGCTTAAGTTGGACTAAAGCCTTCATACTTGCATTTGTTAATTCCCAATCTTTCATACTTGTGAGTTTTGAGTCAAATATAAAAGGTGGACCACCATGTATCATATCTATTGTATTTAAAACGATTTTTCTAAATGCTTTATTATGTGACATACTTACTGTAGTTTCTTATTTAAAACGTTTTTTATAAAAGCTTTATTTAGAGTCTAACAATTATTGTATGTGACATATGGCCATTAACTATAAGAAACTTCTTCAATGTAAGCATGACACGTGATCACTTTCACATGAAACGTCTCACACACTCTTGGTCATTAAGCTAGGTTAAAACTTTTGATCACATGGTCAACCTAAGCTCATGGACGTCCACTTTGGGTTAACATTGAGCCTTAACCTTTGTTGGCCCAAGTGGTCCAAAAACCTTATATTACTTGGCCTAAAATAAAAGACCCAAAATAAATTTTATACTACTTGACTCATAATATAAAGCTCAAATAAATTCTATACTACTTGGCCTAAAATACAAGACCCAAATTATTCTTATCTTACTAGAAGCTCCATGATGGCCTAAGATAGTCCAAAAGAGAGAATCTAGACCTATCTTTCACATATAACCTCGACTATTCTTGAATGTGTTTGATCATAACTAAAGAATATGTCATCAGATAGAGTGATTTGTGCTAAGAGGGACCCGAGACCATGGACCGTGGAGGAGAGTTGTCTCCGCAAATGGATAGGATAAAGAGGTTAAATTGCCAAGTCAGTTCCCTGTCATTTGAGTTGTGAAGAGCCATCACAAGATTCTGAAACTGAGGAGGTGAAACTTCTGAAAGCGAAGGTGGAGAGGTTGAAACCGAAGAATACCAAGTTGGCTAAGGACTTTCAGAGTCTACATCATGACTATGTGGACCTCAAATGAGACAATAAAGAAACAGGAAAGTGTGTGAGGAGCTGCTAAGAAAGCAAAAGGAGGGAAAGGACTATAACATCAAAATTTACTAGAGCCTTGTTGCAACTAACACAAAACTGGCCTTGAAATCCTTGGACAATGATATAATTGTGTCATCTTAGAGCCATGTGAAACACTTGTTTGATGAGCTTAAAAGAGATAAACAAGAGACATTGGAGAAGTTGCTTAACATGCAAAACAGAATTGACGAGTTCGAACAACCGGAGAAAGAGACAATGACACAACTAATCAAAGAGCGCCGACTCTGAATTAAGTCGGATAAAAGATGCCAAGAGCTAATGGCTTGGATAGCTGATTAAAGAATCGAACAGGAGAATGTTGTGAAGAACTAGAAGAAACATTTCTCACACTTGGCAACCCTAACAGCAGAACTGTTGAAGACGTCCCAAGGATGCTCGGAGAAATTAAGTCTATGATACCAATCTTTAGCCCATCCAAGGAGATTGAAGCCTTCCTTAATCATTGCAAAAAGTTGATATGCGAAATTAAAGATGTGATGGCCAGGGGCTAGAGATTGTTGATTAGAATTTCTTTTGCTACTCATGTAATGCATTTGAAAATCTTGTGATTGTTTGAGTTGTATTGATTGTGGTTGACTCTATTTTGTGTTAATTTCTGTTATACGATTTCACAATTTTATAGTTTCTTACTAAAATAATTACATGATACCATCTTTTCTTTTCTTTTTTTTCTTAATTCATTCTGTATAACAAAAATAATTCAGCAAAGAGAAAAAACAATGGCAAAACTTCCTCAATACCCTGACAAACAAGGACAAACTGTAAAAATATGAAAGACTAGGAAGAGACGATTAAGAAAGAAGAGGGTTTCTTTATTGAGTAACTTTTAATTTGGAACAATCGTGATGATAAAACTAGTACTATATTAACTATGTGTTGGGAAATAATTGAGGAAAACTAAGTAACGTTAGTGGTGATTTTTAATTGTCATTTGATGAAATATTATTTGGATTAAAGTAATTAGATAGGAACTAAGACGAATGACAAATATTCAAAATGCTCCAAAAAGCTCAAATTGGCTTAAGTCATTAAAGGAAGTCACTGTCGATATAATGATTTTTACAACAGAAACACTCAAAGGCAAAACTTTAAAACTGAGAATTACAAAATAAAACCTTTCAACACCTTAGTAAATTCAATGTCATTGCCAAAACACCGAGTGAAAAAAAAGAAGAAGAAAGAAACACGTTGCCATGTTTCAATGCACACATTTAGAAACATAAAAAAGAGAGAAAGTTCACGAGTTGGGTATTTTTAATCTTTACAAATATTTGATCAACAGCCATATGACAACAACCAAAACCACTATACCGATCACTGATAGAAGCATGCACAAGCAGGAGCAACCACCCTTGGTACGTTTGTTCAAAACTGCCAAGTTCTTTTGCACTCGCTGTTTACACATCATAAACTCGAAAGGTCAGTTGCAAGCTACTTCATTTCTACAATATCTCAAATCAAGAGCTAAAACATGGGCGAAAGTTAACAAGTAACTACTTTTTAAATAAATGCACCAGAAATACGTATATTAACTTATGTAAATATCATTCGTTTATTTTTACATGCTTTTGCTTTCTATGCCACGTGTCAAATATTAATTTGAAACTTTCAAATTAAAGTGTTCATCATAGGTAAAGGAAATGCAAATATATTTGAAGAAAATTTACTAAATATTGTTATACAAAAACATTTATCTCCTGATAAAAACGTAACACTATGAGCAGAAATCCCCACAAATCTATAATTGACAGTGTATAATAATGAAAGTATATTTATCCCAAATAAGTATGATTTTATAGCTAAACCACAACCACAAAAAAGACTGACCAAATAATATGTGTGCCTGTGTCGTGTATTTGAAAGGAGGTTAAATTGATTCACTTTCAAAATAACAATTTAAAGATAATATACCTATCAGAATGAAGGAATTTATAGACTGAAAAAGATAAGACATAATTGAAGAGAATATCACATGATTCCACCAAATCGTGCATGTTGTAAATCCATGCCATAAATTCAACTTTCTTACGCTTGAAAACAAGTTATGATTCCAAATATAGAAGTTATAGTGAGAGTGTTACCCTCAGTCGAGAATCTGTAACATCTACATGTTCGTCTAAGTCATCCTAGCAAAAGAAGAGAAATGATTAGATTTCAGAAGTGTAGATCCAGCATGATTGGACTGTAAAAGGAGCAAAGAAAAATAACACATGGGAGAACATACAATGAGTCTGGTGTGTAGATCCAGCTCTTCATTCACTGCCAACGCAATATGTTTAGTACTGATTACAGTCTCCTCCAATTTCTCAAGGCCATCGTCTTGTTCTGCTTGAATAACACATTTGCAAATTAATATAAAGAAAAGCAGACTACAATTGATATTTTTAAATTTCAAACAATTCAAAGTGACCTTTCATAATTTTCCGTTGAAGACCAACTAGTCCACTGTTGTCCAGGCCAACAGTTCTGCTCATTGCATCTGATTTTATTTCTGGCCCAAGCAAACTATCCCTATTTGCAAAGGTTGACATGTTTAATGTTGAAGCCATTTGGTTAACTTTGGTCCTCAAGTTTCCCAGCATATCCTTGCGACGATTCATCTCCTTCTCAGTTCTGTGCATTATTGACAAGGAAACACTTCAATAACAAGCATGCAATTTAACCTAAAAGAGATAGTCAAGATCAGAAGGTTTCACAAAATTTATTTCAAAAATACACAGTATGACATGACTATGCTCTGCCATAATACCATTGAACTTTTCCCGATCAGTATAGGAAATAACTAAACACTCACTTTGCAGGGACCTTTGACAAAAGAGATTGCAAGCTATCAAGCCTGGTCCCTAATATTGTGATCTTCCTTCTTATAGCAGATCCATGCCGCTGGGTTTCGGGTCCAGATGCAGGAAATGAACTCCGTTCAGCAATCATGCCAGTGATATCATCAGCAAGTTTTACAGCTTCATTATATTCCTTCATCCAAGAGTCTGAAGAAGATGCCATTTTCCTGAAAATAAGATGCAAAAAGAAGAAAATCAAACTCAGAACCAAGGTACGGACATTTCTCATTTTAATAATCTATAGAAGTCCTATCTTCCTATCTAACAGATTTTACATTGAATGCAGAATATATAATACAAGAAATAAAAAATTGTGTAAAATCAATAATTCTGTAAGTTGAGAAATCTTCTAGTGTTTGACTTGATAAATAATTTTTCCTGTCTTAACGATTAACGTGAGATAAATTTTGTCAGGCTACAGAAATTCCTAAAACACAGATTCATAAAGTAGTTATGACGCAATGACCCCCACTTATGATAATTTAACATTCCACATCCTACTAACTACTCTGGTGCCTCAAGAACAAGCTACGACAGCCATACGATAGTGCAAGAATATCATGATAATAAAGATACAGACAGATTAAGTCACAATGGTATTCTACATTATTACAGCCATTGATCACTTTGACTTGAATAAACAGCAGTGAAAGTAAATCAAGGTACTTTTTACACGGTGCTTCATGAAGTTACTCCATCCTTCCCCAATAAGTTATGTCAGCCTTCTTACAAAAGAGGAAGAGACTGATCAGTCAAAGTTACCTCTACAAATGAACCAAGTATCGTTCAAGTGCAGCAAAACATAATGGATCACTCATTATGAGCTAAACTATAGAACCCTTCTGCTTTATGTCAAAAACTAACCATTGCAGCTTTGCCCCCGATAAAAGTTCCATAACATACTTGAAAATGGAAAAAGTTTTCCTAATCAAAATAGGAAACTATATGATCAGCTAATGTCATGATGAAGGATCAGAATGTGTCAACAACATTGTTCTGTATAGACTGAGAACTTCCGAAGCATGGATACAGACTCAGAAAGAGACATCAATAATTTCCAAAATATAGGATACAGCAGCACAAATACACACACTGACCATTATTATGAATTAGTTAAATTGACAATCAAGAGAATATTCAAAATCATCTATTAAAATTTTAGTCAAATATAACAATCTGCACACATTATTTTCTGATACAAAAGTGGATCTAATCCTTCCATCTAAAATCCAAAAAGTGAAAAGAGAATCTAATTCATTTAAGATATTTAACCCCCTTGTATATTACCATCATTGAAAAAGGCATCCTCTATGTTAGATTCATCTAAATAAAAATTTAAATAGAGAAGGAGAAACGAAAAATGTAGATTTGAAATAGACGGTTTGTTTGTTTAAAGAAATAGAAACTTACACAGCAAGAATCTTACTTTCTAACTGCTTAAAAAAATCATTGCTTCTACCCTCATTCTAACCCTTTATTTTTATAATACAATGGTCTAATAAATAATTCACATTTAACTATTAAATCAAGAGAAAATGAAGGTGAAAATATGTAACTCTCATAGACTTACACTTTAAATAACTTGATCCCTCATTAATATATCAGTCCAAGAATCTCCACATTCCAAATGTCCAATCCTGATGGATGAGTGAAGGAGGTGTTCATATCTCACATCCAACATATATATGACAAAAATAAAACTTAATCAAACTTATGAAGGCGTAGCACTCATAGCCTCAAAATCCCGCACCTTTATGCCAACACCAGCATCAACATAATTCTTACCAAATATGAATATTGACCAATATCTCGACCCCTTATACCAGCACGCCAGACTGATTACTTCAACAACATATTCATATACAAAATCCTAAATCTACACCACAATTGCCGCAAACCTCAACATGAATAAAGGCATAGCACCGGGGGGCGATGCGGGTTCGACGGTCAACGGGCGACGGGAGACGAGGCTTTTAAGTTCATCATGATCACAAATGGAAAACTACAAAATCCCCCCCCATCATGCGATATGCAGAAAATCAATCACAAAAACATGTACCGAAATCAGATACAAATCGCTCAATTCAGAAGACCTAGAGCTCAACCAGCAACTCGAAAACAACGCGAACGAAAAACGAAAGTGGAAGAAGATCGCAAAAGGAGAATTGAATTGAATTGAAACTTACGCGCTAATGATGGTGAAGAAAGCGACCTTCTGTCTTCTGAATTAGGGTTTGTGAATAAAGAGGAAGGAGGAGTTTGGTTTTAAAGAGAATGATGGATAAAAAGTAGTTTTTGAGATCGGCGTAAAGGCGGCACCACCAACCGGCACCGTTTGTCTGAAACAGTCGTCGTTTCAGGTGGGACGAAAAAAATCTGTTGCTGAGCACAGTCGTTTATGGTGTCTCTTCCCAACCATATGAACAAATAATATATATATATATATATATATATATATATATATATATATATATCATTTAATTTATGGATATTTAACTTAAATTATTATTGTACTGTAAATATTTTTTCAGTATTATTTTAATGTGTGTAATTAATGAGAGAGTATAAATCGTCTAAGGATAGATGGTAATTTTCGATATACTCATCATATAGTCAACATGTTCAATGTTGATTCAACGTTTACAAGATAAAAAAAGGAAAAGTGGTCGTTGTTTGGGCCGATGTCTAACCTTATGAAAAACTAGCGAACCTTGACATAAATTGATTATGGATTCAAAGACCGACCTAGAAGATTAGGTCAAGAATTGGGCCTACATTTATCGAGTAGTTAGTTTAAATTTCATTAACAAATCTTACTGTATATGAGAGATTTGATGTTTTAGTTATTATCTTTATATTTCGTTACTTTGTTATTATATTTTGTAACTGGTATGTTCTCTTATATTCCAAAGAATAACCAATTTGTACTGATTTGTTTATAAATAAAATGTTAACTCCTACACTCAAGGGAGATAATTATTTTGGCTTAAGGTGGTTATTAACTTGATTTAGAGAATTCATTATATCTTTTTTGTCTTTAGCTTAAGATTATTAGCTTTTTACCAAACCAAATTTTCGTCCAACCATGAGGTTTGGTAAAACTTGATCCCAACCCTACTCACTATAAGAAACTCAATGTTACCAATGAGAAGCATTGATGCTTTGAAGTAATTTTGATGATGATGCAAGTGAAGACTTGAAGATCCTCGTGTAAATGATTAAAAGCATTTTTTGTAGAAACAATTGTATAAGATTAATTTTGATGATGTAAAAATACTTAGAAGTTTTTTTGTTTAGGGAATGTTTGTGTAGATAATGGATTATTTGGTGTAATAATCGATTATCACGAGCCTATTTGGAAAAGAGATGTTTGCGTAGATAATCGATTATTGCTTAATAATCAATTATCTCTATCTGATTCAGTATTTCCTAAGTTGCGGAGATAATCGATTATTCCTCAGGATAATCGATTATCACTTTTTGAAAACCTTATAACAGACACAAGTAAATGATTATCACTGGTGGTTATGAGATGTTTTTTCTGTTTCTGACCCTACACAAACCTTAGGTTATAAATAGTGTTTTCCACAGCTCTTAGAAAATAACTTTTCATTTGAGAGTATTAGAGTTGTGTGCCTAAGGGAAGCTCTATGTGTGTGAAAAGGAATCTAAGCCACTTGAAAATATAGATATGCTCTGAGGAAGTTTTCAAGTGTTAGTGTTGCTTATATCAAGCCTTGTGAATAGGAGAAGCTCACACTTAGTGTATCTAAGGTCGGAGCGGTTCTCTTCAAGTTGATTGAGCATGTTCTTCCGTTTGTTGAAGGAAGGTTTTTTTTGTTCTCTGTTTAATTTTATTATTTGATTGTAATATGCAAACCACTTTTTAGTAAAATAGTTAATCACTCTTTATAGTGATTAACAACTGGACGTAGAATCTTTTGATTTGAACCAGTATAAAAATCTCTGTGTTGATTTTCTTTAACCCTATCTCTTTAGCACTCAAACTTTTTGTTAAAAGTCTTAAAAGAAAATCAAGATTTCAAAAAGAACCATTTTAACTTAGCTTTTAACCGTAACACTTTTCTGCTCTAACTTGCTTTTATTCCGCTACGCGATACCGGTTGTTAAGAACCAACATACAAGAATTAGCGTCAACAGTCATGAGGATGAAGATAATGACAATGATTTGACTATGCAACAGATCATACGGAACATCAATGAGTTGCAGCGAGAGAATAAGGAAGTACGTAAATGTTCCAAGGAAGTCATGCTCAATCAGAGATTGAACGTGAATGCTTGTAGAAGGTGATGGAGGAATCTTGTCAGCACATGAAGGAGGCTTTTCATTAGTAGGAGAATTTGAAAAAGCTAAACGAAGAGTTACGTCAATGGATACAAGACCATGAGAATTCCCGAGATCGACAACATAGGCATGTCAACTAGGAGTAAGCACTACAATAAAAACGAGCTTTGACGTCCGTTATTTTTGACCTTTGACGTCTACCCAAACTCTAACATCATAGTGGGAGATGTCAATTTGATATCGGAAGAAAAAAAATATGTTGTTGTCAAAAATCTGGAATATCTGACATACAAAACCGTTGAGCGCAATTTTCTAGGATGGTGAAAAGGGGCTAAATTGACGTCAGAATTTACCTTGATCGACGTCAATGGATGTTTGTTAATCATCCTATGTCTTTTTAAATAAATCATTTATTTTTACAGTTTTACCAAACTTAAAAAGCATAAAAGCAACAATTTGGCATTTCATATATCCCGAACTCAGTTTCAACTTTGTATTTATTAATCAAAACTATGAACTAAAGTCGATGGCAACCCCTTTAGGGTCTTCCCATCCAAAGAAGTATCAACTTCAACTAAGACCAAAGAAAGGGAAGCAAAATAAAAAATTTAATCTTTTCTTCCTAAAAGTCTTAGTATGTTCTTTGTACTTAACATTTACTTTGTGTTCTTATAGGTCATCAAAATAAAGGTAAGATCCATGCTTATCCACCTTGAAGAAATGCCAAGCAAGGAGGCAAAGGAGAAAGCATTGTGCAGCCAAACATGTAGCTGATTTGAAGCACATTTTCTACATACCAGCTGCCACGTTTTCCACACTTTCTATGTGCAAAACAACCAGTCATGGCTTCACCTTATTGCAGCACATTCTCCATGCTTCCCACGTGATAAATGAGTTTTTCATGGAAATTGAAACACACGTGGACCAAAGCTTCTGCTGCACATGCTTGTAAATCTCAGTAGCTTCCCTAGCAAGATTCATAGCCTCTCTTATTCTATAAAAGAGAGCTTCCTCATGTGTAAATATCAACTTGATTGTAAATGTGAAATGCTGTCAAAATTCAGCCACTTCTTTCAAGTTCAAACACTTTGCATTGCTTTAGCTTTGCCTCCTCTAGCTTTTTTCCCCTTAGGAAAGCTATCTGAGCTAGAATTCTACTTCTAAACCATAGCCAAACACGTTCAGTCATTCCATCGAACACCTTCCGTGCATCATCTTCATTCAATCGTTTCATCATTCCGCTACCACTTCTGAAGCTTGAAGCTGCTCCATTCTTGAAGGTGGAGACCGCTTCCATCAAAAGTTATCACAAGTAAAACTAAAAGTTAAAGTTATCAAAACTCAAATTATTAAAACTAAACTAATGTATGTCCTAACTTAATTGCTCCAAAAGATACGTTGTCCACTCTTATCGTATCTCCTTCATTGTGGCTTCTGTTATTAGTGATGGATTATTGAAGCACTACAAAAACAAGACAACTTTATTATGTTTGCATTCTAATAAGTTGAATGTAATTTGTGATATGTGAAAGATATATTATTACCTCAGTCTAGTCATCTCTAACTGCTTGAATGATAGTCTTGATCCAAGACATGACATAATAGTTGCATGTCCATGGTTACACTAAACATGACAAAGAATATATGAAGGTCTAAAATTCACATACGAAAATTAATAACTTAAAGATCAATGAGTTTTAACCTTTGGATACAGTATTTGAATTTGTTGCGCTTTGGGCCTACCCACAACTATAATTAAATTTGAAACATTTGAAACATAGGTTGATACCTTAATATCATAATGAATTAATATAAAAGAATGTAACACTTATGTTTGTAAAAAGGATTTCAAGTCAGGTTTTATCTTCTTGAGTAGGGGACAAAACCATAAATTATGCATTGATTTGGTATGATCACCATCAATTACCAATGGGCCCTATCATGAATCACAAATAATGAGTCGATTAATTAAATAAACCTTCATAAAATTGTACAATTAACAACACATATCCATCAATGTATGGCATGATGTACATATCTCTTTTGGACTCAGTCATCCATGTTTGCAAATATGATTGCTTGAATTCAATTGTGTTTTCATAAGGTTGAATGGTCTGAGGTTCAAAAAATTCATACATGGATGCCCAACCTTAGCCCACAATGATAGTGTTCATGTACCTATAATAATAAAGTTGAGTATATATATTAAAAAGTAACTGAATATTTATATAGGGAAGACAATGAAAAATCTTACATGCACCATAGTTGTAGGATTGAAATATTTAACATCCTTTCTCCACCAACCTCCAATGCATCATGAATCACCATCAATTACCAATGGGCCCTATCATGAATCAAAAATAATGAGTCGATTAATTAAATAAACCTTCATAAAATTGTACAATTAACAACACATATCCATCAATGTATGACATGATGTACATCTCTCTTTTGGACTCAGTCATCCATGTTTGCAAATATGATTGCTTGAATTCAATTGTGTTTCCATAAGGTTGAATGGTCTAAGGTTCAAAAAATTCATACATGGATGCCCAACCTTAGCCCACAATGATAGTGTTCATGTATCTATAATAATAAAGTTGAGTATATATATTAAAAAGTAACTGAATATTTATATAGGGAAGACAATGAAAAATCTTACATGCACCATAGTTGTAGGATTGAAATATTTAACATCCTTTCTCCACCAACCTCCAATGCATCATGAATCACCATCAATTACCAATGGGCCCTATCATGAATCACAAATAATGAGTCGATTAATTAAATAAACCTTCATAAAATTGTACAATTAACAACACATATCCATCAATGTATGGCATGATGTACATCTCTCTTTTGGACTCAGCCATCCATGCTTGCAAATATGATTGCTTAAATTCATCAATGCTTTGATTTTGGACTCAGTCATGAATGGACTCAGTCATCCATCAATGCATTTGCTACTGCATCTGCTCCCGTGTAACACACACATTATATGATCATCACACATCCACAAACAAAGAAAGGGTGAGCCAACCAAAAACTTAACAAATTAAACAATTACGTATACACTTACCCAACAAAAAAATGTTGAATAATGCATCATAAAAAATTCATACATACAATTATAATGATACCATCAACCCACTTCAAATGTTAGGTCTTTTATTCCCCATAACAAACTGTAACTCTAACCTCACTCAGAGTCATTCTGACTGCTTCCATAAGTCTTACGAGTACAACTACGCTTAAGCTAGAGTCTTAAGGTCAGACCTCCCTTTGTCTGCTCACATAAACATCAGCCTTACAAGATTGAATGAAAAGTATAGGTTTTCTTTACTAATATAGGTTTTTTTCTTATTTAATTTAATCTAAGAATGAAAAGTAAAATAATTTAAACTACTACTAAGCTAAGTTAGTGAAATCTACCAATATAAGAAATTACACTAAAAATGATCTAAAATTGCCTAACTAAGCTAATTTTGTAAAAATTAATTAAAAGACTCTCTTAACTAAATCTAAGCTAAAAACTACTAATTGACCACTTAAACTAATCCAAAGTAATGCAAATAGTCATGAAAAAAATTCAGGATTTAAGGACTTACTAGGGTGCACATTGGGTTGTGCAAATAGTTGGCACAAGAACAAAAGGCTTAACCAAGATATTGGCCTCAGTCTTCCAGGTCCAAACAATTTATATAAAAATATAATGGCCCAAAAATACAAGGCCCCAAAAGGCTAAAGCTATTCACATATCTACTATATATTACACTTTTACAAACAAAGAAATAAAATTAGGCCTTGCCATTAGCCCAAGTAGCAAACCTTAGGGGTGATTTCGATCACTCCTCTAAACTTGCTACATTTATCCAACCCTATTAATTTGTTTCATAAAGAAGGGGTAACTAGGTAAGACTTTTGTAAAAGAAAAAAACTACATAAAAGGAGAAAACATCAGCTACAACAACAAAGATAAAGATATACTAAACACAACAATAAGGGAAAAAGATACCTGACATTTGAGGAAGGGGATTGAGAATGACTTCACTTGAGTAATGATAGACTTCCTAAACAAAGGAAGTCCAAACTCAATTCCAGAGGAGATAGTCCCTTTCAAGTCATCAAAACAGTCAACAACAATGCATATAAGCTAGATTTGTCACCTTTAATGTTAGTGATCTTATTCCTTTTGTAGGAGGAACAAATGATGAAGCAAAACCTCTACATTTGAAGACAAACTATTATTAAGAAGGAGGTGATGATTGCAGAGCTCTAGCTATGAGACTGACCATAAAAGCCATGGCCAAGCACATTCAAGTAAATTGGGCTACAACTAAGCTGAGTAGGCCTAAGATTTTTTCTCATGGGTCAAAATCAATGTAAAAAATTAGAATAGGACCCTCAAATGTCTCTTAATTTCTTCTATTCCACTATAACCAAAACCCTTCATTTACTCCTTCAAAATCATCACTAATAAAGGTAAAATCAATACACAAATACAAACCCACTTATATATAATTAAAAACCTCATCAACATAACAAGAAAGCAATCTCTTTTTTGAAAAGAAATCATGCTTTTTAAAGCTTACCTTTAATTTTCACTCATTATCTTTGTTGCTTAAAGCTTTTGCCCTCCTACCTCTCTTTTATCCCCCTATCTCCTAAACCCTATTAATTTCAAAATAATCTCTACAAAACCCATCACATCCAATTCCACATGAACTAATTTGCAGTGGAGTCGAAGTCTCCAAATAGCCAAAAACCATCACTCAAATGCACGTCGACGAAAGGAACACACAAAGGTGAACAACCATGACCTATAATAATTTTATTATTTTTTGTCTTACTCGTGTGAAGAATGTGAAGATAAAGAATGTGAAGATAAAGATGATAGTTGTTATGTGGAGTAGAAGAAGAAAAAAGAAACCTATTATAGCAAAAGATACACAGCTTTTGAAAAAAATTAATTTAATTCACAAAATAAAATTTTGTCAGGTGAGGATATATGACGTGTTGGTATGTCATACATTCTAGTAAAATATTAGTGTCATGATGCTTATCATATAAAAAAATTAATACAATTAAATTAAATAAGAGAGATTAAATTTATTACTTTCTAAAATAAAATAAAAAATCAAAGTTTGGAGTTAGAATCAATTCTAATTTCATATTAAAAATTGAAATATGTTTAACTCTTAAAAATTTAAGCACTTCATAATTAAAAATTAAAATTTTTAATTATGTTTCTTTTTCTATTTTTTAATCAAAGTTGTAATATATTATATGAGTTGTAAAAATATTTGTTTCCATATTATTTAAAAATAAAGAAAATTGCGAAAAGAGAAAAGTCAAAAACGGTAAAGGTGTGTGGATACCGCGTTGCGTTGCGTTACTCAGCAGTGATAACATTGATTGATTTTGATGCCACCGAAGATCCTTCCTATATAAACAACGCCAACGACACTTGTTTGTAACCATCCATCCATTCGCATTCAAACGCGCTTTCTCTCTCTCTCTCTCTCTCTCTCTCTTCATATTCGATCGAAGAAACTCGAAGGAAAGAAGAAAAGAAAGAGCGACTTTTCTCACCGAAGAACAAATCAATGGCCGATCAACTCAGCGACGAACAGATCTCCGAGTTTAAGGAGGCTTTTAGCTTGTTCGACAAGGACGGCGATGGTTTGCTCTCTCATGCTTTGAGTGTTTAATTTGATTCTGGCGATTGCGCTTTTCATAAATCGGTCGCTAATTAGGAAATTACAGTCTGATATTTTTTCTCTCTCTTAAGATCGCTTTCATTTTCAATTTAGTTTTCTTAGATCTCGATTATTATCATTATTAGTTTAAATCTACGAATTAGGAAGGTTTATATGAATCAACCATTAGAATTTCTTGACAATAATTATTTAAGTATATGGGTTTTTTCATTTGTGATATGTGCTTATGTTGTTTATCATCATTATAATTATTATTGGTAGAGTTTCTCAGTGGGCAATACTTTTGACGTTAATGTTTTTATTCTAGTGATTTTTTCATGTTTCTGTTTGGTTGTTGAGGAGAAGAAATAAAGGGACGGATGATACTATTGAAAAATTGTTGTTTGTTTCAATTTTTTGTTTTTTATAGGTGAATTGCATGTAATGTCGTGATTGTTTTTATATAATTCCAGAAAGAAAAATGTTTTTTTTTAAGGTTGTAGGTCATGTTGTTATGTATGACGTTTTGGTTTATTCAATTTTGGGAAAAGAGAGAGAAGAAAGGAATAAATAGTAGCTTGTAGGTAGTTTACTCGTTATTCTACATTTTTTTCTGCACTTTCTGGTCAATAATATGTGATGATCAAGATGTGATGCTAACGGGGGAAATCAGGAACACAGCTTCATAGATGATAATGTTTGACTATATTATATAGTACGTGGACCCTGAAATTGATTGAATGAGAAAAGTTTATTATAACATTATATCCTCTGGGGAGTGACTGGTTAATGATATTAATGTAACTAATATCGAAACAGACTTGTGAATTATGGAGTTGGCTGTGAATTAGAAGCTGTTATTGATTTTATTGTATATGGGTTGAATTTTCAGGTTGTATCACAACTAAGGAGCTCGGAACTGTTATGCGTTCATTGGGGCAAAACCCAACTGAGGCAGAACTCCAGGACATGATCAACGAAGTGGATGCTGATGGGAATGGTACCATTGACTTCCCTGAGTTTTTAAACCTCATGGCCAGGAAGATGAAGGACACTGATTCTGAGGAGGAGCTCAAAGAGGCATTCCGGGTATTCGACAAGGATCAAAATGGGTTCATCTCTGCTGCTGAGCTCCGCCATGTGATGACAAACCTTGGAGAGAAGCTCACTGATGATGAGGTTGATGAGATGATTCGTGAGGCTGATGTTGATGGTGATGGCCAAATAAACTACGAGGAGTTCGTTAAGGTGATGATGGCCAAGTGATCAAGTTATGTCCAAAAAATTCTAAATGAAGAAATGTTGATTATGACGAAATGACGAAAAAAAGGACTTAGATTTGAGTTTTGTAACAGTGATGTATTAGTTCTTGTCCTTTCTTCTTCCCCACATTTTTATTTGGTGGTTTTGAATCCAATATTAAAACTAAAATTAGTTGTAGCTGTTGTAAGTCCTGCCTACTAAAAGCTGTAGTGGAACATACCTCAGTATGTCTTGTAATTTTATCCAAAAAAAAGGTTTGTAATGTTAATGTCACTTCATTTCTACCACTCCTTTGGTTTATTGAGAGACGTGGAATATTTTTTTTCAGTGGTTTTCTAATTATGGTTTGTCGATAACAAAATATATAAAGTAATGAAGATATATGTTAACGTGTCTAACATAATTCAATGCTTTAAGCTGTTAAACCTTTGTTTAGAAAGTGATTTGCAAGGAACAGAGAAATACATAATTCTATCACGTAATGCACATAATATGTCAAGTTTCAAGTGATTACTCAAACCCATCAAATAATACAATGAAACATGTTAATTAGATGCTCCAAAAGATTACATGATCACACGATGCAATAGTCATATTATGCAGACAATATAAGTCACACTAATTAGATGACACAGAAAAACATCAAATGTAACACCCCAACTGTGTCACATTAGCCTTGAGATGCATGCAGCCCACCATATGCTGAATCATGGTCCAATAGACTTGTCTACTAAAAGTCGATCGACGCCTCTAACGAAGTAAAGTGTATGGTCTGATCAAATTATAATTAGATATCAGAACTATAGAAAATTTCACATACACAAATCCATGTTATCATGTGTAATGTGAGACACCTTCCGCGAAGTTAGGATTAAAAAACTAATCACCCAATACTAGTTTAAGTTAATTGTAAATGTTGTGGTACAATCTAAGCAAAATTGTTAAAAAATCTTACATTACTTGACCTTTAATAAAAGATATAAAATGAAATGCTACACTACTTGACTCTTAATATAAGGTCTAAATATTCCTAATATATTATCATGTGGTTGTCATGGATATTAATCATAATTCATTTGAAAATCACATTGTTGATTATTTTCATATGAAAAATTCTTTTGCATTTTTCTGAAAGAGGTTTTTTTGAAAAGAAATAAGTTGAAGGCTCGTTGAATAGACTTACAAAAAAGAAACATATGTTTCAATGAACAACAAAGTACCTTATCTTTCCTTAACCAAAGTGTTCTCTAACTAGTTTTACAAATTACCTAACAAATTTTTCCTCAAACAAAAATTATGATAAAAATAATTAAAATAATAAATTTACAAATTAAAATAACTATAAAAAAAATAAATGCTAGAAAAATAGAGAAAAGGAAAATGTTAATGATAAAAAAATAAAATTAAACTATCAAAAATAAAATAACAACCAAAATGATAAAAATTATAATCGTATTTCCTAACAAGATTTACGCTATTGATAAAAATATGTTGATTTCCTAACAAAATATAAAAATAATAATAAAGAAAATATGTTGATTTCATTGTTTTTTTAAAATAGGATTCGATTCTTATTCCATTAATTATTGTCTTAGATTTTCAAATCTTAATTAATTTGTTTGCGTTTTCACTATCAACCAAAAATTTTAAAAATGATCAAAATATGAATGAAAGAATAACTCTACAAACTAAACACTTAAATCGCCATCTTCTTAAGAACAATGCCATTTTGTGGGTATCAATCTTAGGAGATGGCAAATGTTAAGTTTCAATTTGTAATGTATCCTTGCCAAGTTGAAATGCTAAGGGGGAAAATAAAGATGAAACTTAAAAAGAGAATGACTAATTAAAATGAACTGAATGCATGAGACGCAATTACAAAGTGCAACTAAGAATGATGGTTAATTGCCTAATATGATGCAAAAATATATTTTCAGAATTTGGTTGATGCTAATTGACTAGAGAACTTAACTACTTATTTTTGTGTTGCAATTGTCTCGCTAAAATGATTTATGCAACAAAATGCAGATTGGAATGCAAAATCTGGAATCATGCCTATGAACCTAAAATTGGTAGATTTATGAAGGTATGAAGGTTCCTACAGATTAAAAACTGCAAAGCAGATTTTGACTAAGCTAGAATCTCTAATTCACAAGTTAGAACCAAAAATTGCAGCAAAAGCATCAGTGCGTGAGAGTACTAGTGATTAAACTGTGAATTCATCTAATTATGCAGATACAGACTGTTAGAAGATAAAAAGACTTGATTTCGAGGATCAAGAACCTCCTAGAAACAAGAGAGATAGGTGACTGAAAATGCTTCTCCCCTTTTCATTCATTCCCTTTTCATTTTAATACCATTCCTGTAACCAACACATGGTCCGTGAATATCAGTAACAGAAAAGGTTACATATAGAGAATCTAAATCAAACAGAAAAGTACAACTCAACAAAATATAAAAAATAAAATGGGATTATTTTAATTGGTGACATAGTCCTTGAGATAGCTTGGCAATTTGCTTCCCCTTTTTGGCCTTTCCATGATATCTTCTATGCTATCATCCCTTGACCCAACCATTTGTTCAACAATTGGCCCTATATCGACAGGGCTGTTGCTATCAATACCCACCACTATGGGAGGCACCTTTTCCTCAAGGTGAAAATCAGAAACCAACTCTGACCAAATTTCCTAGCTGGTGTCTTTCGGAGCAAGACCTTTCCACTGTACCAGTGCAAGTTTTGTTGGTAGAATTGTGGAAACATTCATCTTGGTGTCCAAAACAGCAAGTGGTTCAATAAGAGGCTTGTTGTCTTGTGCAAGAGGGGGAAGTTCAGCTGGAACTGATGGAAGTGGGCCTTTATGCAGCTTCAAAAGATTATAATGGAACACAGGATGGATGCGTGAAGTCGGTGTGAGATCTAGTTAACATGTAACAGGGCTTATACGAGCTGTGATGCGGAAAGGAAGTGTAGCTTGGTCCCACATAACCGAAACAACTCGTGCCAGAACTTGATGATAAAGATGGGTCATGGTCTGAAACAAGGCTGCGAGGAATACCGTGGTGCTTGCAAACCATATCCATAAAGAGTTGGGCAACCCGAAATGCAGTAAAATGATGAGGAAGAGTACCAAAATGTGCCCCCTTTGAAAAACGATCAACAACAACCAATATCACACTGTGGCCCATGGAAGGAGGTAATCCAGTAATAAAATCGAGGGAAAGATCTTCCCATGAATCATGGGGAGTGGGAAGCGACTGTAGCAACCCTGTAGGTTTTTGTGTCTCATATTTGGTTTGTTGGCAGGTGGGACACTAAGAGACAAAAGTACAAATGGTGGAATGCATACCCTTCTAGTAGAAATTACCTTGAATACGTGCCAAAGTTGCAAAGCCCATGTGACCACCTAACGGAGTAGTATGGAATTCTTCCAACAAGAGGGGAATAAATGGGTTGTCCTTATTCAATCATAATTTCCCATCATATAACAAAAAATCATTGTGAATGACGTAGAGAGGAAAGGCACTCGGGGTGTTACGCACGTTAACCAACAATGAAGAGAACTCGGGGCTGTCATGGAGAGATTTGCGCAATTGATCCAAGAAGAGGAATCGAGGCATATAAAGCACCATAAACTGACCGTGTGTGGACTCATTAGGACGGGAAAGGGCATCTGCAACCACATTGTGTTTTCCAGCCTTATATTGTATGGCGTAGTCATAACCCAACAATTTGGAAAGGTAGACTTGCTGCTCAGGGGTCTGAATCACTTGTGACATCAGTTCTTTCAAGCTACGATGATCCATAATAATAATGAAACGGTGGCCTAGGAGGTACTGACGCCACTTCTTCACCGCATATGTGATCGCATGGAGCTCACGGACATAAGTAAAGGAGCGTAGTAGCTTAGGACAGAAAGACTTACTGAAAAATGCGATGGGATGATCTTGTTGCATCAAAACAACACCCATGGCAGATCCGGAGGCATCAGTTTTGAGCTAAAAAGGAAGAGTAAAATCTGGAAGGGCCAAAACAAGAGCTTCGGTCATGGCCCTCTTGAGTTGTTCGAATGCAGATTGAGCAGCAGTACACCACACAAAGTTGTCCTTCTTCAATAAGGATATAAGAGGGGAAGCTATTGAAGCATACCCCTTGATGAAACATCTGTAAAACCCTATCAACCCCAAGAATCCCCGCAAAGACTTGATAGAGTAAGGAGTTGGCCATTCTACCATGGCCTGTATCTTTGAGGGATCAGTTGCAAACAATATGACCCAAATATTCAAGTTGTTGTTGAGCGAATACGCACTTAGATTCCTTAAGGAAGAAATGACCCTCAATCAATGCCTTAAAGGTACACTCCAAGTGATGCAAGTGAGCATCGAAAGTCTTGCTATAAACAAGAATATCATCGAAGAAAACGATAACAAATTTGCGCAGAAAAGGCTTCAACAGATCATTCATAGTAGCCTGGAAAGTGGAAGGGGCGTTACAAAGGCCGAATGGCATGACCTTATATTCGTAATGACCCATATGGGTGCGGAACGCTGTTTTGTGGATATCGGCCTCATGCATACGTATCTGATGGAATCCTTGACACAAATCCAACTTGGAAAACCACTTGGCCCCACCTAGTTCATCCAAAAGTTCATCGATAGTGGGCAAGGGAAATCTGTCCTTCATAGAAATCAAATTGAGAGCACGAAAATCCACACAGAATCTCCAACTACCGTCTTTCTTTTTGGCCAAGAGAACGGGTGAAGAGAAAGGACTGTGACTTGGCTGTATCAACCCCGTTTGGAGCATCTCATCAATTTGTCTTTCAATTTCACATTTCTGGAAGTGTGGGTAATGATACGGGCGAACATTGACTGGGAAGAATTTGGCAGAAGGTGAATATGGTGGTCTGTGTTGCGGGGAGGAGGCAAAGAAGTTGGGGGAAGAAATAAGGATTTATAGTGATGGAGGAGGGAGGAGATAAGAGGATCTGGGTGTGAAGGGGAAGCTATTGTCGATGTGTCGGCAAAAGGGGAATGAGGAAATATCTGGATGTGGAAATAGGTTGCACCCGATTGAGTTTGAAAAATTTGTTTCAATTGATGGGCTGAAATGTCTTGGGGCCCAGAAGGGATATCTACTGTAAGTTCAACCCTGTGGCCGTCTTGCATAAAACTCATTGTCATTTTGGAGTAATCTGTGACAATTGGGCCCAAAAGCTTTAACCATTGGAACCCCAAAATAACTTCTGCCCCACTAATGGGAAGTACATGGAAGTCAACAGTGAAATGTTGGCCTTGAATCGTCACTGGGACATTGGGGCAAACATGGTGACATTCAAGGACACTCCCATTACTGACCATTACCTTTAATGTGGGGGTGGGTTGGGAAGGTAAGTTCAAAAATTTGGCTACACGATCCTGAATGAAGTTATGTGTTCTACCACCATCCACCATAATAGTGACTTATTGCTTCGAAATAAGACCCATTAGATGAAGGGCCTCTGGAGCGGGCAATCCAGAGAGAGCATTAAAGCTAATTTGGGCTGAAGAAAGCTCTGTGCAATTGGACTCTAATTGAGATGAATCCAAGTCGGTGTTGGAAAGGGGGTCCGAGAAGGAAGAGATGCCATCATCAAGTGTCTTCGCCACCAAGAGGAAAAAACGTGCTTTACACTTGTGACCAGGGTGGAATTTCTCGTCGCAATTGTAACATAAACCCTTCTCACGACGGGATAGCATTTCCTCATGAGTAAGCTTCTTAAAGTTGGTTTTGGGGGCTGGGGTGAGGAATGGTGGCAGGGGGTGGTTTGAAGATGGCGCAATAGATGAGGTACCTAGGATGTGTGGAGTGGACAAGAAGGGACGATTACGTGATCCCTTACGCAGATCCAAAAATTTATCCTCTTGTAATTTAGCCAGGGCAACGGCTTGGGTGAATGTGAGTGGTTGCAGAGCTAAAACCTCCCGTTTAATCTCAGGGGAGAGGCCCGATATAAAGCAACTAAGAAGAAAGGAAGGTGGAAGACCCACAACACGACTTGCTAACCTTTCAAATTTTGTGAGGTAGTCGTTGACGGTGCCACGCTAAGAAAACTTGAAGAGGAGACCGCGAGGGTCCTCATAAAAGGAAGGAGCAAAGCGGGTTTCTAGAGCTTGGAGGAACGCGAGCCAAGACTGAATCAACCCATTATGGTGCATCCACTGGAACCAGCTTAGGGCAGCACCCTCCATGTAGAAGGAAGCGACCTTGAGGCAATCCTCTTCCGGGGTGGAATGGTATTCAAAAAATTGATTGATCTTGAAGATCCAACCAGTTGCGTCACGACCATCGAATCTAGGAACATCTAGTTTCATATGGGGTTTGAAGGAAGGAAGGGTGTGATTTACGGGGGATGGCGGCAGCAAAGTTGCGGAAAGGTCAAGCTGTGAGAGGTGGGAGATGATGGAATCAATCTTGGTGTTGAGCTCGCTTTGTTGTGCCGTGAGTTGGATCTGGTTCTGTGTGAGACGAAGGATAGCATCGTCGATGGTTTTGGAGCGAGTGTTATGCTCAGCCATGAGGGGGAAAAACAACAATGAAAGCACCAAAATGTTAGAAGATAAAAGACTTGATTTCGAGGATCAAGAACCTCCTAGAAACAAGAGAGAGAGGTGACTGAAAATTCTTCTCCCCTTTTCATTCATTCCCTTTTCATTTTAATACCATTCCCGTAACCAACACGTGGTCTGTGAATATCAATAACAGAAAAGATTACATATAGAGAATCTAAATCAAACAGAAAAGTACAGCTCAGCAAAATATAAAAAATAAAATGGGATTATTTTAATGGTGACATAGTCCTTGAGATAGCTTGGCAATTTGCTTCCCCTTTTGGGCCTTTCCATGATACCTTCTCTGTTATCATCCCTTGACCCAACCATTTGTTCAACAATTGGCCCTGTATCGACAGGGCTGTTGCTATCACAGACTTGCTAGATACAATATATCAACCTGAACAGGTATAAAATCACTGAAAGGAATGATAGATGCTGGCTAAACACAAATTCTTTGCGTAGGATTATGATTCGAACCTAAAACCTAGCAAAGACAGCAACAATGTGACAACATTATGTTCTGGACTATGAAGTCAGCTTTCATTCACTAAAATGACCTCATTAATATGTTCACTAGTGAAAGCATGATCAATACATTGAGGTATGGTTATCAAACTCTCTGAGTTAACTCGTAAACTCGTACGAGTTTACGTTTTCAGACATGACTTCCGAGTTAACTCGGAAGTAAACTCGTTTTCTACGTAAACTCAGTAGAATCGATTGTGATATCGGTAGGATTGTGTAGAATCACGAGTTTGGAGAGATTCTGCGAGCCTGAAAGGGGGAAAAGTTAAAAAAATAAGGTCGTTTGGGATTTAGGGTTTCATGACCTGATTGTCACTATCTCTCGTGTCTCTCTGTATCTCCATGACACTACTAAAATTCTTTTTTTATTATATATTTAATGAAATGTATCAAAATTAATGACAATAATCCAACTATTTATGTTTTATAATATTTATTTTTATAAACAATATATTTATAAATTTTATTTATTTAAAGTTATATAATTTTGTAAACTTATTTAAATTAAGATATTATTTATATTTTTTTTTTCATCTAAAGTAAACTCTTACAAATTATTCAGTCAAATTTACTCGACTTTCACGAATTTGATAACCTTGTACACTGAGAAATGAATCTAAGGATAACTAATTGGTAATAGAAATGAAACTAAATGAAGCCTCTCAAACAGGTATCAACCTAATACATGAAAACTAATTCTGCAGTTCATACCACAATTTCAGATTGTGTAATGTTGATGCTATATTTGATGAATTTGGTATGAATTCTAAAATGTAAATTATGTATAGTTACTATTCTAGATAGGTATGCAATGCAAGGGATGATGAACAATGCAGGTTAATCGTTCAAAGTACGAAAAGGACTAGAAATCACATCTGAGACTATAGTATAGTAGCAACCAGCGTCTGATATTATGCTTTACTTACTATGAAGCTAGTGAATGTAAATGAAATGCAGATGAGATGGTTCATTCAAGTTTAGAATAATAACATGAAATGAAAAATGTAAATTGTCCTGTTATGCATTGAATATAAAATCAAAGTGAAAACTCAGAAATTGATAGTAACATATGTAACAAAATTTAGCTCTCTATTTTTATTAAAATTTTCTAAGGAAAAAAAGAAACATTCTATTTGTAGACCCAATTATTATCTTAAAAAGAAGATTTTGACAGCCATTTTTACAAACTTCTATTTTTTACACCTCAAACTAAAATCTATTCTAATTCTTGGAAATTATTAATTAAAGAAAACTAAAAATAAACAATTATAAAGAAAAAGACACAAAAATCAATGGAGTGCTAAGACTATTATTAAAAAGAAAAAACAAAAAAGAACTTAAATATTAAAATTTATATATTTAAAATTGTACACTGTAAAGTTAATTTATATTTTGGATTGTAAAATCCGAAACATTTCAAATTATAAATTCAAATTATATTTCATATTATAAAAGCTGAAATCCAGATTATATTCAGAATTATACCATCCATAATATTCGGAATGGTTCTTACACGCATGCGGTGCAAAGATAACTATTTATAGTTTATAGTGATAATTTTGAGTATCTAAATGAGACATGAAAAAACAAAAGGAAGAAAAGGAAGCGTCCTAAATTATCAACCATTAAATGTACAAGGCTTATCTTATGTTACTGTCAACATGAAACACAAGATAATGGATAAAGATACTTTGAGAAAAAAAAATTTCACAATATTTCAATATTATCTACACGTTATTTTGTAATTGGTCTAAAATTACTCTATAATCAATAATAATAATCATAAACATTAACATGAACCAATCACAAATAACATATAGATAATGTTAGATAACACGTAGATGATATTAAAATATTGTAAAAAAATATTGTTAAAATATTATTATCCAAAACAAATTGCTACCAATGCTTAGACTCTTTTCCAGAGTGACAATAACTCGAAGACACACCAAATGGAGGTCAAAACCAAAATTGAGCTGCAGGTTGAAGCTCTCCGAAATGGAGGCAATGGAGGTGCAAGGGTGAAAGAATTGCAGGATGAAGGAGGTGCATGGTAGGGAAATATGATATTAGGGTATTTAATAATTTTTAAATAAAGGGGTGTGCAAGAAGAAAATATGGAGGTGGAGGAAGAAATACCAAGCTACAAAAGTGCGCCCTTTGACCCGTGCTCTTAAACCAACATGGACTCCTATTGGGTCTTAATCGAGATTCCATAGGCTTTGTTTCATTCTCGGGCGTTCGGATTGTATCAATTTCGACTGGGTTTGATTTGTCGCATGCCCCGGAAGGAGAGCTTCAGCCTTGAACATCATTGATGTTTCTTCCTATAGCACTACATATTTTTTTCTACACTCCCACGTTTTTTAAAAATTCCAAAATTATTTTCTGCATTTCAAAAAACCTTACATTCCACTTAATTTTTTTTAATGAATTTTAAAATTCAATAAAAAAAATCCTTCAACAAATTTTAAAATCCGTTTTAACAAATTTTGAAATTCGTTAAAGTTTTTAAAAAATCCTTTAACAGATTTCGAAATCTGTTAAATTTTTTTTTTTTAACGGATTTTAAAATATATTGAATGATTTTTGTTTTCAACGAATTTTAAAATTCATTGAAGAATTTTTCAAAAACTTCAATCGATTTTAAAATTCGTTGAAAAATGTTATTTTTGGAATGTTGATTGTGTAGGGAGAAACATTCCTGGATTAGCCTTAAGCTCCTGGTTCAACTTTGGTTCAACTACGACTGTCCCTTTGGTTCAATAGTTTTGCTTCAATTCTCGCTGACTCATTCCAGCCTAGGTTAAAAGCTTGACTAGGTCATCAAGTTTGATTTAATTTGGGTGCGGGAGTTTTGGCTATTTGGAACACCGTGTTTTTACCAAAAGCGCTAATAGGTCAAGGGGTCTTGAGTTGACAAGTCAACCCTTTTTCAGCAAAAACTCAAACTTAGAACAAGGTTTAAAATCTAAATTTACAAAGAATAACCATATATAAGAAAAACTCAACTTAGCTCTTACTTTTTATTTCATTTGTCTAAAGAAAAAGGAAATATTTTATTTCTAGACACGTTTAGTATTTGAAAACAAGATTTTAACAACAATTATTATAAAAGTCTATTTTTACACTTAAAACTAAAAATTATTCTAATTCTGGAAAATAAGAAAATCTGTAAAACTAAAAAAATATATATAAAAGAAAGATAGGAAAAAATGGATTGTTAACAAACACTTTGGTTTAAAATTTGTGAATGGAGGTTTTTAATGCAAATATGAATGTTGTGCATAACTGAGGAATGATGAGAATTATGAACAATGTTTCAGATTTATTAAAAAATGCACATAGAACTATAATGCATGCATGGAACCTAAGTGGCCTAATGTACTACACCTAAACCAGAATGGTGATTGCTGATTTTATGATGAACTAAAAATTATTCATAGAAGTCTACAATGTTGAACTGAAAATAAAAATGCAATATATGATGTTAAACTGGATTAGACTATCAAAGTTACCAATTGAACTAAAATATGATAGCAATGAAAACTAATTCATGACAACCTAATTCTAAGATGTATCTTAGATTTCATATGTGACATTCATGCTATGCAGAGTGCAATATTTCAGCTGGAATCTGGATGTTGTATGAAATAATGGAATGTTATCTATAAGATCAAGCATCACACCTAAAACTAGCCATGACAACACTAATCATGACAACAAAATGACTTTAATTTTTGAAATCTTACGATTTTAGAAAATATTCTAAACTATCATGTGTTAAAACTAGGAATTTTAGAAACATGCAATGCTGAGGCAGTAATTAAACATGATGAGATGGAGATGCAAAATTAAGAAAAAAAAATTGCAAAGAAATTAAAAATCTCCAAGGACTAATAAAAAAATGCTATCCATGTTCACATGTTGTTTTGATATGTTTTCATGCTATTTTTTATCTTGACCGAGTTGTTTATGATGGTCGTCGAGTTCTATGTGTGTTGATCAAGTTGTTTGGACCGAGTTGTGTTAGACCTTGGCTTCAAGTTTTTAGAATTAGGTCCATGTGTTTTGGAGGTTTGCCATGAGGTTTTTGACCTTGGTTGAGTTATTTGTTATGATTGATGAATTGCGTGTGTGTTTGGTCAAACTGTCTGTGATGGTGGTCAAGCTATGTGTGTGTTTGGTTGAGTTATTTGTGATGATTGTCGAGTTATATATGTGTATGGTTGGCCGAGTTGTTTGTGATGATTATCGAGTTGTGTGTATGGTTGGCTAAAATATTTATGATGATTGTCGAGTTGTGTGTATGTATGGTCGAGCTATCTATGATGGTTGTCGAACTGTGTGCATTTTTGGTCGAATGTTTGTGATAATTGTTGAGTTGTATGTGTGTTCGGCCAAGCTGTTGGTGATGGTGGTCGAGTTGTGTGTGTGTTTGACCAAGATGTTTGTGATGGCTACCGAGTTGTGTTGGTGCATGGCTGATTTGTTTGATGTTGGTTGAGTTGCTTGATGTGATATGACTCAAAGGTTTAGTTGGCGTTGGAAGACAAAGTTGTGTGTTATGTCCTTTGTTGCCTTAATTTTAAAGTCGAGTTTGGTTCCTTTTCGCTTGAGGCTTTGGTAAGTCGGTGGAAAAGGGAGGTTGTTTCGCTCGTAAGGCTTTGGACTTAAGTATAGTTGTTACTCATAAGGATTATGGCAGCAAGGGAAACGAGTTCTGACTGTATTGCTTTGGGCTTAAGTAGAGTTTACTCGTAAGACTTACGAAAGCAAGCAAAATGATTCTAATCGTAAGGCTTTAGACTTAAGCAGAGTGTTACTTGTAAGGCTTATGGAAGCAAGAGCTATGACTTTAATCGTATGAGTTTGGTGAGCAGGCAAAGTGAAGGTAGGTTACGGGGAGGAAGAGACATATTGTTTGGATATTGCTTGGTGGTAATACGACTTGGTGAATTCATGGATCTAGTTTTATTTTTATAAGATGGAACTAGTTGATTTGAGCAGTGTGGGTGAGTATGGTTATTATGTATTATCTTGTATTATTTTTCTAGTTAGCTTACTCTTTCCTTTTTGTGTTTGTGAGATAATCGTATAACTCGTGTTGTTATACGAGAGTAGATGTTGTTACATATGATGCTGGAGATGTTTAGAGTGAGGATGCACATTGGAAAATCTTTTGAGGAGTTTTGAAAATGTATTTGGAATAATAATTTATTTTAAATTGTAAATATTTGAACAACATTTAAAGTTTTGGAATTGGATTGAAGTTTTGACACTTCCTTAATTAATAAACATAGAAATTATGAACGATAATTCTTAAGTCTCATAACCACTTCCTTTCCTAATTATTACAATTTTCCTCGGGTCTTACAGTGTTGAAGTAAGATTGTTGTTAAATGCTTTAAATTTCTCTGTTTTCCTTCATATTTCAACTTTGACTTTCTAAATTCTTCTAAACTTGTAAAACAAGTAAAATTGGAGTGATTAACATAGATATTACACAAAATCATAACAAAATAAGTGTTAAATTAACATTAAAATCAACTCATCTTAGAAACTTATCATTGCTTTATTTTGCACATTATTTTTTTGCTCAAACAATCTAGGAATATCTTTGTAAATTATCACATTGAAGATATTTTTGATTGCATCCTCCTTAAGCCAGGTTAGGCCAAATCAGGAAGATGGAGTTATGGAGGTGGAAATGGCACGGAAGCTATGGATATGGTGATGAACCTCACGATTTTGAGGGTGATGCTATAGTTTTTGTGAGTATTTATGGTCTCATGGAGGTGTTTGATGAATCTCTTGAGAGGTTAAGCCAATTCTAGAGAAGGGTGGTTAGAGGACCTCATGGGATGTTATAGCCTTGACTTAAGACAAGATATGGATGCACAATGATTTTGACAACATAACATTATGATTCATCAAGTGAACTTATAAGGGGGAAGACACCTCTATTTATAGAGGAAGGTGTCTCCAATGTATACAAGAAACCCTAAAAATTGACTTTTGACACTTTCCCAATGAGAGGAACTCTTATCTAGCGAGCAAACACTCATGAAACTCGCCCAACTAGTAGTGGAGCTCGCCTAGCGAGCAGTGGACTCACCTGATGACTATTCAGCCTTCCATGCATTTTTTTTCACAAATTCAAACTTAGATAACCCTTTCCTTGTGAATGAAATCACCAGGATTTGGGAGACATATGAGATTTAAAGGAGTGAGAGGATTGGAGCCATACACAACTGAAAAGGAGACATTTTGGTGGTCTTATGAACCACCTTATTGTATGCAAACTCAATGTAGGGAATGTACTCATTTCAAGATTTGTGGTTTCCTTTCAAAATAGCCCACAACATGGTTCCCAAAGTCCTATTCACAACCTCGATTTTCCCATCATTTTGTAGGTGACTAGAGGTAGAAAATTGGAGCTTGGTTCCTAGTCTAGACCAAAGTGATTTCGAAAAATGGATAAGGAACTTGATATCCCTATTGGATACAATGGTCCTAGACAAGCCATGGAGTTTCACCACATCTTTAAAGAATATTTTTCTATGTAACTTGCATCATCTATTTTAGGGCATGGTATGAAATGAGCCAGAAAAATTGTAGTAAAAAATATCATTTATAAGGTTCATATGCATAAATGCATATTTTACATTTTAATCTACATTAACTCATATTAGTAACATAAATTAGATTAGTTGCATGCACTCTAGTATATTCCATATTATTTCATATTTTCCCTAGCATAATCTTAGTTTGTTTTAAGTAGTTCATCCTTTCCCTTTCCTTTTTTTTTTCATTTCTTTTATTTTCCCTATCGCATTTCATTTTCACAAGGATAAAAATACAATCAAAATACTTAATACGCACCATTTCCTTAGATTGATCCCGAGTCGTTTACCTAAATACATTACGATGAAAAACTTAGAGTTTTTGATTGAATCCTTATGCGACTAAATAATTTACAAGTTTCTTTGGAGCTTGGTGTAATGGTGAACTTGATTTTCAACTCTTCAAAGACCTTTTTACAGGTGTCATCAAATGAAAAAAAAATGTGTCCTTTTACAACAACTAAGATAAAGGCAATGCTATTTTCTTGAATTTTTTTTATAAATCTTCCATAAAATCTTCCATAAAAGCCTACCATAAGATAAAGGCAATGCTATTAAGTAATCCAATATGATTTTTTTCTAGATGATCTTTTATAATTAACACTTCCTCAGTATTTAACAAAAGAACTATAGAAAAAGAATGAAACTAATCTAGTTTATAATATAATTAAAAGACATTAAACTCTTAACACAAAAATGAATGATTTTAATATTTAAATTTGAAAGAAATATTATAATTCCTAATATGATTATAATATAAAAAATTTCAGTGGTTATTGGGGTCACAGGTGCACGTGTTGAGGCATGTGATTGATGAACACTACATTAAACTCATTTTCCAGGATTAAATAAGAAACAGTTGAGAAAGTATGAGCATCGCCTTGCACCATATATGATTGAGTGATGTTGGCATGGTGCGTCAGATGGTAGTAGTAAGGTTATTTATGATCCATGTGATTAGACTCTTACGCCTGTTGTGCTACCACCATACTTCTTTTGTATATATAGATTGCAGTCACCAGACATGTTAAGTCTGTGTTGTCCACTGTTTTTTTTTTAAATTTTCTTTTGCTAAAATGGGCATTTTAGTTTTGTTTTGCCCCTACTTTTTCATCACTAATAATTCTTTGCCTTATTTTAGAAAGAAAAAAAAAAGAAATTTAATTAATGACATTGTACAGATGGGTGGGTGATCCAATTCCACTACATCTTAATGGGCAAATGAAGTTAGAGAAAGATTTGGTGTACACTATTAATTATCAGCTGTTCCAAACCCAACATATAAACCTAAGTAAAAGAATAATGATATTATAAAACACTTTTATATTTATTTCACACTTATAAAAATTAAATGATTATAAAAATATTAAATTTTGTATTTTAAAAAAAGATGTAAAAAATTTAAATATACCAAAAAAATAACTTTCTAATTAAAGTTTCTAAAAAAATAGTTTATTTTTTAAATATTACTTATCCCTCGTCATGTGAGAGTGACCCGGAAGATGATAATATAAAAGGAAAAATTAAAGTTTATTTTTATGTTGCTCTGTGGTGTCACATTTTAATTGGATGTTCAAAAGGTGATGTCTGTACAAATTTCCAGATGAATTTAAGGTACCGCTAGGGGATATAAGTAATATTGTTTCCATTTTATTAATTCACTTCGCAACAAATTTTTCAACACTAGAAAAAAGAAGATACAAAATAAAAACAAAATTTTTATAAATGCTCAAATATTACATTAATTAATTATGTAAAAGAAATTTAAAAGGATAAAAAAAGCACAAAATGAAAATAGTTAATTTTAATCTAGATTTTTGAATGCTTGATGATTTTTTTTAATCAGCGAAATAAAAATTAAATAATGCAGAATATTTAGAGTATTTTAATCTTTATTCCAACTTGCAAAATTAAAAAAAAAATTACAATACTTATTATCAGTTAAAAAATTAGAATACATCTCAATTTGAACACGTGGAATCCTTTAATTGTTCTGCATTGTTATTTTACATTCAATTGGTGTTTTAATATATAAAAATATAAACAATATGTTTAAATAGTACTTGTGTAAGTTACTTTACCAAATATAAACAATCTGTTAGAATGCGTTTTCAGTTCATACTATTTTTTACGAATCAGGTTTATTTCTATCATAATGATCTTATGTAGATAAGGGACATATAAGCCATTAAAAATATAAAAAGTGTATATTGGTGGATTAATATGTTCCTTAAACACTACAATAATTACGTTACTTATCAACTTAATAAATAAATTTTGAAAAGTTTATTTTCTATTGTTTTCCTTATTTTTATAACCTAATCATTACTACATTTTTTAAAATGCCATATTTCGTATTGGTAAGAAGTATTTCAATATATTATACTAAAGAAAGCAATACCAACCCGAACAAACTAATGAATTCTACAATGAATTCTACATTTTGGACGTTTTATACATATTCTTAATTTAAATTTTACAAAAAGGCAAAGTATAAAAAATTAATTTATTATTAGTGACTTGATTATACATAAGAATAACTTATCTGTATCGTATGCGTACCCGATTGGCCGAACGACTATAATGACACTCGGGTATCAACCTAGCTGGACGACCGAGGACAACTGGTGGATGAAGGTACGTGTTAGAGGTCGAACGGTCATGAACGCACTCGGTAACCAGCATATGCATGACATATGAGCCAAACGACCGTGAAGATACTCGTTCATTAACCTAGTGGGACGACCGAGAACGCCTGACAAATAGATCGAACGTGTGTACCAAATATACCGAACGACCATGAAGCCACCTGCTCATCAGCCTAGCCAGACGAGCGAGGACGACTGGTGGACGAAGGTACGTACCAGATAGGCCGAACGACCATGAAGCCACTCCATCATCAACATAGTCAGAAGACCATAGGGACGAATGGTCGACGACAATTTATAATTAGATATCCCTACGTAGATTAAGGTAAGTAACGATTAAAGATGTTGGGCTGAGATTGGGCCATGATTAAGGCTTCACTAATCTCAAGCCCATAACAAAAACTATAAATACAAGTCAAAGGTAAGAGGTAGAGAGGATCCTTTGGTGTGCATTTATTACTATTTCATTGAATCCCCTAACGAACAGTCAACTGATTTAAGCATTGAAGTACCTTTGGCAAGTACATTCCATGACGACAAAGTAAAGGAAGAGATCAGAGGGTGAGACCGAACGGTGTTAAGAAGACGAAAGGTGGGGAACCCAAGTTTCATAAGCCACCACGAGTGCATAACCCGCCATATCTCGACAATCATTCTAGTACGGACGAGTCAGTTTATAATGCAACAAGTCTTGTAGTGTCATTTAATATGTTTGAGTGAACTTTGCATATTGTGTGTGATTGTATAACATGCTTTATATAGCTAGCTCACCCTTGCTTGTTTGTGTTGCATGTGTATGTTTTTCTTTTGCGATGATCATTCAATTGGATGTGAGCAGATGACGTTGATGAGGTCCCCTTGGAGCAAGAGTTGGAGGACGCTGATGTCGCAGCTTAGTTCTTAGGAGTCCTATCTATTTTTATGTTATTTTGAAATACTCATTATGTTTAAGTTTTAAATTTAGACCTCTTTTACTTAAAGTTCAAATTCTGGAGTTAATTTGGATGACTGTAATCCTAATACTCTAATTTCTTGTCTTAACCAATATTATCTATGTTGACGTCTTTATATAATATATATGCTATATATTTAGGATGTCTCAAATATAATTTTTATCATAAATTTAGTATAATTTTTAAATTTTTATTTTCTTTTCATTTTTATTTTTATGAAATTTTCATTGATGGTATTCATAGTTAAGATGAACTTATTCAGAATATGCATATCTATGTATTTAAAAATTAAAATAAATATTTTAAATATTAAAATAAAATAATTTTAAATTTGGGAAGATGAAACCTCTGTTTTGAAAAAAAAAACGTCGTTTAAAAAATAGTTTTTAATTTAAAAAAATAAAATCACTTTTAAAAGGTAAACTAGAATCAAAGTAAATCATTCCAACTGAAATTATTTCAAAAATGAAGGCCAATTATTTCTTAAATGCTAACCCTAACGAAACCAATTACTAATATTTATAACTTTTTTTAACACCAAATGAATTCACTACGATGTGTTAACAATATTTTTTTTAATAATTTTTTGACAACAAAATATGTATTATTATTTTATTGATAAAACGGATGAATCACGAATGATCATATAAACAATAATTGATTGTAAAATAAATTGTCAAAAAAATTATTAAAAAAATATTTTTCTTATATAAATATAGTTTCACAAATGTGAATGACAGTACCAACCTCAATAAGTGTACTTCATGCATGCAATATGTTAATGGTTAACAAAGAGGACACTTGTTGAAGAAACGAGCGCATTTGTTTTGCAAATCCGTGTTGTTAAATTCCTTTTGTATCCCGAGGCTAGTAATTATTACAAAAGAGTGGTAGCTTTGTACAACTCTGAAGTTTATTTTGACTTATTTGCTTAGTGTACAATTTTGCTCACTTTATTATAACTTCATCTTTTTATAGAAGATAGTGGTCACATGTGTGTAAAAGAGAAAGTAGTCACATCGCTTGAAAATATACATGCATTCACACGAACTCTTATGAAGTATATTATTTTTATCGGTAGGAGTGAGAATGTATTAAAACTTCTACATGCTCGTATTCTATCACGAAGTTATTTAGGTTAAGTTAACCATTTTCGTAATTGACATAAACATGGAATGATTTAAAAAAAGTTTATTTTGTATTGGTTAATAATTTGATATAAAAACTTATTTTATGTGAATTTAAATTATCAATCACTAGTGAAAAAACGTTGTTTAACGTCGGTTATTTTGGGCTTTTAACGTCACATTGGAACTGACATCTATTCGGGTGACGTTAATTACACATCGGTCAGGATATGACCGATGTCTATGTAGACATCGGTCTATATAAGTCAGACGTCTATATAGACGTCGGACTCTATAGGTCAGACGTCTAAAATGTCGCCAGATTTGATAGGATCTTTCTTTGCTTGAGGCCTCTCGAGTTGCTCCTGGCTTATGGTGATTCGAGTTTACAACTTTATATTTTAGTTGAAGAGAATGGATTGTACGTTTTTTTTTTTTTTGTATTGGATGGTTTTAATAATGTAGTGGAGGGAATTAGAGGAGTGCAAAACGCAAGAAATCGCCGTCCAAGAACGCTGCCGAAGGACACGAGCAAAACTGGACAAAACTCAACGAAAACGCATTTTAATCGGTTGAAATGAAAGATAATTCATCAAAGAGTAATGTAATCGGAGTAAAATTAATTTTAAACGGTGCAAAAGTGAGAAAACGAACTTGAAAAATGTAGCCCGTGGAGAGAAAATGCGAGGACAATGATGAACAATGAGTGCGCGTAACTGCTGCCTCGCGTTCGCAGTGCTTTAATGCAGACATTTAGAATTCAGTTCCCCCCATAACAGACGTCTACAGACGTCGGTTCCCTCCACAACAGACGTCTAAAAGGCTTTAGAAGTCGGAGTGACGAGATCAGACATCTATATGGAGTCAAAAAATGACTTTTTAAATTTTTGGATTTAGGGTTTACACGTCGGTTCCCCCCATAACAAACGTCTATAATATTTTAGACGTCGGGGCTCTCCCAACTGACGTCATTTAGGAGGGGCCCCGACGTCTATATGACTGAAAGAAATGACTTTTCACCCACTTGTCAGACATATAGACGTCAGTTAGGAGGGGCCCCGACGTCTAAAATATTATAGACGTCGGGGAACCTTCTAACTGACGTCTATATGGCAGACTTATTTACGAAAATGCCATCGGTCATCAATATACATCGTGTTTACCCTTAACCGACGTCTAAGGGGTGACGTTAAATAGCGTTTTTGCACTAGTGAATAAATGTAACAGGAGAGTTTTAGTTATTTGCGATAGAAATAAATTATGTAAACAAAACAATTTTGGCCATGAGCACATTTCAGCCATATGAATATAAATACTATATTTGTTCGAGCACATCTCAATAACCAATCGATATATACTTAATCCAAACATATTCAATCAAAATGAATTACATCGGTCAAATTATTGACATTGACAAATTATGAAAAGCGAAGAATAAATAATCAAAGCAAGATTAACACGTAATTAGGCCATGTGGTTTATATCCATCTAAGTTAGGACCCATAAACAATAATATAAATAACATGTTCTATGAGATATATATATTGGCTATCTGATGCATTTGGTTAACTTGAGCATCAGAGTGTCTTCTACAGTCACAACTCCCCATTATGGATGGTAGAGGATATTATATGAGGAGTTATCGACTTATGAAAGATGGGAGATTGGAGCACGAAGGGAAAACGACTGGTGAAGATCTTTTTAGGGTATAATTGGTCCTACAAACATAATTATTTTGGTGCCTACTATGGAGCTAACATATATTTTGTGAAGAAGAAACATTATATGATGTCTACTAGGTGTGGAAAATAAGACTGATTTATTATTCAACTCATAAAAAATACATTATGATACCCTCTATTTGTAATAATCTAATTCTCCTAAAAAGAAAAATAGGAAAACTAGGAAATCTAGAGAAAATAAAATAAAAGAGTATGTATCTATTTCCTCTAATTAGGAAGATTCTAAAGATATTGACTCAAATTACAACACTCCCCCTCAAGCTGGATCATACAAGATTGTATGAACCAAGCTTGGAATAGACAAACTCAATCAGAGATAAAGTCAATAAACCAACTCAGACATCAACAGACGAAGGTGAACTAGCACAATGAAACTTCAACTTGAACAGCAATGGACGAGAGAGACTTCCAAAAAAATGGATGGTGACTTGCAGCAACAAACAACAAAAAATTGCAAGAACAGATGTAGGGCCTGCAGTGGCGAATAGCAACAAACAGCAAGGACTGGATTGCCATCAATAGTGGCAAATAACAACAAAACTTCAAGGGACTTAACTGCCCTAAACAACAACAAAACTTCAAGGGACTTAACTGCCCTAAACAACAACAAGCTTTCAGGAAACATCTGTCCTACAAAGGTAAACAACAATAGACTTGCAGGGACTACACTACCCTGCAGTGACTGGAAGTAAAAGGCTAACTAACATGGTATCAGAGTCATCATTAAATTCTATCCTAGCGATATTTTTTGTTTGTGGGGCATATTGTTCCACCCACTATCGGGCCGCTATCGGACCACCCATTAATGTTTAGTCCCACGCTCGAGATGTATATATCTCGGCGTGAGGGGGGTGTGTTGGAAGTCCCGACTAGAGATAAGGCCAATTCATAGTATATAAGTGGGTGCAAACCTCACCTTACAAGCCGATTTTATGGGGTTGAGTTAGGCTTAAAGTCCACTTTCTAACACTAGGAACCAATTGATTGGAGCAAAGGAAGCAGGACCCAGGTCCCTCCTTAGTTGACATAACCATGATACTCGAAGCACAAATGAAAATGCAACAAGAGTTTATAGATTTAAGAAGAGGAGTGCTAAAGATATGAATGCTCTTAGGCAAGAGAATGCTAGGCTGAAGAGGAAGGTAGAGGCCAATGACAAGGAAAAAGAGAATGAAAACAATAAGAACACCGCTTCAGTATACAAAATCGTATCGCACCTTTGCATGGTTAATAAGAATGAAGGGGATAATGGTTGTAACACCCTTCTTTGGAGTGTCACTTATAACTTAAAAACATAACATTTCTTGCTACCATTGCTAAAAGCGAACATAAAAAACACATCAACCACTAGGATACTTTATTTCTGAAAACAAAACATCAACAATTGTTCGAGTTTATTATAGAAGAAAACTGCAAAATGTTCCAAGTTACAATTTCAAAATCCATAATGATTCCCAGCTCTACATGCCACTTTAACTAGCTCCAGCATCATCTGCAACTACATCTCCTTCCATATAACAAACGAGTTATAAGATCATTGCATAAACATACACAAAGCAAGGGTGAGCTTACAAAAACCATAACATATAAGATGAATAACCAACTCACTCACCCAAACCAATAATCCCTACAAAGCCTTGAAATAACCACATTCATGAAACTCCAAAACATATTACAACCAAGTAATGTCCAAGCAATATGCCATTCTCCCGTAACCTACCATCACACCACCTGCTTACCAACGCAAGAAGATTCAAGTCGTCCTACCCTCACGACAAAGACCTGTCCTGCCTTCACAATAAGGACTTGTCCTACACTTACGACAAGGACATTTTTTTCTTGCTTCGCAAAAGTCTTACGAATAAATTTAAGCCATGTTTGTAATAGGGTTCCTGACAGTAATTGGCGTCTTGTCCATAAGCGTCCCTCCACTGGCAGCATCTATCATGTTCCTCTCTTTTGACAGAAATCCTTCGTAAAAATACTGCAACAATAGCTACTCATTGATCTTATGATTGGGGCATGTGGAGCATAACCTGTTAAACTACTCCAAGTATTCGAACAAGTTCTTTATTTGAAACTACCCCATCCCACTTATCTCCTTCCTCACTATAGTTGTTCTGGATGTTGGAAAAAACCTCTTCAAAAACTTCTCATCACTTCTCATTACAATCTTATTAGGAATTTAAATCTTAGGGTTCAAGTCTTAGAAGACTCTATTAATCATATGGATGAAAATAACACTTATTAGTTTTAAATTCTTGTAATTTAAATGTTTGAATTATGCTTCCTTTTAAATTCAATAAAATTTGTTGTTACTATATCTAGGCTTAAATTAAGAAGAATATTATTTTAGGGGGAGTATCTCTTTACACAACATTTTAATAATGATAAAAAGGGAGAGAAACATTCATGTTTAAAGCTATGTTTAAAGCTTTAACTTAATTTTGTTTCTAAGTCCATTAATCCCTTCTCTTCCTTAGGTTGTGTATGTATACATGTTATAAAAAATGTAAGAAGATTAAATGAAAACTTGTGTTGCATTGGAAAACTTTTGTAATAAGTGTAGAATGTTGTATAGGACTTAGACTAGGAGTAGTTTTTTATTCCATGTAATTAAATTTCTCTTTGGATTAAAAAATGCTCTGGAATAATCGATTATCAAGATTGATAATCGATTATGGATAATCGATAATTGATTATCATAGAGTAAGTTTTTAAAACCAAAACTCAAAATCGTCACTGGAATAATCAATGAGCAGAAATTGATAATCGATTATCGATAATTGATTATGACTTATGATAATCGATTATCGTGACTAGCTGTTAGAGTTTTTTAGCAATTCTTTAGCCGTTGGACTATCCGTTAATGGATAATTGATTGCCAAGTACGATTATCCATTATTCCAGCGAAAAAAGTCTGAAAATGGATTTTTGGAGGTGTCCATAAGTGAAGTTTACAAATAGAAGTTCTAGAATCTCATTCAAAACACACAACTCAATTAGAACGCAATTGAAGTGAAAAGCTAGGTTCTTTGTGAAACTCTGTCAAGAGGCTTGGATGCTTGGTGTGGGCAAAGCGAGAACTATCACTACAAGTGTGATCGAGTGTTGCTGCTGTTGTTGAGTAAAACCTGTAATCCTTTGTGAAGATTCGGAGGAAGTCTTCATCCCTTGTGGTGTTCAGGGGAAGTGAGTATCATCTCTTGTGCTCTCAAGATAAATGTTTTCTAAACCTTTAAACTTATATTTGTGTGATTGTAAGGTTTATTAGTTTTGTGATAATGAATTGTTGATCTCTTATTTTAGGGATTAACAACTAGATGCAGAATTCTTTTAATATGAACCGGTATAAAATTATCTAGAAAATTTCTCTCTTCCCTTACTCTATTTTACTTTGTTTAATTATCTGCTAAGTAAGTTTAATTAGAGAGAAATTTTTTTCAAATGCACACATTTTAAAAGAGAAACCAATTTGTTGAGATTGTTGATAGGGGGAGCACTGGTTTAGCTGAACCTTACAATCTCAGAGCTTCTGGTTTTTTATGATGACAACACATAATTAATAACACATGTGTATATGTGTTACATGTTCATAGCTTTTATGATTATGATTATATGTGAACATGTTTGTGTTGTTTCAGTCATTCATTGCAATTCACTATGTTATACATGATATCTTATCTGTAATTGCATGACAAATGTTTTGAAAACGAAAACCACATGCAATTTTGTTGAACTTTAATTATGTGGCAAAACAACAGTTTTAAGTCGACTTCATTATGAAGTAAGTCGATTAAAACTCGTGGCTTTGCACAAGCTTTTTCAAAGTGTGCTATGAGAATTTTTGAAGAGACAGTTTTTCAAAACTATGCATTTACTGTTACAAAGTCGACTATGTGTGCAAGCCATTTGACTAAGTCTGTTAGATTTTGAAATTCTGTTAATGCTTGACATGAACTGTCTAACGACTATATTTTTAATATGTTTGACCAAGCATTAATTGAGAATCAACTGCATTAATTGTGTAATCAATTAATTGCCTTGACTGCTGCTAGTTGTTATAACTATCATGATTATATTCGACTATATTAGTAGTAAAGTCGACTTAAGAGCGTCAGTTTTATGGAAAATTGTATATAGACGGTAATTTGAATTCTGTAAGAAGTTTTGTGATTCTAATGATTTTGTGATTTGTTTCATACTTGTGATATCTTACAGAACGCGGAAAAAGCTCCAAGAATCCATAAGAAGACCGTGGTGTTCATCTTTGGTGATTACTTGAAGAACAAGAATTGTGTGCTTTGATTGCCTGATCAATCTGCACTTGAGGTGTCTGTTTCGTGATCAATTTTTCTCTTAATCTTGTAAAGATTGGTGTGTTGCCCTATTGTGACTACAGGAAGAGGATGTGCGACGTTCTGGACTTTGAGGATTGTTCAAAGGGTTGAATACTACAGGAGAGAGGACGTCTTGCTGCTATTCTTCTTTGTTATATGCCTATATTTTGATTAGAGGGTTAGAGATGTGTTTTATATTTTTGACGTATTTTCGCTATAAAAGCCTTGTTGTAAAAACCTTGATCATTATAGTGCATTTTCTTCCTGTGATTGGAATGACAATGGATGTAGGCAGGTTGGCCGAACCAATATAAAAATCAACGTTTTATTTTTCTATCCCTACACTTTTACATTAAGTCGACTTTATTCTCTACGTAGTCAACTATTTTCCGTTGCACTTAAAAATTTTATTCCTTATGTTTCAAGAAAGTTTTGAAAGATCATCCTTTTGCGAAAAAGATTTTTAGAAGACTCTGATTTTAAGTTTCACCAATTCACCCCCTCTTAGTGTGAGAAACTAAGTCAAACCATTTTCAACACAATTCACTCCTCTCTTAGTTTTTGTTAACACTTGAACATTCCATTGTCGTCGCTCTAACAATGTTGACTAGAACAATAACTATATTTAAATTTTAGTTTGGACATCTCAATTGTTTTTAAATTCCATTCAAAATATTTCTATATTGTACACGGCCTGATGTTACACGACCTGTTTCTATCCAATTGTAAATTGGTTTGTCATACTTTAATGACTATTTATTATTTAACATAACACATTCTAAATGAAACAACTGACTCATAAGATAAATGGACCACTAGACCCACCCAAAGCCACATAAGTGAAGGTTCACAAATTCATAATTATAATATAAATAATACACTCATCGAGATAACACGTTAATCTTTTACAACATCAATTACTTTTTCACGTACTTTACTAACATAGTGTCAGAATATTTTTTTACAAGCACACAATCATCTATCCATAGAGAAGAAATATCAAAGATGTAATAAAACCCACTTGACTCAAGAAAAAATTCGTAAATATCATTTTTGTAAGATATACTCAACTCTGGAGGTATAATTTCATTTAAAATTTAATTAAAGGTATAATCCAACTTAAACTATTTATTTAAAAACTATAATAAATTATTTATTTTCAACTGAACTCTTGAATCCAAATATATATTAATTTGAGAAATACCCACCCAAAATCTAGCAATGTTAAATTAACCCTAAATGAATACACAGAGACAAAAAAAAAGGGTATTAAATTGTACTAAAAACAGACTTTATAAGTGTTAATTATAATGTGATAAGAAAGAAATAAAGTAATTATTAATTAAGTTATTAAAAATAATAAATATTAATCTATAATCACTCATGGTGCCAACTCCAAAAACATCCCCATTTTTTTCTATTCAACCCCTCCTTTGCTCTTTCCTCCCTCTCTCACCAAATCAGCAAAAGTTCAATTTTAGTTTGCTCCGGAATATAAGTTTCACCCTTATTTAATTTGATCGAATAAAGTGATATTATTATTATCTTTGGAAGACATTCACCAACTGTAAACTAACACCAAAGCTAACTCCTGACAAAAACAATTACTAACAGTTATGGCTTCTAACTGCCACCCTTTACCTCTTAACTTCCTCTACCCTAAGAATCATTCTATATATATATTTCCATCGTTTGCACCCTCCCTCCTCACAACCCCACCAGAAAACTTCTCACTCAACAGCATACCCTAAAAAATGCTGCACCATTTCAACATGAACATCATGTTCACGTTCCTTTTAGCTGTTGCCACAGCATGTTTCTACATCCCTGAGTTAAAACAACGAGGTTCTATCATAATAGCATCATGCATGGCCATGGCAATGCTATACCACTTTTTAATGAAGCGACCCTGCAAAGTTTACTTGGTGGACTTTGCATGCTTCAAGCCAAGCGTGGCGTGCCTTTGCTCCAAGGAAACATTGCTGGACAGAGCCAAGCGCGTGGGGTTTCTCTCCGACGAAAACTACAAGCTCGTGACCAAGATTCTCGACAGGTCTGGCTTGGGACCGTGGACCTATGTTCCAGAGGGGCTGTTGGAGATTCCGCCAAAGCTAACCTTGGACGAGGCAAGGAAGGAAACCGACACGGTGCTCTTCGGAGCTGTTGATGAGCTTTTGGAAAAAACTGGGATTGAAGCTAAGGACATAGGGATACTTATTGTGAATTGTTGCTTGTTCAATCCCACACCGTCTTTGTCTGACTCCATTATTAATCGGTACAAGCTTCGAGGGAACATTCTGGCTTATAATCTCAGTGGCATGGGGTGCAGTGCAGGGGTTCTTGCTGTTGACTTTGCCAAACAACTCCTTCAGGTTCTCGCTTATCATTCATTCATGCTCATTAATTTTCATGTCTTGTGTTAGATAATTTGCAGATTTTGTTCCATATATTTGTAGTTTCATATCATGCTAAATGTAGATAATAATAATTAACCTCAAACTAAAACTACTTTGAATCATTTCAGTTTTTCACCTATGTAAAGTGCCAAACTAAAGACACTTTTAATATTTTTGGAGAGAAAATACCATATAATAATAAAGATGACACACTACACCACCAGTACAATACACGAAAGGAAAACATATCTTTACCAAACAATTTTTTTTTACAACCGCTTACGAAATAACTTAACTTATAATGGATTAGTTTCAAATATACGAATCAATATAAAATAATAACATTGTAAAAAAGTTATTAAACAATTTTGAATTATCATTTTTCATGCATAAAGTATTGTATTAATATTATTATTCCAAAATAATATATGAAAAATTAAACAATACAAATGCTTATTTAATTTTGATATTTTTTATCATATATTATATTAGGTAATAATCTATTTTAAGTCATATCTCCAACTTTTATCACATATATAGGTCTAAAAAATATTCATCAACAATGTGCATATCCTCCAAAATTTGTACGAAAAACTATCACATTTTGCCCCAACTCAACCTTTATAGATCTCCTTTTTCTTACACTATTTTTTCCACATTTTTCGTCTTTCTATTTCTTTTCAACTGTTATATCATTAATTGCATCTCTTATATCTGTTTCTCCATTAATGGGGAAAATCACAACACTTTGTTGTGTTCTTTTGATTCCTCTGTAACATATTGTTTTGTACTTGAACTGCATGTGCCCAAACTTAAACAGGATAATTTATGCATTGAAAAAATGTAGTTTTTTTGTTTGAAATACTTCAATAGCATTTGCTTTTCTCCAAAATGTTAGATTGGAAAAAGAAGAAGAGAGTAATAAATATCATATAATAAAAGTTGGAAAATATTATTTTTAATATATAATATGTGTAAAAATTTATCTCTATTTTTAATTCATATAGAAGATATTTTTCATTTGTGAATATAATTATTCTCTATGAAAAGTTAAGAGTGTCAAATATAGTATACCAGGTTTCATGTAGCAGCTACGTGAGTCGGTTGGGTGGGGCCACGTTTTATTTCAACGTAGCTGTGTCATCGGATAAAGTGCCATCAGCAGTGCACAATTTACTAAGAACAGGTTTATTTTTATAGAAAATGGGAGACCCCTATAAATGAATATTAAACTAATATATTAATTATTGTCATAAAATAATTAAAGGAAAGATAAAAATGAGGTAAGAAGAAAAAAAAAGGTATATGCACATCAGTGTTCTTCATTTTCAGTTTTTTTTCTTCCATGTTTTTTTTTATCATGATTAATAACTTTTTTTAACAACATTTTAATAACAGATTTATTACTATTTTATTAGTTAATATATTTATTAAAAAAGGACCACTTATAAGTTATAACATAGACAATTGTAAAAAAATTATTAAAAACATATTTTTTTAATAATTTTAATTGTATACTTTTATAAGAAAAACAACCTATTATTAATAAAATGAAAAACATGTTAGCACAAGGTATCTCTAGGAGTTAGGAATCAAAATAAAATGAGGTTTGTTTGTAGGGTAGAGATGGTTACCCACCCTATCTTATCATAAAAGCTCATAGTCCATTCAAAGGCATTTAAACCTTGTGCCCTGAAAATTTAATGCCCACATGACCCCAATTTGATGATCATATAAATTTTAAGGCCGAAAGATTCTTCAAACCAAACTTGCTACAGCGTCAGACATTAATTAAAGAAACAAAAATTCAGAAAGTAATTGATGTTTAGATATATTAGGAAAAATATTACTAAAAAATAAAAGTAGTTAAAATTTGTTCATACTTAAAAATAAAATATAAATGTGTATTTTATTTTATTTTATTTATAAATAAAAAGGGAAGCAGGAATGAGGTGTAGTTTCATATTTATCACTCAATCATTTTTATTTCAAATCTATTTTACTCACTTTATCATCATGCTATTAATTACTATTACTCATTTTAAATATTTACCTTTTCTTCTTCATACATTTTTATCACCATCTTAGTAGTGGTACACATTGTTTTGTAAAAATTAGTAACAAATCGACTTTAATTTTTGAGATACGAAAATAATTTGTCACACATTTGCATATTTAAAAATACAAAAAAAATTAAAATACATTATGGTAAAATGTGCGAGAAAGGTTTTAGATGGTAAACATTAAAATAATATTATATGTTTCCCCATAAACTATCTAACTAAACGATATATTAGGTGAACAATTATCTTTTATGTGCAATGAAGAAGATTAAAATATTTAAAAATAAATAAACAAACCAAAATAAAAATATATATATTTTTTTAAAAGGTTAATATACAGAAATTGATTCGCTCTAATTTATTTCACTATCTTTTTAATATGGATTTTTTATTTTCATGATGCATACCTATTTTGTCAGCATTGTGATTAATTATTTTGGATCTGCACGTATAATTTCTCTAGGCGGCATTTGCGCTGTTTGTATAGGTTCTGTGTGAACACCTACATTGCTCGTGGGTGGGGCCAAAAAGTGAACATAAAAAGTTAGCTTTGGGAGTATTATGATGAGATTGAGTGATCAATACTGTGAGTAGTTGTACGATGAGATGAACTTGCCTTTTAAAGATGTGGATGTGGAGACATTTACTTTTGTGGATGAACCGTAGACAATTGTAGACCCATCTTGAATGGAAAACTGGTAATATTTACCGGGTATCAATGTGGGTCGCTGATATGAGACAGATATAGAATTAATATTGTAACAGAGATGCACAGGCTTAAAAATAATTTCAAATAAAACTTTTTATATATTTAATTTTATAATTAATTCTAATTCAATCTCCTAAAATTAGTTTATAAAATTATATTCACTTATATATTAAGTAATGTGAAAATTTTAATATTTTTTTCATTATATTCATTTTGTTATTAAGTGTGTCAAAACGAACATTGATGTGTTTCACCACTTATTCCTAGATTTATTCATTTTGTATTTTTTATTTGCAGGCACACCCGAACTCGTACGCGCTGGTTCTGAGCACGGAAAATGAGATATCGAGCATGTACTGGGGCAACAACCCGTCCATGCTCCTGGTGAACTGTCTCTTCCGCATGGGGGGATCTGCAGCGCTACTCTCGAGTCACCCGTCGGACCGGCGCCGCGCAAAGTACCAGCTCCTCCACACACTCCGAACACACGTAGGCGCCGACGACAACAGCTACAGCTGTGTCTTCCAGGAGGAGGACGAGGAGAACAAGGTGGGTGTGTCGCTCTCTAAAGAGCTGATGAACGTGGCACGCGACGCCCTGAAAGTTCACATCACGTCGCTTGGCCCTTTGGTCCTCCCACTCTCGGAAAAGATAAAGTTCTTATCAAACCTAATCGAGAGGAAGGTGCTGAAGACGAAGATCGAGTCCTACATGCCCAACTTCAAGCTTGCCTTCGAGCACTTTTGCATCCACACGGGAGGGAGAGCTGTTCTGGACCGCATGCAAAAGAGTTTGGAGCTCGAAGACTGGCACATGGAACCTTCTAGAATGACCCTGTACAGGTTCGGAAACACTTCTTCGAGTTCCGTGTGGTACGAGTTGGCGTATTGTGAGGGGAAGGGAAGGGTGAAAAAGGGTGATAGGGTGTGGCAGATGGCGTTTGGGTCGGGATTCAAGTGCAACACTGCGGTGTGGCTTGCCTTGAACACCATCGACGTTGGATCCTGCAGGAGCGCGTGGAGGGATGAGATTGGTAATTTTCCTGTCAAGATTGATCCTCTCCCCGTCAAGACTAACAAATAATGCATTATGGTTTCGGTTGTTCGTTTGTTCTGCTGTTAAGGATTTCGAATTTAGGGTTTCCTCTCATGCATGTGTGTTGTCTTGTTAAGGGAAAAAGAAGAATCATGTATTGGTAATTTCTCTAGCTTCGTTTCATGGCCAACCACTTTTGGCCTTTGCATCTTGTACCCGTCATATTTCTAGAGACCGATCTTATAGTTATATATATATATATATATATATATTCCTTAATATTAATCTAATGTTTAATCAATTTACTTGTTCCAATGATAAACTTTAATCCTTTTATTATAATTATTATTAAAAATTTTAAGGTTAATTTAAAATCACTTTTAACTTTATAATTTTATTGTTGAATTAGTTGGTATTTACGAGTAGGTGAAAATTGCAGCAGGAGCCTATAGGTATGGATGCAGTGGGTGAGAGCATACATTAATAGTAATTTGGAGGTGTGGCGAAGGGATGTAAGGCATAGGCGAAGTGATTGATGTGTTGGTGAGGAATGGGCAGTATGGAAAGTTGTAAGGAAGGGAAAAAAAAAATGAGAAAAAATATAGCTTGGCAGATGGCTCCACCATAATTCTATTCATAGTTGCAGGAACAAGGAAAGAAGGAAGAAGGGCAGATTTACTTACTTTTTACTGTTGCACCTTTGTAACTATATATTGAAGTACCTTTATTATTTGGTTTCATTATATTGTCTGTTACACAATTATCTTGTGCGTAAATGAGATAGGCTGTACACGATTGAAATTCTTAGTAAAACAATTGTTGATAAGATGATGGCAAATCCTTAAGGGACCAACCATCAAAGCAATGATAAGAAGGATTCAAGAAAATTGGGTTTCACTTCAAATGAACATGCCCAAGTAAAGAAGAAGTGAAAATCTAGTCTGGATATCTAAGCTTTTGTAAATGCACGTTAATGCAAAATAAAATAAATATTTTAACTCTTATTGATTTCTAATTAAATTCTTGTTATCAACTCTGAAATGTTTTATTTTAAATTTCCTGTGTTGTTTTAGAAAAGAGCATGTTATGTCAATTCTAAACTTTATTGTGTTAAAGATAAAATTGTCTAAAGAGATTAGACTGTTTAATAACTTGAGTTTTGAAGTTTAATATACAACATTTTAAGTAAAATATAGTGTCTAAGCTAAGAACATTTTAAAACATTCTTATTAAACGCTAGCTTGATAAACAATGACGTGTCAAATAATATTTGACAAAAACAGGTCTAATGAAAGAAACAATAAATGGTATATAATTGATCAATTGTGGTACTAGTACTACTTTGAAAATCTTAGACTTGCACTAATGCTTCAATGCTCTCTTAATGTAAAAGACATTAAATGCACGAACATATTGTACTTTTATCTGTTTTGCTTTTTGTAATGTCCAACTTCTAGGAGTCCCTTAAGCATATTAAAGTCGAAATATTTATAAAGACAGTTAAAAACTCCTAAAAAAAACTAAACTTTATTAAAACTTTAAAATTCCAATATCCATACATTCAAATAGATTAAAACATCAAATTAAATTTATAAAGAAAATTTCTTTCATAAAACTCAGATGAATGTTTAAGCTCCCTAAAACACATCCCATCTTGCTTCATTTATTTCTTAACATTAACTTCAACATTTCTATGTGCTCCTGTATAACACACATGCCATACGATCATCGCAATAAACACACAAAAAGCATGGGTAAGCTAAAGAATCAAACACAATAATAACAACAATAACATCATCAAAAGAAATATAACAATAACCTATTCACTTTTCTTTCATCTTAGTGATCACATCTTGCCATGTTTAATATTACACAGATGTCACTCAGAGGTCTCAAGTCACACAGACATACCCTCTCATCAATCTCTTATCGCACAAACTAAAGTCACACAGACTCCTCACAATGGTCCCTTGTCGCACAGACTAAGGTTACACAGACCAACTTCCCTACAAGACGATTGAGTAGTCTTACACACATAGTTAATGAAAATTTCCTCTTAAAGAGCCAAAAACTTTCCTTTCGTTAATGGTCACATAGAATAGAGAGTACGGTACTCAACCCACTCTTACTATCTCACACAGTCTGAAAAGTGCTCCTTCCTAATGCACAGGAGAAATAGAGACCCTAATATTAAAGGTAACACATCCTGGACCACTTCCTATTCTTGAACACATCAAGAATAGCTCTTAGTTTATCTCACCTCTCTCTATCTACAACGTATCATGCCCAATCATTTCTATTGACTAACCTATAAGGTCCAATAGATCACATCAAACTAAACATTCATATGATCGTTTAAAAGAATCTATCTCAGTGCATAACAGCATCAACCATCACAAGTATAATATAAGATAATCATAGGATACATGCACACAACCACAATCATTCACATAACTTATATTAATAACAATACCATTTATTTTAGTAATCTTGTGAGGATAAAACCAAATAAATAACATCAGCTCATCAAAACAACACACAGTTCATTGAAAACAAAAGCTGGAACATGTTAGGTCTCACTTAGCGAGAATATCTTGGCGCCTAGTGAACCACCACTCAACGATGATAATTGGCACTCAATGCTGGGTTTCCAAAGAGGTTCTCTAGCCTAGCGCCTGCATCCAATGTCCATTTTACAAAATTTGCTACTCTTATGATTCCTAGCAACTTCTCATTTCAATTATAAACATTGAGAAACTCTAGGTACATATTTGAACATTTAACCATATGGAAAGCAACTTAGATACTAATCGCATGCTCAACTATCATGAACCAACCACCATTACCCCAAAACATAATAGAAATCTTCTAAGCTTTAAAAACTCAAATTACCCAATTATAACCAGAATCTATTATTATGTAGAAACACCATTTTAATGCCTTCATACATTTCAACCAATCTTTGTTGGAAAAAAAATTGCAAAACATCACATGACTCATTATAATATTCAATATTGTTTATCAAATTCTAGTAGCATTATTTTCCCACCCTTTTCCAGAACATTTACTTATCTTAATCATTATGAAGTAGTAGGATTAACGCATGAAAGCACCTAACTATTATCTGTCACCCTTTATTTTATTTCAGCACCAATGAAATAGATCTAGATGAATTACATGCTCAGAGCGTTTCATGCCTAGTATCTATAAAAGATGAGGCAATCATACGGCATAATGAATGTGGAAATGGAAGTATGAGATTAATCTCAAAGTTGCAACACCATGACCTTGTGAGAGGGTTGCCAAAAGTATCATTCAACAATATAATCTTTTGTAGTGCTTGCATGAAAGGCAAAAACAAGTCAATGAGTCTTTTAAAAGAAAAATCATTGTTTCTATAGAAAGACCTCTTGAGCTACTTCATATAGATTTTTTTGGAACTACAAGAATCACGTTTATGAGTGGTAAATGCTTTGGACTCGTGGTGGTCGATGACTTCTCTAGATGGACATGGATTTCGTCTCAGTCTATAATGATGAATAATTTGAAGTCTTCTATAAACTCTCTAAGAAGATATAGAAAGAAAAAGGTTGCAAGATTGTTTCAATTAGAAGTGATCATAATGGAAAATTTGAAAATGAATTATTTCAAAATTTTGTGAAAACTCTGGCATTAAACCCAACTTTTCAACTCGATGAACACCACAATAAAATGGGATCGTTGAGAGGAAAAACAATTTTTCCAAAAAACGGCCAGATCTATGCTAAATGATTTTAACTCCCTTAAACACTTTTGGGCTGAAGCAATAAACACAACCTGCTATCTTCAGAATAGAGTTTATATAAAACCTATGTTATGTGTTGAGATTGTTGATAAGGGGAGCATTGGTTTAGCAAAACCTTACAATCTTAGAGCTTCTGGTTTTTTATGATGACAACACATTGTTAATAACAACATGTATTGTTATGTGTTTACATGTCCTACATGTTCATTACTTTCATGTTTATGATTACTTGAGAACATGTTTGTGCTGATTCTGTCAAAGTATGCAATTTCACTATGTTCTAGATGAGATCTTATCTCTGAATGCATGACAAATGTTTTAGAAAAGAAAAATCACATCCACTTTAGCTGAACTTTAATTGTGTGACAAAACAGCAGTTTTAAGTCGACTTCATTATGAAGTAAGTCGATTAAAACTTGTGGCTTTGCACAAATGTTTTCAAAGTGTGCTGTGAGTATTTTTGGAAAGAAAGTTTTTCAAAACTGCATTGAAGTGTTACAAAGTCGACTGTATGCGCAAGCTACTCGACTTAATTAGTTATGATTTGAATTTTTGTTAATGCTTGTGATGTCTAACGACTATATTTTATATCTTTGACCAAGCATTGATTGTGAGTCAACTGTATTAAGTGCGTAATCAATTAAGTTGGTCTGACTGCTACTAACTGTTATAACTGTTTGAGTATAATCGACTCCATTAGTAGCAAAGTCGACTTAGGAGCATCAGTTTTGTGAAAAACTATATATAGACGCAAATTTGATTTCTACACAGACTTTAGTTATTCTAACGAGTTTATTGATTCTTTTCAGATTTGTGATCTCTTGTGGAAAGTGTCAAAGCTCCAAGAACTCATCAAGAAGACCGAGGTGTTCATTCTTTGGTGGTTGCTTGAAGAGCAAGAGTCTGTGTGCGCATAGACTGATTGATCAACCTGCACATTGAGGTGTCTGATACGTGATCAACTTTTCCTCTCAATATTGTGAAGATTGTGGCTGCCCTATGACTACAGGAAGAGAACATCCGGTGTTCTGGACGCTGAGGATTGTTCAAAGTGATTAAAGACTGTAGGAGATGCGACATCTTGTTGTTGTTCTTTGTCTGTATATGCCTATATTTTGGTTAGAGGGTTACAAAGGTGTTTTATATTTTGACCTGGAGGTCGCTATTGAAACCTTGTTGTAAAAACCCTGATCATTATAGTGCATTTGCTTCTTGGGATTGGAAGGACACTGGATGTAGGCAGTTTGGCCGAACCAGTATAAAAACCTGCGTTTGAATTCTCTACCCTTGCACTTTTATTTTCGAAGTCGACTTTACTTTTCACGGAGTCAACTATTTCCGCTGCACTTTAATAATCTTATTCCTTGCGATTCAAGAAACTTTTCAAAGCTCATCCGTTTACGAAAAAGATTTTAAAAAGACTCTGATTTTTGTGTTTCACCAATTCACCCTTCTCTTGGTGTTGAAACTAAGCCATTCTATTTTCAACAATTGGCACCAGAGCCGGTTTTCATAAAATATTTGAAAAACTAGTCGACTACTTTTTTCTTTAAATCGACTATTCCTGGAAAATGGCTTTTAGTTCTCAAACCTTTGGTGAAGGTGCATCAACAAACAGACCACCGTTGTTTGTTGGTGAAAATTATGCTTTTTGGAAAATTCGGATGCAAATTTTTCTTGAATCCGTGGATAGAGGTGTTTGGGATGCAACTGTGAACGATCCTTTTGAGCCAACTCATGTTATTAATGGAAAAACTGTTTTGAAAATTTTTATTGAGTGGTCTCAAGAAGAAAACCGTAGGGCACAATATGATGTTAATGCACATAATATAATCGCTTATGCACTAACAATTGATGAATTTTTCAAGATCTCAGAGTGCAAGTCTGCAAAAGAAATGTGGAACGTGTTGGAGGTCATGCATGAAGGCACAAAAGAAGTAAAGAGAGCCAGAAAGAACTCTTTGATACAAGAGTATGATGTTTCAGGATGAAGGCTGAAGAGACCATATATGAAGTATAGAAAAGATTTACTCACATAGTCAACCATCTAATGGCTCTTGGAAAAGTGTTTGATAAAGAAGAGATCAATATCAAGATATTGAAAAGTATGAATAGAAGCTGGCAACCTAAAGTCACTGCAATCTCAGAATCAAGGGATCTAACAAGCATGAACATGGCAACCCTGTTCGGTAAGCTGAGAGAACATGAGCTCGAACTAGGGAGATTGAAAGAAGAGGAAGAGATTGAAGAAAATAAGTCCATAGCATTGAAAGCCTCTAATAAGAAAGCCTCAAAGACTGTACCATATGAGGATGAATATGAAGCTGAATTGGACAACAATGAACCGATGTCCATGGTGGTAAGAAAGTTTAATCGGTTTATGAAAAATAGAAATCAACTTACTGACCATGCAGGAAATGGCAAAGGAAAGAAAACTGGTAGATCAAATGCAGTTCAGTGTTATGAATGCGGCAAAGAAGGACATATCAAGCCTGAATGTCCTGACTTGAAATTGAACCAAAGAGCAAGCAAGCGGTTCCCTCAGGACAAAAGCAAAAAGCAGAAAAGTGCTTACATTGCTTGGGAGAATAACGATTCAGATTCCTCAATTGATGATGATAGTGATCGGGAGGAAGAATCAAATCTCTGCTTTATGGCTGGCTCGAAGAAAGATGAATATGACAATGATGAAGAATTCGAGAATGAGCCAATCGAAGTCAAGTACGACATTCTGCTGGACACATTTCAAGAGATACATACTTAAGCCATGCAACTATAATACAAGGTCAATCGATTAAATTCTGAAAGAAAAGACTATGAATATAGGATAAACAATCTTGTTGATGATAATGAAAAATTGCAAAAAGAATTAGATGCTGCTCTAATATCTGCTAAAACTATGATTACTGAGATTGTAACAGTAGAAATAGATTGTAAAAAATGCTCTGCACACTTAGAGCAAATCGATTACTTGACTAGCACACTAGCTAAGTTTACAAAGGGTAGAGATAATCTAGATGTTGTTTTAAAGTCTTCAGGTAGAGTTGTATACAGACAGGGTATTGGTTATAAATCTCAATCAAATAGGAAAAATTCAAGGAAATTTGTTGATTTAAGTAAATCTGTCATGCATGCATGCTTTTATTGTAATAACATTGCACTGTCATAAACTGTTTTTATAGAAATGTTGGAATTCCAAAAGGATTGTACAAGTGGATTCCTAAGGAACATCTATCTGCTAACAAACAAGGACCCAAATTCAAATGGGTACCTGCATAAAAAATCTCAATTGTTTTGCAGGTTAACAAATGATGCAGTAGCAGTGGAGATTTCAAGGATGAACTAACAAGGTTATATCAAATTTCTTGAGTATCTACAAGCGGTAACAATCATTTTCTTATTGCATCATGTATGATATGTATATGAATGATTGTTTGATGATTGTGTGATTGATTGGTTGATTGTTTATGATTGTTTTTTGTGAAAATCATTTTTTACGACTTTTAATCGATTGGATTAAATATATAGTCGATTGCATGTTGCTGCATGTATGTTTCTGTTTTGTGAAAACCTTCTGTCATACAGAAGTCAACTTTCAAATTAACGAAATCGACTAGATATCTCTGTCATGGGCTTTCCAAGTTTGAAAATTTAAATTGGCCTAATTGAGAGTATCTTTGTTCGTGCCTTTATAGTATGTCTTGTATTTGGAACTGTGATAGCTTTTAGTCAATGTGGTTGGTATAGTTCTGGTAACCCTAAACTGAGAAGAAGATATCCAAGAAATCGAAATCTGATGGCGTCTTTAAGTCGTGCTTCTGGAGAAAACAAGGGAAAGGAAGTTGTTGTTGCAAGAGGCTCTGATTCTGTCGGCTGGATCAGTGATGAAGAAATGAAAGAAAAGTTTCTAAACGACATTGTCAAGGTTATTGCTCCTCCCAAAAATCTGAACTTGAACATGTTTGAGAAAGAAGGATTTATGTTTCTAGAATGGTTTAAGAGACAAGGACTCTCTATTTTTGTACATATAAAAGGTTATTGGTATCCAGACCTTGTTAGGGTGTTCTATCATAATTTGAAGATTGTAAATGATGATATCCATTCCAGAGTAAAAGGTGTTGATATCCACATTGACAGTTTCATGTGTGATCTTGTTACCGGATTACTTGCTGAAGGAACATCCTCTCACTTGAAAGAAATCTTTACAGGAACTGACTAAGATTTCCCGGACGATATTCAATTGAAAGACTCTTTGTACATGAAGGGTTAAAGAAGGAAGAAAAGATTGTGGCTCATCTTCTCGCTTGGGTGATTCTACCAGGGAGGCTGAGAAGGGACTGAATGTCCACTGAAGACATCTACTTGCTTCATGCTATCAAGAACAACATTCCTACAAACTGGTTGCAAGTAGTCAAAGATCATATGAAAAATGCAACATTAAAACGATCACACTATTTACCAAATGCTGTTTTCAAAAGCAAGATACTTGTGCTTCAAGGTGTTAAAGTCAATAGGGAGCAGAAATGATTCTGGGACTCCACAAATGTGTTTGACAGAAACTCTATTGTCTCTCTTGGATTAGTCAAGTCTATGGAAGGCTGATGTTTCATAGGTGAAGAGAATTTTGTTTACAGCTTAAGGAGTACTCCAGCTGCGAATGAAGAACGTACAAACTTCTTTCTAGAAACAAATTTTGAGAGATACGCTGCTGTCCAGATCAAAATTCTGCATGATAAGTTTGATAATTTTGAAAGAAAATATGGTGTTGCTCAACAGCAAAGTGAAGACAGTTCTTCTGAGGAGGATTCTATGGAGACTTCAAATTTAGATTAGGGTTACTAGAAGAGCTAGTCTATAGTGTCAGTCTGTTGTTGTGTGATGATATTTTTAGTTTGTTTGTTTGATTTTGTCTTTGTAAGTAGGCTTTATAAGCCACTATCTTTGGTTTATCTGATTGTAACATCGTTTGAATATTAATGAAATCAGAATTTTAGCTTTAACTCTATCTGTGTTGACTTTATAATTGAATCCGTTTATATCTGATTGAAGTCGATTATGTGTTGGATGAAATTGATTATGCTATTGTTTATTGTTAGTTCTCTTGCATTACAATGATTCTAAAATGCTTGATCTGTAAAAGATCTTGAAAGGTTTTGCAGGAACATTGCTTCTGGATGAACAACTGGAGATACAATTCAAATGGAAAGCAATGAAATCAATTGCAACAGTGGATAAATCGACTACTGTTTTACAGGGGTTATAAGTTCCATGATTTGGAATTTGGTTATTCTGATTATTAATCATATTCTGTTTCTATTCAATATATCGATGTTCCTTGATTGATTGAAAATAACTACGAGTTTATATTGAGATTGTTGATTGATATTGTATCCATGCTTTATTGATGTGTTTGCAAAATTCTGATATGATTCATTACTGTCACATGCTTATACATGCTCTGAAATGTTCTGTGAAAATTACATTGTGCATTTGGGTTTTGAATGTAAAACATGCATAATGGCAGGGGGAACATTGCATGATATGTTAGATAATTTCACATGCCTATACTTAAGGGTGAGATTATATCTTTAGTATGTGACTATCTGTGATAGGGGGAGCATCATTGTTTGATTAATATGATTTACTCATGCATCTCTGATTAACTGTTTGACTGCATATCATTATCTTAAGGCATACCTTTTTTGCCAATGCACAAAGGAGGAGAATGTTCTGATTTACATTTTATTGAATACTCTAATACACATTCGGGGAGAATGCTTTGATATACATTCTATGGATATGCTCTGAAGATATGTTTTTGCTTTGAATAAAAAATGAGAATATAACATTTTTCTGCTCTGATACAAATTGATATAAGAATTTTTGTGTTTGCTCTGATACAAATTGATATAATAATTTTTGATTGATAAACGGATCTGTTGTGTACAAACATGGTTGATATTAATCATGGTTGTGCATCATCAAAAAAAGGGGAGATTGTTGATAAGGGGAGCACTGGTTTAGCAAAACCTTACAATCTTAGAGCTTCTGGTTTTTTATGATGACAAGACATTGTTAATAACAACATGTATTGTTATGTGTTTACATGTGCTACATGTTCATTACTTTCATGTTTATGATTACTTGAGAACATGTTTGTGTTGATTCTGTCAAAGTATGCAATTTCACTATGTTCTAGATGAGATCTTATCTCTGAATGCATGACAAATGTTTTAGAAAAGAAAAACCATATGCACTTTAGCTGAACTTTAATTGTGTGACAAAACAGCAGTTTTAAGTCGACTTCATTATGAAGTAAGTCGATTAAAACTCATGGCTTTGCACAAATGTTTTCAAAGTGTTCTGTGAGTATTTTTGGAAAGAAAGTTTTTCAAAACTGCATTGAAGTGTTACAAAGTCAACTGTATGCGCAAGCTACTCGACTTAATTAGTTATGTTTTGAAATTCTGTAAAGGCTTGTGATGTCTAACGAATATATTTTATATCTTTGACCAAGCATTGATTGTGAGTCAACTGTATTAAATGCATAGTCAATTAAGTTGGTCTGACTGCTACTAATTGTTATAACTGTCTGAGTATAATCGACTCCATTAGTAGCAAAGTTGACTTAGGAGCGTCCGTTTTGTGAAAAACTATATATAGACACAAATTTGATTTCTACAGAGACTTTAGTGATTCTAACGACTTTATTGATTCTTTACAGATTTGTGATCTCTTGTGGAAAGTGCCAAAGATCCAAGAACTCATCAAGAAGACCGAGGTGTTCATTCTTTGGTGGTTGCTTGAAGAGCAAGAATCTGTGTGCGCATATACTGATTGATCAACCTGCACATTGAGGTGTCTGATACGTGATCAACTTTTTCTCTCAATCTTGTGAAGATTGTGGCTTCCCTGTTGTGACTACAAGAAGGGAACGTGCGACGTTCTGGACTTTGAGGATTGTTCAAAGTGATTAAAGACTGCAGGAGAGGGGACATTTTGCTGTTGTTCTTTGTTTGTATATGCCTATATTTTGGTTAAAAAGTTAGAGAGGTGTTTTATATTTTGACGTGGAGGTCGCTATAGAAACCTTGTTGTAAAAACCCTAATCATTATAGTGCATTTTCTTCTTGGGATTGGAAGGACACTGGACGTAGGCAGTTTGGCCGAACCAGTATAAAAACCTGCGTTTGAATTCTCTATCCCTGCACTTTTATTTTCAAAGTCGACTTTACTTTTCACGTAGTCAAATATTTCTGCTGCACTTTAAAAATCTTATTCCTTGCGATTCAAGAGACTTTTGAAAGCTCATCCCTTTACGAAAAAGATATTAGAAAGACTCTGATTTTTGTGTTTCACCAATTCACCCCCCTCTTGGTGTTTAAACTAAGCCATTCTATTTTCAACAACATGCAAGACTCCATATGATTTATGGAAGAACAAGAAACCCAATATTTCATACTTCCATCCTTCTGGTTGTCAATCTTTCATACTAAATATCAAAGATAATTTAGGAAAATTGGACTCTAAGAGTGATGAAGGAATTATGCTTGGATATTCTAAAACCTTTAAAGCGTTTAATGTTTATAACTTTAGATCATATAAGGTAGAAGATAAATGTAAGAGCAAGACGATGAATTTTCTAAATTGCAGATGAACGAGACAACAATTAAGAATGTCAACACTTCCTCTAAACCAGAAGCGACTATGCTCCATATGAGTCAAGTGAAGCCAAAGCATCTGGACATGAAGATAAGGAACTGGAAAGAAAAAGATAGCGTAATGCATCACATCGTCTAATAGAGAAGAACCATCCTATGGATAGGGTGATAGGTGACATCAAAGAGAATGTCAAAACTAGATCTTTCCACAAACAAGGGCCAACACCTCTTATCTCCCAAGTTGAACTGTATAACGTCAACGAAGCATTGAAAGATAACTCCTAGGTGATAGCTATGCAAGAAGAGCTTAACCAGTTCCATAAGAATAATATTTCGGAGCTTGTGAAGCTACCTCGAGGCAAACACGTTGTTGGAGCTAAATGGATTTTTCGCAAGAAGTTATATGAAAGTGGTAAGGTAATATGAAACAAGGAAAGGCTTTTAGTAAAATGTTATTCTCAACAAGAAGGTATTGATTACACTGAAACTTATCCTCCTTTTGCAAGGTCAGAAGAAATTATAATATTATTATCTTTTGTAGCTTTTAGTAAAATCAAACTTTATCAAATGGATGTAAAAGTGCATTTTTAAATGGTGAAATCAAATAAGAGGCATATGTGGAACAACCACTAGGTTTTGAGTGCTCTAGCAATCCTAATCATGTTTTTAAACTAAACAAAGCATTGTATGGTTTAAAAAAAGCTCGTAGAGCTTAGTAGGAATGGTTAAGCTCATTTATTATCTTAAATTGTTTTACTAGAGAAAAGACAGACACTACATTTTTCCGCAAATATGTCAAATATGATTTCATAGTTGTTGAAGTTTATGTAGAAGATGTCCCAACAACAACAACAGTAGGAGGACATCCCCACAGATGATCCTACCACACCTCGTGTGAGCACCAAAGGGTCATGTTCTACTGCAGATGCTACTGATTACACTTGTCAGTATGAGTTTATGGTTGATGAGGATCCTCCACACGTAGTGGCCGTGGGACGATAGATTGGCTTACATATGAAATCCAATTCGTGGGAGAGGCCTTAGGCACATTTATAGCTTGGCCTAAGGCTATGATCATGCCATATTTTGGCCCACTAGCGGTATTATATTCTTACTTTTATTATTTTAAATCTTCAAGTTATAATTAAATGATTCCTTATTTTTGTAAATGTGACTTGCAGTTCTACCATCCTAAGAAACAACCAATGGCTTGACCTATGAATGAGGCTCATGAGGAAGTAAAAGACAATGATGATCCTCTATCCATATTGATGAAGAGATTTCCTAAGTTTAATAAAGGACTGGTAGAGCTGGAGTGGGAGTTAAGAACATTTGGCACCTAGTACCATATTCCATTGTATATTTCTTTCAATGATGCAGTGAAGATCGTTGCTGGAGAAAGAATGTTGAACATTTAATGCATACAACTATGATGCATATAAGTTTTTTAATTTTTATTTAGCAATTTGTATATTAGTATTATTACTTTTTAATAAATATACTTAACTTTATTGTTATAGGTACATGGACACCATCGTAGTGGACCAAGGTCGGGTAACAATGTATGGCTTTGTTGAACCTCAGACCATTCAACCATCTAGAAACACATTAGATTCCAGATAATCATATATGCAAACATGACTGAGTCTAAAAGAGAGTTGTATATCGCGCCATACATTGATGCGTATGTGTTTCTTAATATTGTCAACTTTTATCAAAATTCAATCAATAAACTCACGAGTTGTGGGTACATGATAGGGGCCATTGGCAAATGATGGTGATCATTCCAAAAAAAGCACAAGTTGTATGGTTCTGTTCTCTTCATAGGACAGCATATTGAAACTGTATATCCGGAGGTTGGAATTTGTTGATCTTTAACTATTTATTTTCGTAGTCAAATTTAAACCATTACATTTGACTAAATTCTTTCACATGTTTAGTGTAACAAACATAATGATTCTTGGACATGTGGCTACTACATCATTTCATGGATGAAGACAATCATCCGAGTAGGAATCAGAGCAGATTGAACTGAGGTAGAAATTTACATTTGAAAATCTTACAAATATCAATAAACTTTTCACAATAGAATGAATTTAATAGTAAAGTTTCCTTAATTTTGCAGCGGTTCAACACTACCTCTACATTGCCAGATGCCTTAATAAAGAAGATAAGAGAGGAATTGGCAGAATATTTGAATAAACATTTTAATTAGCTATAACTTTAGGTTTTTCCTTAAAGTTTTGAAGCGTTTTGATGATAGTATTTGCTTAGCTTTAAGTTTTATTTGTGCAGCTTTTTGAATGCATGAATTGATGATATCATCGTTTAAACTATGAATAGATGAATTTTGTGAACATATGAATTGAACAACTGGGTACTTTTTGTTTTGATGATAGCTTTTGCTTTAGTCTTTTAGTTTTACTTTTTAATTGGAATTGATGAATTGATAATAACATGGTTTATATTGTAAAATATTGAATTATGTGAATATATGAATTGGAAAACTGGTTTCTGTATTTCAACTTTGGTTAAATGAGAAAAAACGAACCATATTTTAAAAAAAACACTGAAAGTGATGTCGAATTATACATTGTTCGACGTTCATATTGTATGTTAACGTTGAACTATGCACTGATTGACGTTCATATATTACAGTGGATTACCATAAAAATGCAATGTTGGGCGAGCTTCTCTCTGGCTTAGCGAGGGTAACGTTATCCACCCATAAATTCGACATTAACTTTACGTGCATTCTTCTTCTGTTGGACATCAATTTTACGTCTAGTCCCCTTATAGTTGATGTTAAATCTTGCTTTAAATATAAATATTTATTCAAATATTAGATGTCGAAGTATTTATTACTCTACATGTCTATAAACAACAAGTAACATTGCTCTACACAATTCGACGTCAACGTTACGTCCAACGTCTTTATTCTCGATGTCAACATTACGTCATGTCCCATTATAGTAGATGTCAAATCTTCCTTTAAATATAACTATTTATTCACATATTAGACGTCGAGCTATTTATTACACAATGTGTCTATAAACAGTTAACGTTGACCTGCATAATTCGACGTCAAATTGATGTCTCCCGGTATGACTTTGATCAAGAATTCGCTGTTAAAAGCCCAAAATATTCTACATTGTATGTTGTTTTTGTACTAGTGAATTATTCTACTAAAATTAATTATTTTTTGGTTTAATACCTATTTTGGTCCCTAGTTTGGGGTGATGTGTTCAAAGTGCTCCTACCCTTTTTCGGAAGTTCACTATTGTCTCATTTTGTAAAAACAGTTCAAGATGGTCCTTTTAGCTTACGACGTTAAAAACACTATGGGTTTCATTGCCTTACTGGCGAAAAGTGAATGAGTTGTGCACTTATGGGTTGTGTGGCAAGGTGAGGTGAATTGACTTGGCAACATATGTGGAAATGTGAAAAGTTGAAGTTATTGGGTAAAAGAAAAGGGTTAGGGTTTGTGCAAAATCATGTATAAAATCAAAAGCCCCAATTGAAATTTCCAATATCAGAATCCCAATTTGCATTTCATAAAATCATGTGCAAAATCAAAAACCCTTATTTCCAATTTGCAATTCACAAAAAATCAGAAACCCCAACTCCCTCCCAACATTTCGATAACCATCATCCCATCGTTGTCTTCTTCTTCACTTCAAACACCCACAACCAGATTAAACCTATTCAAAGAGGAGGAAAAAGGTTGAACAATAATTGAGAAAAAGGGTCGGTGGTAATGTTAGTGGAGCTCCTGGCCAACAACATGCCTTGGAAAAGATGTAGCAATGCTGACAATCACCTCCGACTTCAACACTAACGGCGAGGCCAAGAAAGTGCAGTCGTGGGTGAAGGTGGTGTTGTAGTGGCCTCACGCAAAGAAGATGGAGGTGGGTGTGGTAGGTTTCCTTCTTTTTTTTGTTGTGGTTGAATTGGAAAACAAATGAAGAAAAGTAGATTATGAATGCTGAAACGGGTTGCGGTTTTGGCGGGCGAGATTCTTCCAATTACACCTTTAATGAACCACAAACCCAAATTGATAACCACTCTCACCAGATTCTTGAACCCAAAATCGCGAATGGATTCTAACCCTCCGCTAAACCTTTTCCACGTCATTCAGTTTTATTTTTATAATTTACACCTCAAATGATTTTAATGTCCTACGTATTGCAAAACTGGACACCTCATTCACTTTTGGCCAATGGGACAATTGCACCATTAGTATTTTTAACGTCGTAAGCCAAAAGGAACAACTTGAACTGTTTTTACAAAATATGGGACAATAGTGAATTTCTGAAAAAGAGTAGGACCACTTTAAACACATCGTCCCAAACTAGGGACCAAAATGTGTAGTAAACCTTATTTTTTCTAGGTCATACAATATAATGATTGATCAAATGGACATCAAAGTTCTCATCTTTAGTAATTATAGTTGATAAATTACATTGATAACTAAATTTTTTACAAATTCGTTAGTAAAATGGTAAGAATATTTGGTGGTGGAGGAAGAGAAACGATAATTATTAAAAAAATTATGGATCAATTTATAGTCGTCAATAAATATTAACAAATAATTATTAATAAATTTTAATCGTGAGTTATTTTGGATAGGTTTTTTCAATTTGTCGTTAGAATTAACCGTTGCTTTACGTAAATAATTTTACTTTTAGCAATAGAATTTTTCCGTTAATTTTGATTCTTTTAGTGTTTATACATATGTATTGTATTTTTTTGTGAGAAACGAATAAAAAGTAACCTCAAATATGTACATATTATAGAAAATCTCTTCTCCCATAAAAAACAAACAATAACCGTGTTTTGTTAACAACGGTTTCTCTTATTGTTGTGTGAATCCAATACTTTTTCGTACACCAAGTGTTCTTGACTAGTTATTTGATTATGTTCTCAAAACCAATCAAATTTTCTTTCTCACTTTCGTGAAGTTTAAACGCATCATTTCCTGGGTAGAGAGTATTTTCTCTGAGGTGTTCTTTCTGCGAAAACCTTGCTCTTTAGGCAACATTGTTCTTCTCTTTCTCTTACTATTTTATTCCTTTCAAACGCATGTTCATGTGCTCTTGAGTGAACCATTTTCTCATCTTTTGTCAAATTATCCTTAACCTCACCATCTTTTGAAACTGCACCATGACCAAACTTCATAATTAATGAGTTATTGGCGTTTCTAGTTTTCCAAGTACAACTCCTTGTATTTCTTGCATCTTTCAACATCTGTCCACTTTGAATCTTCGAGACAGCCCTTGAATGTGACTTATTGTCTCTCTCCTTTGTTGGCACCAGCAAATTATCCTGCATAAAGTAAAACATTATTTACTTAGACTCAAATCAAAATCCTAACAGTTATACAGTTAGGGTTATACTGCTGTTCGGCACCTTTTGGCATCGTTCAGTTTTATTCAGTATACCGATCGATCTTGTGTTGTGTTGTTTAGTATACCGTTCGATTTTACTGTGTTATTCAGTGTACCGTTCGAACTGATCCGAACCACTCTATTTACTGTTGGGCACACTTTTTGTTATTCTGTTTTCTTTCTTATATATTTCTTCACCTGTATCTCTTTGGACTAATCAATAATCTTTACATCTTTTTCTGTCTACTTTTATGTGGTTTTTCTCTTCTCTTTTTTCTCCTTCATAAGCTTTCTTTTTCATTAAATCTATGACCAATGATAGTGTAAAAGGGATTCATGTACAACTAACCATATCAAAATATCCAATATTGGGTGATGGCATTCGAAGACCAGAAGGCTTCTCAGTTCTCGAAGTATTTGAGCACACGATTCCCTTACCATCATGTGAACCAACGCTTTCAGTAACTGATGATGCAGAAGAGAACCAATCAATGGATACTGAAGGTGATATGCAGCAAAAGTTCTTTCCAACATATGAATAAGATTGGTGACAACACTCTTGGGGGATACTTTTAACTACTGAAAATTCAGGAGATGAGTGGCAAGAGGGGAGACTTTTGTAGAGTGAACATAATCCATTCGAAGAGGCACTCATATCTGACTGAGAGATCACTGATGAAAGCTCCCAAGAGAGAGTAGCACAACTACAACATCTGCTGCAAGTCTTCAAGAGATTAGGTTTCTCAGTCAAACACTTTCCTGCAATAGTCCTTGCTTTAAATTCTATAGAATGAAGGATAGTAAGAAAATAATTATGAGTAATGGTGTCATGACACACTTTTACATTCATTTGATACAGAATATAAGAATAAATAGTCATAAAAATATAAAATTTTGTATTTTTTCAAAAAAAAAAAAGTAAAAAGTAAAAAATTATAGTATCAAATGAATATAAAAAAGTTTGGTGTATCAAAGAACCATTTTTCAAGAATTATACTTGTCTTGCGTTTAGAAACCTACCACTTGTTTTGACATTTTTGATTCCCTCTTTGACTTCATTTGCAAACATAGGAATTCTTTTGGTGGGAGCTGGTGGGGCATTTCTTCTAACTCGACTTTGTATCTTTGGTGGCTTTAGATGTGATGAGAGATCAGATCTTCCACTTGGAGAAGAAAACTTTCACAAGTAGAAATATGTTAGTTTTGTGACTAGTAATGGTAATCTTATGCATGCAAAGGCATACTTCACAATGAACTAGTGTTCTACGTTTGCAAAAATCAATGCTTTTAATGCAGTGTTGAATATTGTACATAACTTATGATAATAAGATAACCTTGAGCATTGTTCTGGTATTTGCAAGTATTTGCATCAACTGATAAAAATGTTCTTCACACAAATAATATTAGTGAAAGAACGAACCTTCAATTTGGGGACAGAATCCACATCCATCCTCTTTGTTGCTGAAAGTAACCAAAAGAAGTAATATAATTGAGCAAAAGTGGAATGCATGAATCATCCATCATTATTTGTTTTTCATATATATATATAGTTACTATACAATGTGATAAAACTAAAAAGTAATATAAAGGGATAGATGAAGAGCAAATAAAACATTGACAATTACCAAATAAAACGAATATTGTCTAATGCAGAAAGGAAAAAAAAAGTGTTTTTGACAGAACCCATATGCAAGAATGGAAGAATGGATCATGTCTTGGGGCAGGACCAGGTTGCTTCCATATACAGCCTACTAAATATGCAGGATACATAGACAACCTTTGTGTAAACAGAGAGGTATGACATAAAATCTCATACTCACAAAAAACATTTTGAATATTTCTACAACATGAATCAACCGTGTTCGATGATTGATGCACCGAAATCTCTTGGCTTGCTGATGATGATCCATCATTGTCAATACTACGATTTGACTCAGGTGAGATCCTTAGTTCTTCTATTTGAGGAAGCACACCAATTTCTGATTTCTTATGCCCTTTGTTTAGAAGAGATAACTCCTCATGATTCAAAATTCCTGAGAAAGCAAAGTCCAAAAGTATAAACTTCAAGAAAATGAAGAACACACTTAACAACAAGAAGTAGAAGGTTCATATATAAATCATATCAAACACACCTTCACTTGTGAAAAAAGCACTATCCCAAGCTAAACTCTTCCTTAAATTGAATCCATCTGTTACAGTTCTAATTTCAGGTTTCAGATTGTTGAAATACAAATGCTGATCCTGCTCAGGTCTCAACATATCATAACCATTCTCAGTTTGAAATGAATTTGAAGTACTGAACAACTCCTCCGGTTCTAGAATTCCTGAGGATGAATGAGATGATGAATATGAAAACAATGAAATTATTTGAACACATTTCCATTGACTATGAGTTATACCAGAACTTGTGGAAAAGGAACTATCCCATGCAAAACTCTTTCGCAAATCATACTTCAGCTTAGACTTTAAAGACTGCAGGTCCCTTTTCTCTATATGTGCTTCCTTCATATCCTCAGCTTCCCCATTGCTAAACACGTTAAAACCATCAAGCTTCTTTCTCATATCTGATTCTGCAGCCAATTCAAGTTTCAACATCTTCATTTATGGCAGCAAGAAATTCAAATACAGAATAGAAGGAACTATTTCAATGTTTGGTTCTACAAAGATTAGTTTCCAAAATACGGTGTGCTTGTGTCCAAACCTTTCTAGTTTACTTTCATAAAAATCTTCTTGCATGAAAAGATAGAGAACGATAAGCAAAGACAGTTTGCAGTTCAAAATATTTGAATGCATTAAGGTGAAGTCTTGATAAGTATTCTTGAATAGAGAGAGCAAAATCCAAGAAAAAGAAAGAAAATATTCAAATAAGTAATCCAGATAAAGAAAAGAGTAAAAAGAAATGTCACATATAATCACCCAACTATGGAAGTTCTTGAATGTGTGATGATCAATCCTTCTTCTTCAAGATTCGTTTATTGTTTTGGGTTTTCTACAACAGACACAAAAAAGCTATCAAATTGAAATTCAAACGCTGATTATTGAACGATCCTTTATTATTCTAAAACTGTCCCGCGTTGGAATTTAATTGCTTTAGTTACAATGGTCATTTTGTCATAACACCTCATTGATTCTAGACATTCTTCTAATTTAAATGTATTAGCATGAGAAAAAGAAAGAAAGTTATGATACGTTGTTGATTTTAGAAGATTTCTTCTGCAACTATAGCACTTATTACTATGAGAAAAGAAATACTACCAATTATTGTACAGTATAATAAGCTTATTGATTTATATAATAATCATTTTATAGATTTTTTTTAGAGTATTATTTTATAGGCTGTTACACTAATGATTTGCATTTGAATGAAGGTATAAAATGTTTTAAAATTACACAATTAGTAACCCCGGTTGTGATTACTTAGGGATTCTCACTTTATGCTACCATAAGATTACGAATAATTTTTTCTTCAAAAGGTTATTAAATATGTATTCCTAAAGTTTACATTTTTAATTGATATCCTATTAAATTAAATATAATTGAAAAAATATAAAGATCATCCTTTTATATTAATCTAGCTAAGAACCATCATAATTTAGTATATATAGTGTACTATATGGACCGATAGGTCTACAACCATCAACCGGTTAATCACATGATAAATTACCTTTAGAAACATATTACAGTCACATTGACTGAACAGTATACACCATAAGTAAAGTCGATCGGTCAAAGAAATAATCTTTTTGATTAAGCAAGGTAAAAATGTACTTAAATGATATTGGGCCAGGATTGGGCCTACACTAATCAAAGGCTCACTCAAAAACCTATAAATACAGAGGTAAGGTAAAGAGGTAGATGATAACAATTATTGTGCACTTAAGACTTAATTGTCATAACTGATCGGTGACGTAAAACTAACTTGAGCGTCGGAGTATCTTTAACAGGTACCCACCACTAGGACTTGAACCTTACAGAGGAGAAGAAGACAGGAAATTCACGAGAATCAAAAGGACCAAGTGAAAACAAGAAAGACTAAATTTTGAAAGTGTGCCTCTGAACCCTACATACTATAATTAGTATATATATATATATATATATATATATATATATAACTTCCTTTAAAACCAATTGGAGAAATAAATATAAATTTTACTATTTGATGTATTAATTCCTGAAAGTCAATTTAAATACACACCCAACAAATCTTATCTAACTTGCATCTTGAATATAGTTTTTAGAAATTATAATTTACTTTAATCATATTTTCTGTTAGCTGTAAAATAGGTGTAAAATATAAACTTTATACTTGAATTTTCTAATATTGATTAAAAACAAGATGTATATCTTATTCTCAACCTTAAATACAAGTAAAATTTTGATGATGATAATAAATGAAAATAAGTTGAAGTCTAAATGATGACAATGATTTATGGAGAATTGTTGAAGAATTAAAGAGATTCATGGAGAATTGTTGAAGAGTTAATGAATGTTTAAATTCAAGAGTTACATTAAAAGACTTAAGAGTTAGTTGTTGAAGTCTTGTAATATGTGTATCTTATTTAAGAAAATTACTAGGTCAAGAGTTAAAAGGTAAAACCCAATTAGAAGTGCACTGATAGAGTTTTGTTTTTGTAAGACTCGTTAGAATAATCAACTACTCTTAGCAATAAGTGATTGTCTTAGGAAAAATGTTTTCCAAGAAAAGTCATTGGAATAATCAATCTTCCTAGTGATAATTGATAAGTTCCTAGTATTAGTTGATTTCAATGTTGAATTAACACTAATCTTGCTTTTAATTATGTGTAAAGTTCTTGATAACTACCCCAATTTTACTTTTTTTCACAGGAATAGGAGAATTCAGAGTCAAAGTTGCATTTTGAAGAAAAACAAAGAAATTCAAACACTTTTCAAGCATTTTGATGCAGCACGGCTGTAGCACCAACTTGAGGGCTTAAGCCTCTTGAAGAAAACCCAACATGGAAGGAAACTTCACACCTTAACCCAAGGCTCAAGCCATAGAGAATTCTTCATCATGTAGTAATCTTAGGAGGCTCTAGTCCAAAACTCACAACTAGAGCCATGGAGAAAACTATCCTATGGAAGAAACCTCACGGCTAGAGCCATGGATCACTACTAGAGCCATAATGTTAAAGTTTATAAATACCAGACTTTCTGAACAAATTGAGAATACTTTTAGAGAGAGACTCTAGAGAGTCTTCTCACACATATCTTCTTTAATTAATAGAAAATATTTAGACGATTAGGAGGTGGATTCTCTTCTTTGTTACTACTTCTTTCTAGCATTTATGAAGAGCTAAGTCTCGTATGTGTTGGAGTGAGATGTAACAGCTTTGAACTCTCTTGTATTTGGTACTATCTTTCATTTATGTGTTCACTTTTAATTTAAATTTTGTTAATTGATTTATTCTTAACATTTGATGAAGTTATCACTCGTTTTACTTCACTAGCTTAAGATTCAGTAGGAACTCGTCTTAAGTTATTGTCCAATCAGTTATCTTGTGGACTAATAGATGCTAGGAATAGATCTAAGGTGTGAAACTAGAGATAGAATGTTGATCTTAATGCAGGTGATTCATTCGTGTAATCACTAAGGAATCATACTGAAGGGTGGAAATTCTAGGCTCTAGGTGCCAGGAATGGACCTAGAGTTACACCTAAGTGAACTCCTAAGACTTGACCATTTGTAGCCACATATTTGAGGTAGATCTTTTGCAAGAGAGGGAAAAGTTGTGAAGTTGAACTCTAACACAGTTTCAACCATCGAAAATTTACTCATCTAGTAAACCAAATTGTTTTCCAACTTATTTTATAATTTTTTCACTAACATAAATCTATTTTCAAGACATTTTAAAATTTGATACTACCTTATAAGAATAAAGATAGTTAAAACATTTTACTTTCTGCCAAATCCTTATGGATACGAGACTTGTTATACTACAACAACCTAGTATACTTGTTTGTTGGTTGTCATATGACCACAAATAAGTTTTTGGCACCGGTGTTGGGGATTTGAGTCAAGAAAATCTTTGTTTAAACCGATTGATCATTGTATAAAGTTTCAATTAAGTGTACATAAGCTAACCAATTTGTTTGTTTTTCGTGTAACTGTTATTTTTTTAGTTATTGTTACATTGATTTCTCCAATTTTTCTGCGTAAATCTTTGTGCTTTAACTTGCTCACCACTGTTTTAGTTGTTTTGTATGAAAAGGAGAAGACAAAAACAGGTTTTATTGTTTGATCTAGAGGTTGAACACTCAATCAAGAAACAAAACAACAAGAAAAAAAACAGAGGCAAACTTTGACACCATAAATACAGCCACATACCAAGCTGCAAATTTAGACATTAATCTAGAAGCAAATTGTTCTAATCAAATGGTTGCAAGAAACAATAAGAGGAGATTATTAGGTGATTACACTAAAAAACAAGGGTCACACCACTTCTCAAGCATTGTTAGACCTACAAAAGAAGTGAAGATGAAACTTGTATTACTTTCTCTAATAACAGCAAACCAATTTGTTGGATTAGACCAAGAAAACCCTTTTAATCACTTGGCCACATTCTATAAACTATATGGAACACTTGGAACTGATTCTGATGACAAAAGACATGCATACCTCAGGCTATTTCCATTCTCATGTAGTGCAAAGGAAGTCTTCAAGCAGTAAGGGGAGCTAACTCAAACTTTGTTTCCAGAATTTCTTGGATGTGAGTATGAATTCAGTTGCTTGGTTTTTGTATGATGAACTGCATGGAAATTTTGGTTTGGTTGAATATATGGTATGATTTCAAGAAGTTGAATTAATTGGTTGTTACTCTCACTTTGATCTATAAATTTGGTATGAACTTTATGATGCAAAATTGTTGAATATATGTTGGATTGATGGTGGATTTTCGTTCTAGCATGTTGATCTACATGTATGTGAAGTTTTTGGTGGATTAGGTTGTGAAATGAGATGGAAAACATGAGAGTTTACTTCACTTTTTCATCAGGTGCGAAAATGGTTTGTTTTGATTGGTTGATGAATTTTGGTTGGATGAATTGATGAATTGTATGGAGATCTTTGACAAAATGGAAGTATGGTGATTTAACCACTAAGATTTTGATGGTTTTGAAATTTTATATACTGGAAAATGGTAGATCTAAAGGTGTGTTTTGATGAGTAAAATTTGTTTGAGTGGTTAACATGTTGATTGAAAAGTCTTTGTGGTGTGATAAAAATCTAAATGGAAAAACCTTAAGTTTGAGGATGAATGGTTGGTTAAAATGTGCTGGAAAATTGTGCAGAAAAATCTTGTTAGTGTGTAATTAAAATAGTTTATTTTGCATGAGAAAATGGATGTATTGATGTTTATGATGATTAAAATTGATTATGGAATGATTTTAGACACTAAATATGTTTGAGAACATGATGGAATTGTTGAATATGGATTGGAATGCGAAATTATGCAAATCTGGGCGAAACTAGGTGTTGTCACGGGGCTGAGCTACAAGGGGTGTGCAGTTGAGTGCCCCCTGTCCAGGGGCGCTAGCGCTGGGCTGCACGGGTGTGCAGCTGAAAGCCAGCTTGATAGAGTCGTGGGCGTTGAGCGCCACTTCTTGGGCGGTGAGCGTCATTCTGGAGGTGTTTTGTGCATTGTTTTATGTTGTTTTTAGATGTTTGATGCATCTATTGGATATGGAAATGGTTTGTGATCTGTGTGAGATTTTAAATTGATATGAGAATGAGGTTTGAATGGTTATATCTTGTGGAAATCATGTTTGAATATGATTTGTTTATGAGTTTTCATGATGTATGAAGAACTTGGGTTGTTTATGATCTAGTATTGTGATGATCCTGTATGTTTGTTTGAGTATGTTGAACCTATGCCAGGTGGATGGTTTATGAATATGTGATAATGATATGATATGTATGATATGGCATGGTTAGAATGGTGTTAGAGAGGATTATGTGATACGTGTATTTTTGGTCGGAATGGTCTCGTTGTATGAGTGATGGATAGTAAGAGTGATGGGAAGAAACCCTAGACATTGGTTGCTGGCCCAGGGAAGCTCTGGGAGAGTGATGGGAAGAAACCCTAAACATTGGTGGGATGTGTAACCGCTTAGGGATTCTCTTGGATTTATGTAAGAGTGATGGGGTGACGTGGGCTATTAGTCTGGCAAAGCTCGTTACAATTAAGGTGGCGTTGTGTGTGTTGGCCCGGGGAAACTCTCTAGATGAGTGGTGGGCGGTACCCTGATAAGCTCTCTAGATGAGTGATGGGAAGCAACACTACACATCGAGGTAATGTGTAACTGCCCGGGGAAGCTCTGAAAAGAGCGATGAGAGTGACGCTGAGCATTGGCATTAAGTCTGGTTTGATTTGTGGCATTGTGTGTGCTGCCTCGAGGAAGCTCTCTAGATGAGTGGTGGATGGTACCCTGATAAGCTCTCTAGATAGGTGATGGAAAGCAACACTATACATTAGGATAATGTGTAACTGCCCGGGGAAGCTCTGAAAAGAGTGATGGGAGTAACGTTGTGTATATTGGTGTTTGCAGTGTGTTTATTTGTGATGCATATTGGTGTATGCAATATATTTGTTTGTGATGCATATTGGTGTATGTAGTATATTTGTTTATGGTGCATATTGATGTATGCAGAGTGGTTTGGTTTGTGATGCGTATTGGTGTATGCATTTTAATTTGTCATGTGATGTATATTGATGTATGCAGTGTGATTTGTTTGTGATGTATATTGGTGTATGCAGTCTGATTTGGTATGTGATGCATATTGGTGTACGCAGTATAATTTGGTGTATGATGTACATTTGTGTATGTAGTCTAATATGATTAAGATGTAAATTGTTGTATGTAATATGTGTTGGTATGCAAGGTATGTAGGGTGTGTAGTGTACTTGAGGTATGATTGATATGACTACGGTATATGTAGTATATTTAAAATTTTAAAAATAATTAAAATTATAATTAATTTTTTAAAATATAATTAAAACAAAAATTTAATAGTTTTTATATAAAATAAGTTATCTTAATATAAAAATGATAAATATTAAAACAACAATCGGTTATATAAAATATGTGATCGATTATATTTTGAAATGCACAATAAATCTTCGGATTCTTATGTGAAATGTTTAACTCATCAAAGTTTCCTCAGTTTACATAAATTTTCACTTTTTTAATAGTCAATTTTTATACTTTCGTTACTTTAGTTTCCTTTTATATATAAAAGGAATAAACTTAGCTGTTAGCTGTGAGAGGACACGGTGTCGTGGTAGTTAGTAGTACAAAAGTTAAAAAAAATATATATATAATTAATTTTATAAACTCAGCCAACTCTGACCAGTTCAGTGTAAACACCAAACCCCAAAATCAAAAGCAACAGGAGTTGAAGTCAAAAGACCGATTGAACTACGGATACTAACTTTTACTCGGAAACCAATTTGAGAACGTGGTACACATGAGGTCCACTGTTACGAGAGCATGGTTCTTGACCAAAACCAACAATCTATACACTACACCACAAAAAATATTAAAATAAAAGGTAAAATGAGTAAATATTATGAACAATTTAGTAATTCAAATCACAAAAATTATCATCTTATCCTTAATTATGAAAACGAGTGAGTATCGTTATTAGGTTTTACGATACTACTTTTCTAGTAAACTATACTATCTTTCTTTTTATTTGCATAATAAGATGTTTTTAAAATAATATATATACATATAATTACCAATAATTAAAAATTAGGAGACTAAAATAGTGAGGGAGCAAAATTACAATTAAAGTTAATTGTAATTTATTTCAGTGTATTTTATAGTTTCAATTCAAAAAAGTATTCTTTCATAACTTATAGTTAATTATATTTATATACATTTATATTTATCAGATCCAAATATTAGAGTTTGTTTTATATATATTGGACCTAAATTTTGAGTCTAAAGTTATTAATTTAGAGTTTATTCAAGGTCTAAAGAGGAAAAAGTTCTTTATATCTCCAAGAAAAAAAAAAGTCTCAAAAAATATGAAATTTTTTTAAATAAAATTATGATAAAAAGACTTTATTCTTAAGTTTGTTTTAGGTCTTCTAAATCCTTGAGTTATCTATAAGACAATCTCTATGAAGTAATCAATTTCTCCAAAAACAAACCTCAAAATTTATGCAAATTCTCTCTAAGAGAATTCACAAAGAACAATCTAACATAGAGAAAGCATGCCAAAAGGACAAGTAGGGACATTGAAATTTCATCCCCCAATGTTAAATCGACAACTACCCACTAAATTGTTCAATAAACACAAGATCAGATGAAGGATGATCTCATCCTAGACATGATATCCAACAAGAACGTGACTCTAGGTCGTCACAACCGCCTAACAACACCAAGGATCTTACCCAGGTCATGGCCTTTGACACCTCAAGAGTCTCGATTATGTCGTGTCATTCTAAGCTCATCCTCGTCCATAGCTAAATGAATCCATGAACACATCTCAAGGGCCTCAACCCTCCATCTCAAACATCAAAGACATAGATGTCCCTTAAAAGGTAATCATCAATGTTAGAAAATACAAACAACAAATTTAGAGGTTCACGTGAAGACATATTTTACTTAGGCTAACATTCACACCTTAGACATGAAGCTCCATGGTTGGCTTTTCCCTATCACACTCGATGGACATGTTTTGGAGTGGTACTGTGTCATCTAACCTAACTCCACCAATTCCTTCAACACTCTCTATGCTATTTTATCGCACGATTTGTCGACCACAATGTAGCAACATCAGTCTCTCTTAAACACGTGTACGAGGGAGACCACAAACCCTCCAACAATTTATGTAGTGCTTCACAATGACAAACTGATAATTCCCCAACCTGCATCTCGTCATGCACGACCTCCTATGTAAGCTTCAATGTGGTCCTTTCCTATACTTGTTCTTCATTGACCCGTGAGAGAATATGAATGCTTTATAGGTCTGAGTAGCTTGATACATCATTATCGAGCAAAATAGAAATAAGAAGGCTAAAAAAAGGATCATACCTTCAAGCAAAAGGAAGGAAAACAAGTATAATATGTACATGCGTCTAAATGCAAGCTACAACGCTATTTGGCTACCACATCCAAAGCATTCCCTTAGTTTGAAGACCTATACAAGAGGTGTAGTTATCACCAAAACATGGATCGTAAAATCAAGGAATGTAACCAGTTGAACGACGTCATTGAAGAACTCATTCATTTAAGTGCTCTAACATGTTTGTACAATGTGCCTAAGAGAACATGGTCATGGACAAGACATGAATGAGGCTAGCAACCCGAGTAACATTAAAACCTCGTTCCACCTACCTATGCAAAGGAGCCACAAAAAGAAGCATAATAGAATCCAACTAATGTCAGGGAGAGTGATAACGTCGTTGTTGATGCATTCAAATTAATGCTACTTAAAGAAACCTCGTTATTGTTAAGAAAGTAGCCAAAAAGATTAGTATAGGTAAGATCACGCAATAAAAATCTATACAAAAAGATTAATAAAATAAAATAAAAACAATAAAATAAGATACAGATAAATAAATTAAATAAAAGATAAAAAAACAAAGAGATAAATACAATAAAAAAACATATAAATTCAAAGATTAAATATAACAAAATAACAAACAAAAGAAACAAAAGAATAAAAAGAAAATAATAAAATAAAATAGCTAGCCTAAAATAATAAAAAAATATATATAATAACCAAATAAAGAAATGCATCATCTAATTAAATAAATCATCCACAACTTTACAAACTTCAATGGATTGATAAGGATGGGGACATGGTAGTTAATCAATAAATGAAGGTCAAGTTCTCCATAAGGAAATATGAAGATGTTGCACTTAGTAGTATGGAAGTTTTTCATATTTTATTAGTATGATATTAGATATTTAACAAGAAATCCATGTTCAATGGTCATACCAATGAAATAACCTTCGCTCACAAGGAGAGAAAGTTTGTATGTCATCCTCTCACACCTTATCAAGTGTAAGATGACCAAGTGAAAATGAGAAATAAGAGAGGAAAAGAAAAAGATAAAGAGAAAAATAAAGACACTACCTCACACATATTAGTAAGATCAAATGTTTAAAGTGTCAAAGTAACACACACAAGTCCAATAAGCACCCTAACAAAAGAGTACTCATGTTAAATTCCAAAGGCTTGTGTGGAGATCCAAAATAGGTCATCTTTCCATCATCCTCTAGTAGAACAAATAAGACCTTGTGTTGAAAAGGAAAGAAACTCCAAAAGCGCATGGATTCAATACAAGCCAAACACCTCCAAGAAAAAAGAAAGGTTTTTGCTATAAAGGAACATTAATATTTCAGGAAAAATCCTTTTGAAGAGAGAAGGAATGATGGCATACCCATACTCATGAACAAACACTCTCAAGAAGAGTTAGAGCCATCTATGGAAGTTGGAGTCATCTTATCATCATAAGTCATCAGTGTTCTTAGTGAAGTAGGTTTATTTTGGGCCTTGTATTATTGTTCTGGTAGTATAGGGTTTTCTTTTGGGCCTTGTATAATGACCAAGTAGTCTAGGTTTTCTTTTAGGCCTTGTATGTGGGTTTCAGGTGGTAGTGTAGGGTTTTAGGCCAAAGGAGATAGGCCCTAAGGAGACACTTGGATCTAGAGTAAAAACCCTAGCTTGGAGTGCACACCTTCTGGAAGAAGGGCTAAATTGTGCGCACATGAGGATGAAGTTTCTAGAAGATTATGCATCATTGTCTAGAGTGGTCTCCAAGTTTGTATGTTTTGTGAGACATGTGATCTTGCCATGTGTCCTTCTCCTAATGGAGAGGATTAGTGGACATATGTCATGATCTTAATGGAGAGAATTAGTGCGATGTGTCCTCCTCCTATTGGAGAGGTTTTTTTCCTTTGATAGCAACCTCTTAGGCCAGGTTGGGCCAAAGCTTAGAAGAGATGTTATGGTGATGGGGTTTGGTCCCTTAGATGATGTTGGTGCGAAATATGGTGGGGAAGGACCAATGGTACGAAAGCAATGGTTGGAAATGGAGGAAGGCTCACAGTCTTAGGTGGTACTATGGTGGTGGTGTGGTGTTTGAAGGCTCTTAGAGAGGTCAGGACAACTCTTATAGGAAGGTGAATATAGGGCCTCATGGGTTGCTCTAGTCTTGATCTAAGTAAAGTAATATGGCTAAAATTGGGTAGCATAACATTACTCTAAACCAAAGAGGAGTACATGAGAGGAGATACCTCTATTTATAGACTAAGGGTGTCTCCTAAAAACTTTAAAAATAAAAACTTTGCATGCCTACCCAAGTGGCCCTCTAAGGAGTGGACAAATGTCCACGAATCCTCTTCAATAAGGGAAGGACAAGTGGCCATTAACTTTTAGAAATCCTCTTTATTCCTAGAATGTCATGTGACCACTACTAAAGTTAAATCCTCTCAAATGAAAGCATGACACATGACACATACTTTCTACATGGTTTGGATGGCTAGCTTAAGGGAAAAACTCTACATTAATTAGGCCTTAATACACGTCTAAGAAACCTACACTACTTGACCGAAATACATGGCCTAAATAAATCCTACTCTAAGGAGCTCTGTGAGTGCCCAAGATAGCCCAAGAGAGAGACTAAGCCCATCTTAAATAGAGGACTTCAACTATTTTTGAAAGTGCTTGACCATGGCTAGGGGTATGACCTGAACCTTGGTCTCCAAGTTTTTAGAATTAAGGTTTTGCTTCTCTATTTTGTGAGACACCTTTAGGATTTCTTAGGATATAAATAGACGTGTCTTCCCCATGTCAAAATTACCATTAAATTTGAGTAAAGTTATGTTGTTCATTTTGTGTCATACTACTCCACATAGCTCACTAAGGCTAGAGAACCTATTCTAGGTTTCCTCTTGTGTCATACTACTCCAAACTAGAGTGTTTTCTAACATACACACCCTTTTTTAGTCTAGGAGAAGAGTGACCTAAAACATCTCAGCCCAAAGGTATGAAGTTGGAACAATGAACACTTTTAGAGTTTTTGTAGGGTATATTCAACTCCGGAAAAGCAATAACCAATGCACCTATTTTAAATTGGATCTTTAATGACTTCTCTTAGTTTTTTCCTGTTTTTCTTTTTTTTGTCAAACTTTTAAATAAAAAAATAAGAATTATGAAATAATAAATTTAAAACTATTGTAAAAAAATAATAATAAACTGGTAATTCTTTTAATAAAATGAAAAATAATTTAAATTCATTTATTTTTGTAAATTGAAAATAATTTAATTTATTTATTTGTATATTATTACAAATGATTTAATAAAATAAAGTAACTAACAATAATAAATTATTATTATAATTTTATTTTATAAAGTTTTTTTTCAATAATTTAAAACATAGTATAAAGTTATTATTTATTGTTATTGTTATTTTTAAACTATTGATTTAGTATGTCAAAATCATTGTTTTAATTGATCTATACAAACCGAAATAAATATTTGTATTTTAGACTATTGCAAATTCCTGCGCATATAAAATTCAAAGGGTAAAATATTAATTTAAAAAAAAAGTAATATTTATACATGAAAAAATTTAAAATGTATATTTAACTTAAATAAGTAACTTTATTGTTATTGATATATAAAGCAATCTGATATTAAATTGTGTTTTCTAAAGGCAAATTTATTTATTTTTTTTACAGAGGCCTTAGAGATCCTGAATCAAATATTTAATTTTTTATTTTAAAAAACTTAATTGTGAACATTTTACATCTTTGGTTAATTTACTTTTTAATTTATTCAAAAGGTTTCATTGTTTTTAAATTTTGGAATTTGGGTTTGTAGTCAATTAAGCTACATCTTTGTCCCCAAATTAGTTACTAAAAAAATGAGCGTTTCTAGTCAACATGCCTATTGAGACCAAGCATTCTGTGTCGTACACGTCCTTTACCAGGATGTTGCGTCTATAAATTGGAAACCTTTGCAACCACGACTTCTTCACAACCCAATTATCCTCTTGTTATGTGCTTCCCGTGAAATAACACACGTGGGTATCTTTCTCTCTGATGCAAAAGTTAATCACTTCTTTGGTTTATCAGTTTTCTCTTTTGTTTCAAAGATGGAAGGCTTTGTTGTAAAAGGAGGCATAAAATTGCCAATTGGGTTCAGGTTTCGTCCCACAGATCAGGAGCTTCTCCTTCATTACCTCAAGAAAAAGGCCTTTGCTCAACAATTACCTGCTTCAGTCATTCCAATTTGTGATGTCTTTCAGTCTGATCCATGGCTGCTTCCAGGTTCCTCCCACTCTTTTCTTTCATCAAATTCCTTTCAATTTTGAAAACGGTATCCAACAGGTATAAGGATCGAAAAAGATCCACAGATTTTTTACGTGATATTTAACCAATAACAAATCGGATAGCAGGTATAATTTTATCCAACAGATCGAATTGTGGATATGTAATATCTGTGTTGGATCCGACTTGTTATTGTCCCTGTTTGGATCTATCTTTATTTCAATTTCGCCAAATTTTTTGTAGAAAATAATGCTAATTTAATACAAATGAATACTAATAAATGATATGGTAGGTGGAAATTTATCTTATCAAGCTAATTTTGATGGAGATTAAGTAATTCAAAACGTCGAATAGAAAGTTAACATTAGCCAATGGTGAAATTCATTAAACTAAAACAATCAATGGATGTCCAACACATCAAATAATCACCCCAATAAAACCATCTTAGAATTTGAAATTGTCTTTCACTCAATTTTAATAATTAGCACAAAAAATAGTTCATAGATGACAATTGTTCTCATGTCACAAAAAAAACAAAAATATTATTTTATACACTTAAATCTTTTACATTTGACATTATTTTTTTTTATTTTCTTCTTCTTTCAAAAATACAAAAATTTATATATAAAAGTATATCTATATCATGGTACTGTTATTTCTGAAAAATTACAAGATGGAATAGTATTTCTTGAAGTGCTTGAAGTGGAAAATATGAGTAGTTTCCCTTTGTTGAAGGATGATATCGAACTATTTTTGGTGAATCGTACTTGTAGGTGATTGGAGGGAAAAAAGGTACTTTTTTAGCAATTGTGGAAAAGTGAACAAGAGAAGTGCAGGTTCCGGTTGTTGGAAATGTGTTGGAAAAGAGAAAGAAATAAGGGTTTGTGAAAATAATGAAGTAATTGGGATGAAGAAAACACTGATCTTCTGCAAAGGTTCCCATGAAACAAGAACTCGCTGGATCATGCACGAATTGCGTCTTGTAACTTCCTACCCATATCAGGTAAACAAAAATTAATGACACTTTTAATATTTTCCCGAAATTTTATTTTTTTACTTTATGTTTTTTTCAAAAAAATTAGGTGTTGAAAATTTTCTTTTCTGGTTAAAAATTATTTGTTATTATAAATATATAATATTTTATTCTTCTTGAACTATTTAATGTAGGAAATAACTGAGATTTGTGGGAGAAATAACAAGTAACTCTTTATTTTATTTTTTAAAATATATATAAATATTTTCAGATAAATATATAAATATTTTCAGATATATTCGTTTCAATTTTTTTTAAACTATTCTTGATTTACTAATATTTATATAAGTTAAGATTTTCTATTAGTTTTTTTTTACTGTCTTCTGCTAAACATTAAAGATGCACTGATATTAATATTTTAAAAATCTTTTTAATATATCTTAAAACATCAAAATCATGGTCTGTCAATGTATTTTTTGTATTTTAAAGATACACGAGAGAAACAATATAAAACCCTCAACTAAAAAATTTAAATTCTATTTATATCTAACAATTTGTAAGCAGTGTCCAAGTATAAAATAGAAGAATAAGAGTTAAATATATTTTTTATTCTTAAACTATAATAAAAAATTAAAATTATGTTCCGCTTTTAAATTATATTATAAAATATTTACTCTTTATATTTTAAAGTATTGTAAAACATTTTTATATTGCAGAAATTAAATGTTTGATAACTTATTTTGGAGAAAAAAATATAATTTTTTATAATAATTTAGAAAGAAAAATATTTAACTCAAAAAATAACTACTACTCACCATGAAATATATTTAGTAGCTTTTATTCGAACAAGAGGGTAATGTACGTAAGATGCATTATTGGCTATACACTTTTCCATAAGAATGAATTCATTCTCCTGCAGATGGCAGTGGCAGATTTTGCTGTGTATGTCATATATCAGAAAAGGAAGAAGATGACAAAAGCATCTCAGCAGAGACCCTTTTGTAGCAGCAAAAACTTCAGAGAATAGATGATGTTAAAGCTAATATAATAGATTTTGAAATGGAATTTGGCCACGATAATATAGTGCTTCCGCCACCTTCTTCCCCATGTTGATGTGAAGATTGTAGTGAAACTTCTTAAGAAGTTAGACTAGGATTTAACTTATAGAGTAGAGCAGTGTTTGCCTTATATTTTATGCAATTGTATGAGATACAATTGCGAAGCCTCTAAAGCACCAAGTACGTTTATTTTACTTTGCAATAAATGAAACCACGTTTTAACTAACAGTCGTATGTTTGTTTTGCCCGTTTGAACATCGTTCAACCATGCTTTTTTACACTTTTCAAGACAAAAGTAGAAGTCATGTTCAAACTTAAAAATATAACACACTTAGATTATTATTAGTAAGATGTAGATTTTAAGCCTAATTTAACCAAACTGATTTGTGAGTTGAGATTTACACCTATTTATATACTATGAAATCGTCTTACGTCAAGGTATATACATCTCAAGTGGGGGAATAGACACTAATGAGTGGTTCAATAGCAACAGGATAGACTTTAATGCATGACTCTGATACCATGTTAAATATAGTAAAAGTAGATATATGATTAATCTCCCATGTGTCTAAAACATACATAGGGTAATATATTTATAATGAAGAATGATATAAGTATATATGTAACATCCCAAAATATAGTATAAACTACATAATAGAATTATCACATGAAATGATATGATAGATCAGTCATTCACAAGGTAATAAAGTATTTAACAGTACAGTTATCAAAAAATAACTATAAAATTAAAACTTTATTAGAAATACTAATCTAGTACAAAACTATGTACAAGACCGAGCGGTCTTATACTAAGCAAGGGGATTCTCTCCTTCTAGAGCTCGCTCCACAGAGACGTCTCCTCCCTCTGCTCACATCCACAAGATGATCATTGCAAAGGATAAACCGAACAGGTAAACATGACAAAAAGAAAAGTAGGGTAAGCTAGTGTAATTTAATAATCATGTGAAACTAAAATTCAAACAAACAAATAAAACACTCTTACACATGTATAAACATACAAACATATATTGGCCGACCACTTTACACTGACTGTCTGGACAAGTATGAATATGTAGCTATGGTCGTTCGTGCACTCGTGGGTGAAGTAACCGGGAAACCCAACAGTTACTGCAACCGGGAAACCCAACAGTTGCCACACAAGGTTAGCCCGTTATCACTCATCTTAGGTCAAGGTAAAACCCCTAGGCTAGGGCCTCCTGCTATTCTCACGACATGTCTCACCATTCTCTACTTGAGAATCGGTGACCAATAGAATGTCATGATGAACGCCAAGACTGAGCTTCCCATATTCATACTTTTACCACATAGAAATTCACCACAGAGACATTCCTCCTTGGAACTCTTTCACATCCACATTTAGAAATCTCATAACATACTATAATATAACATTATTTCTCATGCATAATATATTTAAGCCACTGAAATAAACACTCAAAGTACAATATCACCACAACCCTTTTTCAGACCAAAGCTTCCTAATAAGGTTAAACTGAACGGTAACGCTAACCACCCATGAATATGACCGAACGATCATATTTAAAGAGTAAGGCTCAAACATGAGCCGAATACAGTTTGGGGTCAAACACTTATAATAACCTAACACTAAGAGCTTAGACCGAGTACTAAGAACATAGACAAATTACTGATATCTTAAACCGAATACTTAGTGTAAGACCAAACGGTCTTTCACTATCCACAGAACAAGACTGAACGGTCCATACTAGGTAAAGATGAAGAAGTGGCAGAACACTATCAAAGACCGATCACTAGAAGAGAGACCAAATACTACAAAGAAATTGAATACTAAAGTAGGCCGAATCCTAGTAGAAAGCCGAGCATTAGTACAGGACCGAGCACTACTAAGGGACAGAGTGCTAGTACAAAACCGAAAACTACTCTAAGAGACCGAACGGTACAACAGTATGATCGAACGGTACACTAGAATGAATACTAAAACATAACCGAACGGTCATTAACAGGTAAGGCTCCATAGAGGTCTAACGTAGTTAAGACCGAACACCAGTACTAGACCGAGTACTAGTGCAAGACCGTTCGATCATTAACTAAGCTCCACAAAAGCATAACTTAGTTAAGACCGAACACAAGAGAAAGGTCGAATGGTCGACGAAGGACCCTCAGCGAACTGCATAATTCTGCAGAATGACTGCAGAATTATGATCAACACCGATCTTTACCAATTTCCTTCATTCTTCCCAACTTCTAATCCTCCAAACTTGTATCATAAATCTCTATATACTTAACTAAGAGCATCTAAACCTTCCTAGCATCATTTAGAGAGTTTCATCGCAGATTTGAGAGTCAATCATGCAGAATCATGAACTCAAGGACCGAAAATCAGATTTCCTAGTTTTGGTACAGTTTTGAGTGACTTAAGGGTTCTAACAAGTCTTACACAACTTACCCAGATTCTCCATACAGACCAAACTCACACCTGACACAATTTCCCCATTTTCATTGCTACACTTCCTCACAATTCACTCGGTCATGAACCAGAATTTTGCAGAAATACAATCAACATGCCGAACACACAATCATTCAATTTTACATACATGCAGAGTCATCAAACAACATTTTCAAACTTCATAAATCAATTAATTAAATTAACTAGCTTCCCTTACCTTTTAATTGGACCGAACAACTCACAATTGCAGAATTTTTCTCACTACACCAGAAAATCCTAGAATACCTATAGTTCACCGATTGATCAGAAGAGATCAACCAAAAGACCAAAAATGTGATCAGAAACGGAAAGAGGAAGTTGATGAACACATGCAACCAGAAACGTGGCTTGCATGTGCTAGAAAGTTTCGTAATTTCACAAGAATGGAAGAGGATGAAACTTACCAACTCTAGACTCGAATTTGATCGGTGAAAGAGGAAGCCTTTGACACCAGGATTGCTTAGGCACTGCCTGATTGTTGGAAAAGATGAATTGAGATTGAAGGATTCTAGAGAGAAGGAGGAGAAAAGAAGAAAGAAGAAATTTTGGAGAGATATGGCTGTATCAGAAAAATGGGACGAACATTTGAAACTTCCCTTTATATAGTATTATTATTTTAATACAAATCCACTCGGTCCCATTAATTTCATACACCTATCAATCCAAAATTTTCTTTAAAACTCTCGGTTCTTACAATATATGGCAACCAAACATAAATATAATAAATAAAAGATATTGTTAAAAAAAATATCAACAATATCTACCAATATCAAACAATAGCAAAAGTTTGTGTTTCCCTAATCAATATAAAATGCAATATATCTAACACTCTCCCTCAAGCTTATGCATATAAATCGTATGTACCAAGCTTGTTAGAATTATAATCAATTCTTGATCCCCTTAAATACTCAATGAAAATATCTACTAACTGATCATTTGATTTAACGAATTCATTCTAGATACAATCTTTTCTGAAATGAAATGATAGTCAATTTCAATGTTGTTGGAAAAAGAATGACCTAGTTTCAACACTAAGAGGGGGGTGAATTGGTGTAAATAAAAAATCAGAGTCTTTTCAAAATCTTTTTCGCAAAGTATAAAACTTTTAAAAGTTTCTTGAATCTCGTATGAAAAAGATAAATCAGTGCAGCGAAAAATAGTTGACTATACTAAAAATAAAGTCGACTTGAAAGTAAAGAGATAAGGGATAGAAAATTCAAACACATTTTTTATACTGGTCCGGCCAATCTGCCTACATCCAGTGTCCTTCCCGTACCCGGAAGCAAATGCACTATAATGGTCAAGGTTTTTACAACAAGGTTTCTATAGAGACCTCCACGTCAAAATATAAAACACATCTCTAACCCTCTAACCAAAATATAGGCATACAACACCCAAAGAACAGCAACAAGATATCCCCTCTCCGACAGTCTTTGTCAACTTTGAACAATCCTCAAAGTTATCAGAACGCAGCACGTCCTCTTCCTGTAATCACAACAGGGCACCACAATCTTCACAAGATTGAGAGAAGTAGATGATCATGTTTCCAATACACCTCAATGTGCAGTATGATCAAGTCTTTCTTTCAGCACGACAACCTTGCTCCTCAAGAAACTATCCAAGACAGATCTCCACGGTCTTCTTGATAAGTTCTTGGAGCTTTTCACAGAGATCAAAATCTGAAACAATAGAATGAAAGTGTTAGAATAACCAAAGTCTCTATGAAATACAGAATCACGTCTATTTATAGTTTTCTGTCAAACAGACGCTCCTGTAGTCAACTTCACTACTAATACAGTCGACTTCAGTCAGATAGTTAAAATAGTTAAAACAATTAGTAGAAGTCAGACCAATCAAATTGATTACACAATTAATTCAGTTGACTAGAATTTAATGCTTGGTCAAAGAAACAAAATATAGTCGTTATAGTTCACAAGCATCAACAAAAATTCAAAACATAACTAACTAAGTCGAGTAGCATGTGCATACAGTCGACTATGTCACTTCAATGCAGTTTTGAAAATCTTTTCTTTGCAAAAATACTCACGGCACTGTTTTTGAAAATTTGTGCAAAGTCACGAGTTTTAATCGACTTACTTCATAATGAAGTCGACTTAAAACTTGTAGTTTTGCCACACAATATAAGTTCAACTAAGTGCATGTGGGTTTCTTTTCTATAACATATTTTATGCAATCACAGATGATATCTCATGTGAAACAGTGAATATGCACACATATACAGAATCAACACAAACATGTTCTTCAAGAATTCATACACAAGTAAGTTTTGAACATGTAACACATAACAGTACATGTGTTATTAATAACGTGTTATCATCCTCAAAATCTAGAAACACTGTGAGATTAAGGTTTTGTTAAACCAATACTTCCGTTATCAACAATCTCAACAAATGCATTTGGTCATTTCATGAGAGACAAAATTATAAGTGATATGAAGAGTTGCCTGATTGTCACATATAAGTGTCATTTGAGTGACATCTCCAAATTGTAACTCTGTAAACAACTGCTTAAGCCAAACAAGTTCACAATGTTAAATATAGTAAAACTAGGTATAAGATTAATCTCCCTTGTGCCTAAAACACACATAGGGTAATACATTTATAATGAAGAATGATACAAGTATATATACCAACCAAACATAAATATGGTAAATAGAAGATATTGTTCAAAAAATATTAACAAGATCTACCAATAGCAAAAGTCTGTGTTTCCCTAATTAAGATAAAATACAATAATCTAACACTCTCCCATAAGTTGTTGCATATAAATCATATGTACCAAGCTTGTTACAAATATAATCAAATCTCGGTGCCTTAAAAACTTGGTGAAAATATTTGCTACGTGATCATTTGAGCTAACAAATGCAATCTTGATGTCTCCATATACAATCTTTTCTTGAATGAAATGACAATCAATCTCAATATGTTTGGTCACGAAAGATAGGATTAGAACTGATATAAGAGTCGTGTGATTGTCACATACAAGTCTCATTTGAGTGACATCTCCAAATTGTAACTCTCTAAGCAATTGCTTAAGTAAAAAAAGTTCATAATTGGATGAGGCCATAACTATGTATTTTGCTTCTGCAGTAGATCTTGTCACAACACTTTGTTTCTTGCTCTTCCAAGAATTCAAGTTACCACCAATGGAGACACAATACTCGAAGGTAGATCTTCTATCAAAAAAGAGAAGAAAATAAAAGTAAGCCCTTGTTGAATATTCACTATGAAGCTTGTCTCTCATGCTCATAGCATCTAATCATAAATGCTTAAAGAAGAGAAGAAAAGACCAGAAAGTCAATAGAAATCAAGTGTTTTTCTCCGAGCTTACATCGTCTGATGCTTTCATTAAAAAAGAGAGAAAAAGAGCAATTACAAGAATATAGGAGTCTATTGTTTTGATTAAATATTCTCCCAATGAGAGTTATTATCCTTCTTGTAATCAAACACTTGTTGTATACTAGGATTGATCATAATACTTAACAACTAGGAGTGGGTAAACTCGGACTAGTCGTGTTGACTAGGAGAACTAGAAGTGGTTTATAATACTCGAACTAGTCAAGGTTTGCTAAGGGAATTGTTAAGTCAATATTGTCTATAAGACTGAACTGTCTAAACGTTCTCATGTGTTTTGAAGTTTAAGAAGTCATGCTAGGAAAATTGTACCACCTACTTTTGTCAAAGTACTGAAAAAGTAAGTCTGCTTTGACAAGTTGACTTTTACCAATGGTTGTTTCATACAACAAGAATAAGAATACTCAAGGATCAAGGCAAAAGTTTTATCTAATGGATATCTTTTTTAGAAGCATTTAAATAGAAGGTGATTCAAAAAGAGAATTAAGAGAATATATAGAAAGACAAAGCTCAAGCGAAGAGATGTTAAGAGAAAAAGCTAAAAAAACACACACACTCAAAAGAGAATATCTGAGAGAGATAAGCTCAACAAAAGAAACACTCTCAAGCTTCATTGATATATAAGATTACTATTGTAAGAAGAGAGAAGATAGAAAACACTTAGTGAGTCTATTATGTCAATTTGTATTGAACATATATCCTCTCCGCGAGAGTTATCGTCTAAGGACATGTAATCAATCTTTTGATTGTAAATTCTGAAGGGAATTAAAAAACTTTACGTTTAACTTTGGGGAGCTAAACAATAGCTAGACAAGTATGTCTAGTGGAAACCAGGAGTGGGTGAAACTCTGACGTTTAATATGGTGAAGTTAAATAGTAGTTAGACAAGTGTGTCTAGTGGAAACCAGGAATGTCTAGGGATACCAGGATTAGTGAAGAATACTACGCAACCAGGAGTGGTTGAAACTCAACTAGACAAATGTATCTGAAGGATACCAGGAGTGTCTAGGGATACCAAGAGTGGTGAGAATACTCAATTGTAATCTTGTTGAAGATTATAGTGGAGCCCTCTAAGGTGTTAAAGGAGACTGGCACATAGCTCAATGGAGTGAATCAGTATAAAAACAACTGTGTGTTAATGCTTCATTCTTTTTAAACGTTTCTCTTACAAATCCTGCAATGCACTTTATTTTAATTGATACAACAGTTCTTATTATTAAATGACTCTTTATTAAAGAGAAAGATTTATCAAAACGCTGCAACAACCATTTTTCAACGATTGAAAAACACTTACTAAATAGAATTCATTACTTCAACTGATTTTCAAAGTCGAGCGTTTAACAGCTTATGCAAACCTTTTAATCCTCGACAAAAGTTTTATATTATCTTCCTTGAGAAATTTTTTTCCATAACACTATTCAGGAACCATGAGTGGTTTATAATACTCAGCTAGTCAGGATTGACTAGGGAATTGAGAGTGATAAGAATACATTTTGTAAACTTGGAAAGTTAAAACTCGTGTAATCTTGGAAAAGATTGATGAAACCCCTTAAGAGTTCTTAAGGAAGAACTAGACGTAGCTCAGATTGACTGAACCAATATAAAAATTATACTTTATTGTTTTTCCTTCAAAGTTTTACAAAGCCTTTTGAAACATTATTGTCTGAACATATTCTTATTTACTCATTTCATAGAAATCAACATCTAAACATCTTACAACTTTATATATTCTCTTTAAACGTTATTCACCCCTCCTCTAGTGTTTTCCTATGTATTTCAACTTTGCTCTAATATTAGATTATACGATCCTGTCCAAGAAAGAGTACGATCGTTTTTGAATTTGAATCATCAAGAGACACAACAAAAATAATTCAAAAAATAATGTGAAATAAGAATGGAATGGGGACGCCAGAATCTAACAAATTGATATGTCAAGTAAAGATTCGCCACAAAGATGTTAATCTTTGATAAGAATCAAAATTCCAATCCAAGAACCAAGAGAATCCTTTATCAAAGAATGAAAATGCATATAGTATGACTCAAAAGTCTTTACATAAGCTTTTTATACCTTTATATATAGGCACATAAGTTTAAGAAAACCTAGAAACCCTAGAAAAAAGCTCAAATCCTAAAACACACAAAAATAACATAAAGCGAAAATTATAGATGTAGATTTTTCCCCTAGCGAAGCCCGCTCGTCCAGCGAACACAAATTGGCTCGGCCAGTGAATTTAACACTCTATAACATTAAAATAAAACTACAATTTATTTAATTTCCTAAATTATTCTTCAATTGTGCTCATGATCTTCATGTTCTTTAAGCTTCCTCCTTCATGAAACATTATAAGATTCAAGGAGACGTCTTTTGATCTTTGACATTGCATTGATCATTTGAATTTTAAATGATTTTCCTCAAGTTCTTCTCATATATGTTCAGGAAATAGTTATCTATCACCATCTTTTCCACTAAAGAAAAGGTATCTCCATAATTTAATCCAAAAATTTGTGTGTAGCCTTTAACTACAAGTCGAGCTTTGAGACGATCAATATAGTACCATCAAGACCAACTTTGGTAGCAAAACCGTACTTGAAACCAACAACATATTTTTCAAACGATAATGGGACGAGCTCTTAAGTCCCACTATTACGAAGAGCACATAGTTCATCTAGCATGGCTTGACGTCAACCAAGATGGACTAAGGGATCCCTTATAGATTTAGGAATGAACACAGAAGAAATAGATGAAAGGCATGTATAAAAAAGTGAAGACAATCTATGGTAACTCAAAGCAATATAATATGGAGAGGGATTACGAGTAGAACATATACCTTTACGAAGGCCAATTGGAAGGTCATACTCAATTGTCGGAGACGAAGGAGACAAAATAGTTGGCATTAGAAGTGAGTCACTTGGTGGTTGTTGGAAACCATATTTTTAACTATAAACCTGAAGTGGAGGTGGAAGAGGAGAATCTGATGGTGAACTAGGCACAACTAGAGGATCACATACAACATAAAAATTAATTGTAATAGACGAAGACACACTAGAATAAGAAGAACCCTTAAAATAGAAAGAAGACTCATTGAATGTGACATCTGCAGAAATAAAATGGCGATTAAAAGAAAAAAGGAAACACTTATATCCTTTTTGTGATCAAGTAAATCCTAAAAAAAACACAATTGTGTGATCTAGGAGATAACTTATATAGATCAGGACTAAAATTATAAACCCAAAAACTTTAATAACTAAGGAATGTAGAGGTGCATGAGGAAATAAAAAAGAATGAGGAATTTTGTTATTTAAAATCGAATTTGGCATGCAGTTAATAAGATAACATGTAATAAGAATAGCATCACCCCAAAAATATTGTGGAACCAGACAATGAATTAAAAGTGTGCAAGTTGTTTCAACAAGTTGTTTACTCTTATGCTCAACCACTCCATTTTGTTGAGGTGTATAAGCACATGAAGTTTGATGAAGAATGTCATGAGAAGCCATAAAATGTTTAAAAGAATGAGAAAGGTATTCACAACAATTATAGCTTCATAAAGTTCTAATAGAAATCCCAAACTAAGTTTCAATTTCATTATAAAAGATGAAATTTGGAAAATAACTCGGGATAATTTTTCATTAAAAACATCCAAGTTCATCTGGAATAATCATCAATAAAAGTAACAAAATATTAAACACCTAAATCAGACATGACATGACTAGGTCCTCAAATGTTAGAGTGAACTAATGCAAAAAGTGACGCAACATGTTCTGGTACACTACGAGGAAAGGAACTACGATTATGTTTCCCTAATTGACATGACTCACATAACAAATTAGATAAATTGGACAAACTCGGAACAAGCTGTTGCAATTTGGCAAGGCTATAATAACCTAATTGAGCATGAAGAAGAGATAGAGACTTCATAACTGTGCCAACATTTGTAGAAGGGCAGAGATGATAAAGGCCATGAGACTCACATCCGATGACAATTATGTATCCCAAACTCTGGTCCTGTAAACTAACATAATTTTTGGTAAAAGAAATAACACAATCAAGAGAACGGGTTAGATGATTAATGGATAATAAGTTAAAGGGGGACCCAGGAACATAAAGAACATGCTCAATGGTTAAAGATGGAAAAAGATTAATAGTACCAACACCATGAGATAAGACCTTAGACCCATTAGCCATTGTAATCGTAGGTAAATTATCTAGAGAGGATAAAAAAGAAAACAAAGATTTGTTACCAGTAATGTGATTTGTGGCACTTGAGTCAAGAACCCAAGGTCTAAGTGAAGAATGTTGAGTTAGGCCAACAAAACATATACGTGTGCATGCAAGAGAAGTAGTGAAACTAGAGTTCTCACAATCCTCACACCATTTGAGAAATTCATTGAAAAGAGAAAATTAGTTAGCGTTATCAGAAGAAGCAACGAAAGAAGCCATGCAAAGAGAAATACCCTAACATAACTAAGGTTCTCCAATCAAAGCAATAAACACATATCCTAAAATAGGAGAAAGAGGCGACTTCAGCGCAGTTGATCACAGCCCAGATGATATGATCCTATCTACAAAAGAGTATACTCATTTATGAATGTGATTCCTCTTGTAGCATAAGCAAAGAAAATCAGAGAAGAACACAAAAATAAGACATAGATGGAGATTCCACAATCTAGTAGATTGATGAGTCAATGAAGTTTTTCCACAAAAATCTCAATCTTTGATAAGAACAATTGTTTTATGACAAGAACCATTAAGAAGCAGATTTTAAGCCTAACTCAACCCCACAAACCGGCTTGTAAAGTGAGGTCTGCACCCACTTATATACTATGAAATCACCTTATCTCTAGTTAAGGTGGGACTTTCAACACATTCCCCTTACGCCGAGATATATACATCTCGAGCGTGAGACTAGATATTAATGGATGGTCCGATAGCAGTCTGATAGCAGCCCAATAATAGGAGGAATTAGGATAGGCTTTAACGTATGTCTCTGATACTATGTTAAATATAGTAAAACTAGGTATAAAATTAATCTTCCTTGTGTCTACAACACACATAGGTTAATATGTTTAAAATGAAGAATGATACAAGTATATATGTTTAAAATGAAGAATGATACAAGTATATATGGTAACGAAACATAAATATGGTAAATAGACGATATTTCTAAAAACAATATCAACCATATCTACCAATATCAAACAATAGCAAAAGTTTATGTTTCCCTAAGCATAAAACACAATATATCTAACAATTATTAAATCATCAAAATCAGAAAAATTTCAATTAGATGATAAATCACGTTATTATAGATCTATAAGTTATCAATGAACCAAAATTAATTAAAAAATTTAGTAGTTATTTTAATAATTAAGTTAAAAATATTAATTTAATTATGATTTTATTTAATATTTACATTAACTAATTCAATAACCATTTAATCTTCATTATTTTTTATTTATATTCATTTTTACTTTTGAAGATTAAAATATTTTTGTAAAAATATATTTTATTATTATTTTTGACTCAAAGTGGTTGTCATGTTAATCTTTAAGGTCTTTCAAATTAAGTATTAAATAGGTTTTTTTTACTCTATTGAAAAAAATTTCATTTTATTTAGGCTATGGTTTTCCAGCCGTAGACTAGGTTTGTGTGGCCGTAGGTAATAAACCACAATTTTTATATAACCACATTTTCAAAACTATGGATTAAAGTCTTAAGTATGACCATAGTTTTGAACATGCTTTAGACCACATTTTTTAACCTACTTTAGACCATTTTTATTAAATTGTTGTTTCATGTTTTAGACCGCACTAATATAAGTATTACCTTTGAGTTTAAACCACATTTATTATTTTGTGGTTTTATGGAGTTTTTTCTTAAAAAATATTTTTGCATGGATTGCTTATACAAAAGTTCAAGATGGAAAAATTGTAAATATCTTTAAATCACAATATTACACAATTAGAGATCACACATAAACATTTCAAACAATATTTGTACGCTAAATATTCAAATCAGAATCAATAATAAATATGATTCATATGTATATTTCAATGTTAGAATTCAAATTACATGATTAAAATATTTATCACTACAACAAATTTCTCCTCTAACATTTAGTCTACATTGTAAAATTTTACAATATAATCTTATCTCCTCTTAATGATTCAGAGTTTACAACCTTCTGCAAATGGTCATTTTAGCCTTCTCTAACCTCTTCACCCTGCAAAGCTTCCTAACAACCTTCTTGTAGAGATAACACATAAATTAAAAGAATCAAAACTTATTGTCAACACCCAATTTCGTCCGGATGACTGTATAACAAGATAATAATGTTTTTATTATTATTTTATTTTATTTGATCTTATTATATTTGTTTTTATTTTATATTATTTTATTTTAATTCTTTTTATTTTACGTATTTTATTTCTTTTTCATTTTGTTCCACTTTACTTTATTATTTTAATTCTACTTTTTATCATATTATACTATATAATTATTTTATTTCATTTTATGTTATTATTCTGATTTTATTTAATATTAGTTTATTTTATTGTATTTTATTTAATCTCTTTTAAGAAAAAAATAAACAAAAATCAAAAAGTGATCACCGGCACTTAACGTTCATCTCTGTTTTCAATGCTATCAACTTTTTTCTTTTTTATTTTTATTTTTATTTTTTTGGTCTTAAATCTTTGCGCATCTATCTTTTTTTGGTGAAAATTTTTGGCTCAGACCTTTGCTGCAGCAAGAAGCAATAGCTTTAGCCAGTTGCAATAAGAAGAAAAGCTAGCAATAGGGTGGCATGAAGCAGTGGAGTGTCGGGAGGCTGAAGTCCTCACACAAGGAAAAAGACAAAAAAAGAAAAGTCAATCAAAAAAAGAATGATCCTGGGAGAAATATTCCCTGAGTCTGGTACTCACCCTTCACAGACTATTCATGTGAGAACCATCAAGAACCAAGTGGGAACAGACAAAAACGGATTCGGAGTTTGTCTTCATATCTCCATCTTCCCAGAGAAGCTGAAAAAAAAACCCCTGGCCATTCGTTGAACAAATCCATCTAGCATCCCAATAACCATTGCCAAGGCCTCAACACAGAGAAGCATATATGTGAACTTCTGATGAACCCACTTTCTCCTCCATTACATCCATCATGCACCTCTCACCTTCTTCTCTATTTCCTCATCACGCACATCACAGGAAACCACTATTCCCTCAACCTACACCATTAACTGCAAAAACAAAATCCTCCTCCTTTCGCTCGTTGGATATCATCATCAACTGGAGTTCACTCTCATGACCATTCTCCCGGGTACTTACGAAGCAAAAAAAATAGTGTTTCTTTAAAAGTGCCTCCCTGTGTCTAATGCTGAGGGGACTGAAGAAAAGAAGTGAAGTTGAATCACAAGAAAAAGGATTACAAGGACTTACGAGAGAAAAACGCAAACATAGAAGGTAAGTTCTCCTTCGCTTCATCTCTCGCAAAAGTTATGAATGTTAGATGATCACAATCTACTCTTAATTGGGTTTCTGCTTCCGTTTTGACTTGATAACGCCTGGCTTTGTCTGCTCGTATTGAACTTGCAATTATATTGAGTATACATGATTTGTTTCTGCACATTGTTTGTTATTCATTCATCCCAACAAGCAGAAACCCAAATTTGCTTCAGCTGGTTCCTCCATTCTCTGTCAACGCCCACGGCCAGCCCCTATCATCATCCCTTTTCTTCTTCATTTTCGAGTCCAACACTGACCTTCCCCCCTACTCCAACTCCCACTCGCCATCACGGGCACACACACAAACTTTCTATTTCTCCATTCACTCAACAGAACCTCACACTACCCACCTGCATTCAATAGGAACAATCAAAAACCACCAAAACAGATTCAAATCACCAAAAGAGGAAAACCTAAACACAGAGATAAAAGAAATATGTAGAACAATCATCTGCCCACGCCAGCGACGGTGACTGGGAGTTGCGCCGGCGTGAGTTAGGGTCGAACAAGGGGGTGCCGCGGCGGCTTGCGGTGGTTGGCCTCACTGAGGGAGGCGTCGGCATGGCGCGAAGGGGCGAGAGTCTCTCTCTCGCGCGCGAAGAAGCGGAGAAGAAAGGGGGAGGGGAAGCTTGGCGCGACAACCGGTGGGGTCTGTGGCATGATCGGCGCACAGGTGGCGTCCTGGTTTTGCGGCTGGTGACGGCCGGTTCTGGCTGGGAGCGGCGGCGAACCTCCAGGAGGGGAAAGAGATCTCGGGTCTCTGAAGAACTGAGTGTGGGTGTTGGGAATGAAGGGGGAGATGCTGAACCCCTAGGATTTCTGGATAGAAATTGGGCCAAGCCCTAAAACGAAAAAAGATATTCTCCCTTGCACCCCCTGTTTTCCTTTTCACAGTGCTTTCCGTTTGGGCTTAGGCCCAGTCCGTTTTTGGAAAGGAAAATGGTTTAGGCACCACTTGCACCCCCTGGTTTCCTTTTCACGCCCCCTGTCTGTCTGGGCTTAGGCCCAGTTCGCTGTTGGAAATAAAATTAGTTTGGGTATCCCCGTTATCACTTCCACACCCCTTTCAGTTTGGGTTTAGGCCCAATCTATATAAAAAAAAAGAAAAATAGTTTAGACACCCTATTTTCTCATTTAGGCACCCCTACTATTTGTTTTATTTTTAGTACTTATTTATTTATTTGCTTTTCTTTATTTATTTTATTTTGTTCCCTTATTTATTTTATCCTATTTGTTTTTTTATTTTATTTTATTATTTTTATTGTTGTTATTGTTTTTTTTATTGTTTTTATTTTATTTTATTTATTTATTCTAAATATCTATTTACTTTAAATGCATATTTAATAATACAGAAAAAATAAAATATATATATATATATATATATACAAAAATTACAAAAATATGTTTTAAAGGTTTAAGCACATGTGTGATCGCACGCATCGTCCTTGTGCTAAAAACCTTTTCTGTTTCTTTTATAAAAATACAAAAAAATATTTTAAAGGTTAAGTACATGTGTGATCGCTCGCATCGTCCTTGTGCTAAAAACCTTTTCTCTTTCTTTTATAAAAAATACAAAAAATATATTTTTAAGGTCAAGCACATGTGTGATCGCTTGCATCGTCCTTGTGCTAAAAACCTTTTCTCTTTCTTTTATAAAAAATACAAAAATATATTTTTAAGGTCAAGCACATGTGTGATCGCTCGCATCGTCCTTGTGCTAAAAACCTTTTCTCTTTCTTTTATAAAAAATACAAAAATATATTTTTAAGGTCAAGCACATGTGTGATCGCTCGCATCGTCCTTGTGTTAGAAACCTTTTCTCTTTCTTTTATAAAAATACAAAAATATATTTTAAAGGTCAAGCACATGTGTGATCGCTCGCATCGTCCTTGCGCTAAAAACCTTTTTCCTTTCTTAAATAAAAAAATACCAAAAATATGTTTTAAAGGTTAAGCACGTGTGTGATCGCTCGCATTGTCCTCGTGCTAAAAACCTCTCTCTGTCTTTTATAAAAATATCAAAAAATATAAAAATCTTCAAAAACTAAAAACAACACTTTTAAGCAAACAAACAATATTTCTAGCTAGAACTACGTGATCCTTGATTCTCCATCAAAAATGGAGATACGTAGGAGCAAGGTCAGTCCTTGTCAGGCTCACTTCCTAAAAATCTAAAATCATTTCAAAACAAGTTTTCAAACAAATTTCTCAAATAGTTTCCCAAAAGAACTACGTAACCCTGATTTCTCATTCTGAATGAGAATACGTAGGAGCAAGGTCAATCCTTGTCGGGCCCAAAAAGCTAAAAAATATATTTTGTTTATTTAGAATTTTATTTTAGGGGATAGTTAAACATTTTGAAAACCACATCATATTCGTGCATTTAGTTAAAGGTACTGTCTTAGGACAGGCGTTGTAGGGTGCTAACACCTTCCCTATGCGTAACCGACTCCCGAACCCAGAATCTGGTTTTCGCGGACCGTGTCTTATCATTTTATGGTTTTTCCGTAGTTTTCCAGAATAAACTATGGTGGCGACTCCAATCTCTTTTTCAAAACCCGTTTCTTTTTGGATCGTCGTCCCGTCGCGATTCCGGTTGCGACAGATGGCGACTCCACTGGGGACATTTTCTAGAGAGTCAAGCCATTTAACTATATGCGCGAATTCAATGTGGTTTTTCTTTATGTTTTTCTTCCCTTTTTCTTTACCTATATTTGATATTCGAATAATCGCATGTGAATAAATTTGTTGGTTGGATATTGAACCCTAGGGTAGAAACCATGTTTATATCTGCCTGGGAATTTTTCTGGTTGTTTTGCAGGTGAGGGTTTGGGTATGCATTGCATTCTCCCTTCACACACGCACCTTATGCATATCATGAGTGAGGCCCTATACCCGGGTCTGAGCGCAACTTAGAATTAGAGGGGTTGTGTAGCGGTGTCACTCGGGGATGTACTTCCTGTTTGGCTATCGTGAGAACCCCAGCTAGAGTCTGTTCTCTTCATTTGTGTTTTTACATCTAGTTGATTACTCGACTGTTGTGGAGATGCTGTGAAGGGGGCCATAGCTCTAGTGACCATTGACCTTTAGGCTCAGGGAACCATCCTTGTGAGATTGCATATACTTAACCTTGAATCTTAAGTGTCGGACCTTCTATAGGGCACAAAGGGAGATGTGTGCAATTTTCATAACCCTCATGTTTGCTTAAAAAATCACGCACATTGAATATATCATCATATCTCTTTATACAGTTTTTTTCTTCTTTCTTCTTTTTGCCTTCTTTCTTTTTAGCTCGTGCTTTTTATGGTCTTGTCACGCTTTGTGGATTATAGTCGAGAAATTATAAATTTGTGACTAAGCCTTTAAGAAAAAATGGAAATTAACATGAGATCTGAAGTCAAGGGGGTTCAAGTTCAGACATTTTAAAGGAAATGTTAGCCATTGAAGTAAAGGAGGGTAATATGGATGGCCTGAGAGAACTGCTGAAGAAAATGAAGACAACCCCAAAAGGATGCATTCGGGAAGGAGCATGGGAATCTGTTGAGCCTGTTAAAGGTGAAAGTTCAAACACGGCCATTACTATTTTAGCCCAGTACTACGAATCACCACTGAGATGTTTCACTTTCTGGGATTTCCAATTGGTGCCTATGGTAGAAGAATTCGAGCAAATTTTAGATATACCTCTCAAGGGAAAAATTCCCTACAACTACCTGGGGCAGTATACCCCTATCTTGCAGCAAGTGAGAATCATAAGAGTGCATCCAATGAAGTTGGAAAGAAGATTCATGCTTAAGGGTAAAGCGAGGAACCTTCCTCAGGGTTACCTAGAGTGGTACCTATATCGTTCAGACAAGGGGAAGAATGGGAAACAATTACGAATGTGCTAGCTCTTGTCCTCTATGGTGTCACGCTCTTTGCTAATATCTCGGATTTTATCGGCTATGTCACCATGAACGCATTTTGTGGGATACAAAGTTTTCTCTAAAGAATCCACTCACTATTGTTTAACCGAAGTTTCCAAGACCCTTAGTCAAGGTTATGATCCATGTAGAAAGAAGATCTCTCGCATGAGTAAGGCCATTTTGAATGCCACATGTCACGTGGAGGAGTTGTTGCGGTGTAAACCAAAGATGAAAGAGGCAAATGAATGAGCGCAACTCTGTGTGGGCTTAGAGGAGGAAAGGTTTAAATGACGTGTTTTCTGGGCAGCAAGGACCACACATCATATATCATTGCGGGAAGTACCCTAATATGCCCCTCATGGGTATTCGATGTTGTACTAATCACAATGTTGTGTTAGCACAAAAGCAATCTGGGTAGCGCCCACGCCTGCATCTCTGGCCATATCGCAGATCTTAAGAGGAAGGAACCTTTGCTGAATTGCTTCATCAAGTTAAAGACACTTGGGGCAATGGTCGGAGGGAGGCTCAAGGTTATGGATTATTAATGAAAGTTTTCCTTAGGAAAGGGAACGTAGAAAGGGTTAAGACAATCAAGTTGTAATTCACGTTAATTTCACCTACCCAAATTGTGAAAAACAATTTCAAAATGACGAGTAGTGGATAAAAGCAGTAGTGACAAAACTGAAGAAGGAACGTTGGCATCGGGCTGGATCAGAGAAGAAACATAAAGAATTGATAGTTCAGATGAAGAAGCATATTGTTGAGCAAGGGGGAATTGAAAGAGAAGTCTCTCATAACTAGCTTCCCTCGCCAATGAAGCCATTGAAGGTCTTCTAAAGTTATTAGCTGATGCTGAGTCTGCAATACCGATCTCTAACCCGCCCAAGGGGATTGAAAATTTCCTCATTTGTTGCAAGAATCTGATGGATGAGGCCCGAGTCAGTTGACCAAGACTTCCTATGACTCACTTTTTTGGAACTTCTGAATGATGAGCCATCCTATTGGCTTTGTTTCATGTTAATTTCCAGATTATACATTTGGCAATGTTTTCACATCTTTATAATTTCTTACTATAGTAATTGCGTTACTTTGTCTTTTCTCTTTTTCTTCTCATTTTTATTTTCGTTTTCTTAATTTATTTCATCTAATGAAATTCAGATTTAAAAATAATAATACGGCTAAATCTCCAAAACACCCTAAGGGACACGAACCAGTGGAAAAATCATGGAGAACCAAGGAGAAGTTCAAGAAGGGATGAAAGCCGATATCCAAGAGCTGAAGGGACAAATGAGTCAAATCTTAGAGGCTCTGAATGCCTTACAAAGCCCTGGAGATTCGTGCGCACAACGACCACAACAAAGAGTTCCAGAGGCACAAACTTTCCCTTCCTATGGTCTTCCCCCGAATTACACTCCACCCTCAGGAGTGGACTTGGAACATCTTGACGCTCAAAAGGCCGAAGATAATGCAGTTGAAGTAGAAGACGAGCCTGGGGCAACCACTTTCACAATTCCGGGGAAGACGATCCAACCAGATATTGAGAGCATGATAATGAAAAAACAGCTCGAGACGAAGTCTTCATCTTATGTCGTTACACCAGCAGATTTTAAGGACGACAAGAGTAAATTAGAAGTCTTTGAGAAGAGGTTGAGAGCCATAGAGGGCGAAGGAAGTTTTGAATTTGGAGATGCTAGAAAACTATGTTTAGTTCCTGATGTGGTGATACCTCTAAAGTTTAGGTTGCCAGAGTTTGAGAAATATCGGGGAAATACTTGCCCAAGGAGCCATGTAACCATGTACTGCAGAAAAATGGCAGCTTATGCCAACGATGAAAAACTTTTGATTCACTTCTTCCAAGAAAGTTTAACTGGCGTGGCTTTAACTTGGTACATGCGCTTAGAAACGACTCACATCTACTCATGGAAAGATCTGGTTGATGCATTCCTAAGGCAGTATGAATATAATAAAGATCTAACACCTGATAGAGTACAATTGCAGAACATGTTGAAGAAAGAGTCTGAATCATTCAGAGAATATGCCCAAAGGTGGAGAGAAATTGCTGCTCAAGTAGAACCGCCTCTGAGTGACAAGGAGATGACTACCATATCTCTGAATACTCTACAACCACCATTTTATGAACACATGATAAGCAGTGTCTCCTCAAGTTTTGCTGACATAGTAGTAATTGGAGAAAGGGTTGAGGGTGGCATAAGAAATGGAAAAATTGCACTAGGCCCAGAGCTAGTAGCAAGTTTAAATGAGTATGGTCCTAAACATGAAGAACGAAGAGCTAATTCACATTTTACTGCCTATCCTCAAGTGTCACATTCCTATGGGTCCAATCAAGCCATTCGGCGAAGAAATTACAATCGTGATGAAAAGGTCGCCAACTTTACTCCTATCCCCATGACCTATACAGAGCTACTACCAGATCTTCTCCGCAACAACCTCATAGAGGTTTGTCCCACCAGACCTGTACGACCTCCTTACCCAAAGAACTATGACATAAATGCCAGGTGTGATTATCATGAAGGAGCGCGTGGACATTCAACAGAGGCATGCAAGGCTCTAAAGCATAAAGTGCAATCTTTAATCGATTCAGGATGCTTAAAGTTTGAAGAAAGTCAATCCAGCACTCTGACAAGGTGTGAGTTCGCCTCTACAAATGCCATGAACAAATGAAGAGGGCTCTAGGACTATATGGGAAAGCATATGTTATTGTAAAAAGGCGAAATCGATGTTGTTTTGCTCATGTTTTGAATTGTCTTGCTATGAGGGCTATGCTCATTGATATCATGTTTCCATCCATGACTTTTAATGAGAACTTTCATTACGTGGTATCTCCAAGGTTTACTGGAAATCATGTCCTAATAGGGTGTCACAGAGAGAATGAAAGCCGCAAAGAACAAATCGAAAAAACAAAAAAAAATGAAGGCAGTCTCAAGTCACTCGTCTTTCTTGTAAATCGTCAAACTCTTGTTTTTCGAAAATAGCAAAAAATGAATAAAAAAAATGATAATCGAAAACAAAAGTTGCAGTGTCAGATTATTCCGAGGTCAAATGTTGAATCAAAAATAACTATTTGACGTTTTTTTCGAGACGTTTGTGCCCATGTTGCTTGAAAACCTTCACCATTTACCTTTTCCAAAATAAAGGATTTTCCCCCAACAAACACTATCACTGCCCTCACTAACAAAGTGAACCTTTACACTGGGGCAGATTGGTTTGACCAAAATTACTCTCGCTTGTGCTAGTTGGGTGATCCCTGAATCCATTGAGACAAACAAAAGAACTTCCAAAAAGAAAATAAACCCACTAGATTGAAAACGCGAAAGGGCAGTCTAGAAAGGAAAAAAGAACTCATGTTGAGGTCATCTAGTCGTAGAATTAATCTTTTGAAAATAAAGCAATCAGAATTTGAAATGATGTGTGGCCATCTTTCTTTATCTAAAAAAGCAAAAAATATATATCCATTGTCACCCTGTTTGAGCCAAAAGTAAACTCTTTTTCAAAATTATCCCCAAGCAAGGGTTGTCATCAGGTAGGAGTCAACTCATGATGCAAATGAAGAACACTCAATGATCAAACGAAGAAATTTCACCAAGAAGAGTGAACAAAGAAAAAACAAAAAGAACAAAAAATCACAAAGTGATGAAAAAAAAAATGAAAAATGGAGATTCAAGAAAAACATAGTGCTCAAAAGGTCAAATAGTTGACGCAGTGCCAGATGATAACCCTTGTTTCAAAAAAAATAATAACCGACAAGCATTCATTTGGACCTTTAACCCTTTCTTGGAATACCTTTTAGCCTTTAGCCACGTTATAAGCCTAATAAAGTCCACACAGATTGGATAATGTTTGCTCAAATTTTCATAAAGCTTAATTTTGCGATAAGAAGAAATGACTTGCAATGTGTCCAAAAAACAAAAACAAAAAATTTGAAAATGAAAAAAAAAAAGAAAAAAAACTAATGTCTCAAGAAGAGGGGATCTCCCTATCAACTGGTTAGAAGCGTACAAAAGAAAATCAAACCAATTTGCGCCATCCTTTTAGCTGATCCTTTCATGCCCACTACCTCTCCCAAACGAACCCCATGCCAAAAAAAAAAAAAAAAAAAAAAAAAAACAACAAAAACTGGGGCAGCTTGGTGGATCTCACCGCACGCCTTTTCCTTGAAATTCATCAGCCCGTAATCTCAAGACTGGGGCAGCTTTGCGGATCTTACTTGAATTTTCCACCTGAATTATCATGGATTCATCACCATACTCATTACACCAAACCGGGGCAACTTTTAAGTACATCGTGTTTCGCTTCGGCCCTCACCTCCTTTAAGGAGCATATGAGGTGACGTGCCTGCATGGCTATCCCATTTTCTTCCAAGCCATTCTAAACAGCTCTCATTCTTCACTTGCCGGTAATTTCAAACATGTGTGCACTAAAGTCTCGAAAGAAAAAGTCAAAAATGTAATAATCTCAAAGTTAGATCTCGGACGTATGACATTCCTCACTTTTAGAAGCATTGAAAATAATGACCAGTTTGATGATTGCAAGTAAGACGTTTGACTCAAGCAAAAAAAAAAACACACAAAACAAAACAAATGTTTTCATATGTGCATAACATAAGTTGCCATCAATCCATCAAAAAGGAAGTATTTCTGATCGAAACCCTCTTCATTCATATGAATGGTTATCGATTCCTTCTTCAAAAACACGAAAAGAATAACATTCAGATTTTCTCTTTCAAGCCATATTATTTCATGTCGATCAAACTTTTTCTCTCATATTAGGGTCTTGGCATCCTGATCCCAAATCAAGTTTTTAACACTTTGTAATGAAAGGTTTCAACACCTTCAGGTCTTTTCAAAAATCAATTTCTGTCAAAATTACAAAACATTTCACAAATTACAAGTTTCAAGAATTTCAAAATTCCAAAGCCCAGTTTCTACACTGGCCCACAAAGCCCAGTTTCTACACTGGCCCCCAAGCCCAGTTTCTACACTGGCCCCAAAGCCCAGTTTCCACACTGGCCCACAAAGCCCAGTTTCTACACTGGCCCCCAAAAGCCCAGCTCGCCTGGCCCCCAAGCCCAGTTTCTACACTGGCCCCAAAGCCCAATTTCCACACTGGCCCCCAAAGCTCAGTTTCTACACTGGCCCCAAAGCCCAGTTTCCACACTGGCCCACAAAGCCCAGTTTCTACACTGGCCCCCAAAAGCCCAGCTCGCCTGGCCCCCAAGCCCAGTTTCTACACTGGCCCCAAAGCCCAATTTCCACACTGGCCCACAAAGCCCAGTTTCTACACTGGCCCCCAAAAGCCCAGCTCGCCTGGCCCCCAAGCCCAGTTTCTACACTGGCCCCAAAGCCCAGTTTCCACACTGGCCCACAAAGCCCAGTTTCTACACTGGCCCCCAAAAGCCCAACTCGCCTGGCCCCCAAGCCCAGCTCGCCTGACCCCAAAGCCCAGTTTCAACACTGGCCCCCCAAAGCCCAGTTTCCACACTGGCCCCCAAAGCCCAGTTTCTATACTGGCCCATAAAGCCCAACTCGCCTGGCCCCCCAAAGCCCAATTTTCACATTGGCCCCAAAGCCCAGTTTCTACACTGGCCCCCAAAGCCCAGTTTCTACACTGGCTCCCAAAGCCCAGTTTCTATACTGGCCCATAAAGCCCAGCTCGCCTGGCCCATAAAGCCCAGCTCGCCTGGCCCCCAAGCCAAGTTTCAACACTGGCCCCCAAGCCCAGTTTCTACACTGGCCCCAAAGCCCAGTTTCCACGCTGGCCCCAAAGCCCAGTTTCAACACTGGCCCCCAAAGCCCAGTTTCAACACTGGCCCCCAAGCCCAGTTTCCACACTGGCCCACAAAGCCCAGTTTCCACACTAGCCCACAAAGCCCAGTTTCCACACTGGCCCACAAAGCCCAGTTTCTACACTGGCCCCTAAAGCCCAGTTCCTACACTGGCCCACAAAGCCCAGTTTCCACACTGGCCCCCAAAGCCCAGTTTACCTGGAATTCTACGCTGAAGTTTTTTCTTTCCGTTTCTGTCCTCTGCTAGGAAATAGTCGAATTCTTCTACAATCTCACCTTTTTCTTGAATTTGCTTTGTACTAATCCTCTTTTTTTTCGCCTCCTTTGAAATCCAGACGAAATTAGTGTTTCTATCTTTACTTATCTTTTACTTTGATAATATAAAAATTTTAAATTTTCATATTATCTAGTAATATCTAAGTAAAGAGGGGCAGCTGTCAACACCCAATTTCGTCCGGATGACTGTATAACAAGATAATAATGTTTTTATTATTATTTTATTTTATTTGATCTTATTATATTTATTTTTATTTTATATTATTTTATTTTAATTCTTTTTATTTTACGTATTTTATTTCTTTTTCATTTTGTTCCACTTTACTTTATTATTTTAATTCTACTTTTTATCATATTATACTATATAATTATTTTATTTCATTTTATGTTATTATTCTGATTTTATTTAATATTAGTTTATTTTATTGTATTTTATTTAATCTCTTTTAAGAAAAAAATAAACAAAAATCAAAAAGTGATCACCGGCACTTAACGTTCATCTCTGTTTTCAATGCTATCAACTTTTTTCTTTTTTATTTTTATTTTTATTTTTTTGGTCTTAAATCTTTGCGCATCTATCTTTTTTTGGTGAAAATTTTTGGCTCAGACCTTTGCTGCAGCAAGAAGCAATAGCTTTAGCCAGTTGCAATAAGAAGAAAAGCTAGCAATAGGGTGGCATGAAGCAGTGGAGTGTCGGGAGGCTGAAGTCCTCACACAAGGAAAAAGACAAAAAAAGAAAAGTCAATCAAAAAAAGAATGATCCTGGGAGAAATATTCCCTGAGTCTGGTACTCACCCTTCACAGACTATTCATGTGAGAACCATCAAGAACCAAGTGGGAACAGACAAAAACGGATTCGGAGTTTGTCTTCATATCTCCGTCTTCCCAGAGAAGCTGAAAAAAACCCCTGGCCATTCGTTGAACAAATCCATCTAGCATCCCAATAACCATTGCCAAGGCCTCAACACAGAGAAGCATATATGTGAACTTCTGATGAACCCACTTTCTCCTCCATTACATCCATCATGCACCTCTCACCTTCTTCTCTATTTCCTCATCACGCACATCACAGGAAACCACTATTCCCTCAACCTACACCATTAACTGCAAAAACAAAATCCTCCTCCTTTCGCTCGTTGGATATCACCATCAACTGGAGTTCACTCTCATGACCATTCTCCCGGGTACTTACGAAGCAAAAAAAATAGTGTTTCTTTAAAAGTGCCTCCCTGTGTCTAATGCTGAGGGGACTGAAGAAAAGAAGTGAAGTTGAATCACAAGAAAAAGGATTACAAGGACTTACGAGAGAAAAACGCAAACATAGAAGGTAAGTTCTCCTTCGCTTCATCTCTCGCAAAAGTTATGAATGTTAGATGATCACAATCTACTCTTAATTGGGTTTCTGCTTCCGTTTTGACTTGATAACGCCTGGCTTTGTCTGCTCGTATTGAACTTGCAATTATATTGAGTATACATGATTTGTTTCTGCACATTGTTTGTTATTCATTCATCCCAACAAGCAGAAACCCAAATTTGCTTCAGCTGGTTCCTCCATTCTCTGTCAACGCCCACGGCCAGCCCCTATCATCATCCCTTTTCTTCTTCATTTTCGAGTCCAACACTGACCTTCCCCCCTACTCCAACTCCCACTCGCCATCACGGGCACACACACAAACTTTCTATTTCTCCATTCACTCAACAGAACCTCACACTACCCACCTGCATTCAATAGGAACAATCAAAAACCACCAAAACAGATTCAAATCACCAAAAGAGGAAAACCTAAACACAGAGATAAAAGAAATATGTAGAACAATCATCTGCCCACGCCAGCGACGGTGACTGGGAGTTGCGCCGGCGTGAGTTAGGGTCGAACAAGGGGGTGCCGCGGCGGCTTGCGGTGGTTGGCCTCACTGAGGGAGGCGTCGGCATGGCGCGAAGGGGCGAGAGTCTCTCTCTCGCGCGCGAAGAAGCGGAGAAGAAAGGGGGAGGGGAAGCTTGGCGCGACAACCGGTGGGGTCTGTGGCATGATCGGCGCACAGGTGGCGTCCTGGTTTTGCGGCTGGTGACGGCCGGTTCTGGCTGGGAGCGGCGGCGAACCTCCAGGAGGGGAAAGAGATCTCGGGTCTCTGAAGAACTGAGTGTGGGTGTTGGGAATGAAGGGGGAGATGCTGAACCCCTAGGATTTCTGGATAGAAATTGGGCCAAGCCCTAAAACGAAAAAAGATATTCTCCCTTGCACCCCCTGTTTTCCTTTTCACAGTGCTTTCCGTTTGGGCTTAGGCCCAGTCCGTTTTTGGAAAGGAAAATGGTTTAGGCACCACTTGCACCCCCTGGTTTCCTTTTCACGCCCCCTGTCTGTCTGGGCTTAGGCCCAGTTCGCTGTTGGAAATAAAATTAGTTTGGGTATCCCCGTTATCACTTCCACACCCCTTTCAGTTTGGGTTTAGGCCCAATCTATATAAAAAAAAAGAAAAATAGTTTAGACACCCTATTTTCTCATTTAGGCACCCCTACTATTTGTTTTATTTTTAGTACTTATTTATTTATTTGCTTTTCTTTATTTATTTTATTTTGTTCCCTTATTTATTTTATCCTATTTGTTTTTTTATTTTATTTTATTATTTTTATTGTTGTTATTGTTTTTTTTATTGTTTTTATTTTATTTTATTTATTTATTCTAAATATCTATTTACTTTAAATGCATATTTAATAATACAGAAAAAATAAAATATATATATATATATATACAAAAATTACAAAAATATGTTTTAAAGGTTTAAGCACATGTGTGATCGCACGCATCGTCCTTGTGCTAAAAACCTTTTCTGTTTCTTTTATAAAAATACAAAAAAATATTTTAAAGGTTAAGTACATGTGTGATCGCTCGCATCGTCCTTGTGCTAAAAACCTTTTCTCTTTCTTTTATAAAAAATACAAAAAATATATTTTTAAGGTCAAGCACATGTGTGATCGCTTGCATCGTCCTTGTGCTAAAAACCTTTTCTCTTTCTTTTATAAAAAATACAAAAATATATTTTTAAGGTCAAGCACATGTGTGATCGCTCGCATCGTCCTTGTGCTAAAAACCTTTTCTCTTTCTTTTATAAAAAATACAAAAATATATTTTTAAGGTCAAGCACATGTGTGATCGCTCGCATCGTCCTTGTGTTAGAAACCTTTTCTCTTTCTTTTATAAAAATACAAAAATATATTTTAAAGGTCAAGCACATGTGTGATCGCTCGCATCGTCCTTGCGCTAAAAACCTTTTTCCTTTCTTAAATAAAAAAATACCAAAAATATGTTTTAAAGGTTAAGCACGTGTGTGATCGCTCGCATTGTCCTCGTGCTAAAAACCTCTCTCTGTCTTTTATAAAAATATCAAAAAATATAAAAATCTTCAAAAACTAAAAACAACACTTTTAAGCAAACAAACAATATTTCTAGCTAGAACTACGTGATCCTTGATTCTCCATCAAAAATGGAGATACGTAGGAGCAAGGCCAGTCCTTGTCAGGCTCACTTCCTAAAAATCTAAAGTCATTTCAAAACAAGTTTTCAAACAAATTTCTCAAATAGTTTCCCAAAAGAACTACGTAACCCTGATTTCTCATTCTGAATGAGAATACGTAGGAGCAAGGTCAATCCTTGTCGGGCCCAAAAAACTAAAAAATATATTTTGTCTCTTTAGAGTTTTATTTTAGGGGAGAGTTAAACATTTTGAAAACCACATCATATTCGTGCATTTAGTTAAAGGTGCTGCCTTAGGGCAGGCGTTGTAGGGTGCTAATACCTTCCCTACGCGTAACCGACTCCCGAACCCAGAATATGGTTTTCGTGGACCGTGTCTTATCATTTTATGGTTTTTTCCGTAGTTTTCCAGAATAAACTATGGTGGCGACTCCAAATCTCTTTTTCAAAACCCGTTTCTTTTTGGATCGTCGTCCCGTCGCGAATTCCGGTTGCGACACTTATCTCATGACGAATTCTGTTTGAACCTGACTCTAAATACCACTTGATGACTATGTGATCACCATGATAATCCACGGTTTGGACTTAGTGGAAGCAAAATTACTAGGAGTAGCTTCTATGGTGTGAATGAAACAGAAGATGTTGAAGATTCCTAGAAAGGATCGGCCTAGTCTAGAAAAGAAGGCTAGAGGAGGCTACAGAGAACCTTTAGCTAGTGGCTCTGAAAAGAAGCAAATCTAGAGTAATTTCGACAACAATTCACTAGTCATTAAAGAGTAACAATATAATGGTGGAGAGCTCTAAATTTAAAGGAATGGTAGCTCTCTTCTAAGCTAACTACTTGCCCTAATCTCATCCCATGATGAGTGGATCAATTGATAAGTGACACACCACGTGTAGGAAGTTTTATTCCATGTGCAGAATGTGCAATATATGAAAAGAGGTGTTTCTGGAAGGAAGGTCGGTCCTTTTGGAAAACAGCTCAACAACCCAACCTAGAGAAGAAGCTCGGAAGCCCAGTCTAATGAAGGAGTTAGTAGCTTGGCCTGGAGAAGGAGCTCGACAGCCCGACCTAGAGAAGGAGCTTAGCAGGTCAACCATCAAGAAAGCTCATCAGGTCAGCCTTAAAGCAAGAGAGATCGACAATTCGACCTACGAGCTCGACTAGCGACAAGAGAGATCAGTTAAAGCAAGGAGAAATCGACTGGTATCAAGGAAAGGCTGATATGCAACTTAGTATACACATAGAAGATCCAAAAATACAAGACCCAACAAAAAGTACAAGAAAACCTATATAATTCTACATCATTTGCATATTTAGAGACCATAAAACTAAAGTTAAGCCTAGTCATGGACTCATGTTGTAAGCCCTTAGAGTGATTGTCATCATTGTTACATATAAACTTCTTCCTCAAGATCGTCATGGAGAAAGTCATTTTTTATATTCAATTGATGAAGTAGCCAATGACAAATTGTTGTCATGGCAAAGAATAGGCAAATAGTAGTCATCTTGGCCACAAGAGAGAAAGTGTCACAATAAACAAGGCCATAAACTTGAGTGTATCCTTTTGTAACTAACAGGGCTTTGAGCGGACCAATTTCACTATTAGGGCTGAATTATACTGCATGCACCCATCGACAACCAACTACGTTTTTTCCTAGTGGAAGGGACACGAGCTCCCAAGGGAGAAGAATCTGAAACAGGGGATTCACCATTTTCTTAGCGAATTGGACTACCAATTAGGGTCCTATGTCAGAGGATATCATAATGTGGAAATGATGGTTCATAAGGACTTTGTTCAAGACTTAGATTGACAAAGACATTGGAAATATTGCACTCAGCCACTAGAGTAGGAAAGACATGTTGTATGACATTAACATCTTGAACAGATGGAGAGAAGTAAGAAGTTTGTTCAAAGAATGTAATATTGACAGACATGTAGTACTTCTTGGCTTCAGGAGAGTAACACTAGTACCCTTTTTGAAGTTGTGAATAGCCCAAGAAGACACATTTGATAGCACGGGCATAAAACTTGTTTAGTCCTAGAGAAATGTCATGAACAAAACATACACGGCCAAAAATTCAAGGAGAAGTGTGAAAGAGAGGACTATTTGAAAATAGAATGGAGAAAGGAACCTTATGATTGATAGAGTAGGATGACATCCTATTAATAAGAAAACATGCAATTAAGATGGCATCCCCCAAGTGATAGATGGGAATATGGGCACCAAACAAAAGGGTATGCGCAATTTCACCAAGTGTCTATTTTTCCTTTCTGTTACACCATTTTGTTGTGGTGTATGAGGACAAGTGGATTGATGTAATATATCATGTGAACTCAAAATTGTAGAAAAAGTGGATGAGAAGAACTTTTTAGCATTGTCACCTCTTATGATTTTGATTACTTGACTGAATTTATTCTTGATTTCATTCAAAAATGATGTGAAGATGGGTAACAACCTTTCATAAGATAAACCCAAATACATATTGAATATTCATCAATGAACGTAACAAAATACCTAAAACCAAAATATGAGTCGCGACTAAGTTCCTAGATTTCAAAATGAATAATAGAGAAATTATAATTACACTTTGATTAAGACCTTTTAGGAAAGGTAGATCTAACGTGTTTTCCTAGTTTGACATGACTCATATTCTAAGGTCTAGAGACCACTAAGTTCAAGAAATATTTTTTTTTTTTAATTTTGGCAAATGAGGATGGTCAAGCTGATCATGTAACATTTTAGGATTAGGACCTATATCACAAGACACACATGGATGAGATCCAAAATGGGATAATCCTCCAACTTCATATCTTCTCCAATTTGTCTCCCTAAACCACGCTCCAATATAACAAAAGATTTGTTATTGAAGGTTATTGAACAATTTAACATTTTGGTTAACTGGCTTAAGGATGTTAAATTGAAAGGACAATTAGGAATGAAAAGGACAGACTTTAGATTTAGGGAGGAGATAGGGAGACTTGAGCGAATCCCTTTAAGGAAGTTTTAAAGTCATTTTGAAGGGTTATGAAATTAGGTTTTTCTTTGATAGGAAATTATTTAGAACAAAGATATTACCATGGATGTGATCAGAAGCACCCGAGTCAATTGCTTTTGAATTTTGACCTTCCATGGATTGAGAAATGTAAGTTATTGATGTACTTGGAGTTTGAGATGTTTGTGTTAAGCTGATAGACTTTAACAATAGATATTGTTGATATTCGTCCTTAAAGAACTTGGAGTTGATAGTTTCAGCCTTAGAGAATTGGTTGTTTTGGAAGGAAAAGCATGCAAGGTGTAGCAATTTTGTTAGGTGCCCATCCTTCTACAATATGTGCACTAAGAACGCCCTCGACCTCCATGTCCTCCTCCTTTAGTGTCATGTCGTCCTCTTCCTCTTGTGCAACCATGACAGATGGTTCTACTAGTTCGTGAGCTTCCTGAGTTTTAGGCACCAGAACATGAAAAAGGCACGTGGTCAAGGTATCCATGGAAGGAACCTCATGACTAGTCAGATGTTGATCTCTGATATTATCAAAGTCTAAATGTAAATCACAAAATATTATCACTATATAATATTTGTCAAGTTTCTTCTTGATTTCCTCTAAAGATTCGACTTCCAAGAATGTCCTCAATTCTACCATAGTTGATTAGGCTTCAGTCATGAAGGAAACCATATCATGGTCTGTCATTTTGAGAAATGCAAGCTTGTTTGCATAATCATATAGATGTTGGATATCGTTGGCATAAATGTTTTGAGCTTTCTTTCAAAAGGAGTGAAATGTTTTGAAAACTCTAAGGAACAACAGAAGTCTTGATTCCATGGATTGCCATAACAAGGCACACAATTGAAAATCTACTTGTTTCCATTGTTCAACTTTTTCAACAAGCACATGGTTTCCATCTTGCTTAAGGTGGTGGTCTTGATGTCTTTGGCCAAGAAACCACATTTCGACGATAGTAGACTATGATAAATGATTTTTTCCATTTAGCTTCTCGGAAGTAGTGGAAGGACTTCCAAAGAAATAACACTTGTAGTAGCCATTTTTGATCAATGGGACAAAAAAACAGTGTGGAAATGGTAAAACAACAAGGGAAAACAAAAGCCCTAGGGTGACTTCCTTAAGGGTGGCTTCTAAACTTCACTATAATGAAGTTTCAAGGATCAGAGCACAGAGGAGGAGTCTGACGACAACTATGGAGGTGGTGTGATGACGTTTAGACCAGAGGACGACGATGCGTGGATAACACACGCCTAGTTACAATGAACAGAGATGGCATGTGGCATGTGTGGGGGCGAACTGACCCTCGACACTGGCAGGGTTGGTCGTCGCTTAGGGTGGCGATCTAGATCCAATAATCACCAGACAAAACTACGACGGTGACTAGCGACAAACAATGGCGAATGACGACAAATCGACAAAGAACAATGGTTGACAACATTGGACAGTTTCAAAAGGTAGTGGATAGTTAAAGAATGAAGTGGACAATACTTTAGATTAAAAACAAATAAATATAATTTTAGAGGGTTACTTGGACCCTTATCATGTTCTACTATTTATATTGATAGAGTTTATATAATAAGGAGATGAAATGTCAAGAAACTATCCTAAACTCCTAGGTACCATAAATAGAAATAACCTAGGTACCATAAATAGAAATAACCCACGCATTACTCTCTACTTTAATCTTTCCAACTTCACTAACATAAATAAACTTAATAATTATTTCAACAAATATCAAGTTTAACCTAGCCAATTTAATTTACTCTATTTTCCTGGGCTTTGTTCAATCATGATGTTACATGTCAATTTTACTTGTTGGTTCATGAAAAAGCTCATGTTTTTGCTAAAACGACTTCAATCCTTTGCTATTTTCACTTCAAAAGCTCAATGTATAGTGTTTTGCATGTGTTTTTACAATTATAGTGGACCAGTTGACTAAAACTTTACCACCCAAGAGTATAATAATGATCAGTTGTTTACTATATACATTATGGTTATAATGTTTATATTGCCTGATAATTGTAATTTCCATTATAGATGTCTCTATTATGTCATTCACATTACTTGGCACACATTATTGTTTTATTTAGTAAAATGATCGAATTTATCTTGAAAGGAAAATTAAAGATATCTATTACAGTTTAATATAAGTTAGATAATTTTTTATTCATGGAAGGAAACTTGTTATTGGATAACTTGTTATACAATACACTTCTCCCAACGAACCACTCATTATTGCAATATTTGACAGGAACTGAATATCCAGGAGCTTTGAGAAGTCTGCGCCATCTATGTACATAGAAAAGGAAACTTCGAATTTTCATTATCCAAAAGGAACCAAAATCACGGGAAGACTACAATGTTTATATATTTGGGTTAATGTCTAGAATTAAGACATTGCAACTGTGTTAAAATGCAGATCCACTTCCTTTTCCCTTCCCTAGCATGACATCTTTTGCTTCATTTATTTTGGAAGCAAGGTAATGACTTCCACCCGCATCAGGATGGTTTGCAACCATTACTCTTCTGTGTGCTTCTTTCACCTTATCTGCAGTTGCACTTTCCCTGATGAATCATGGAACAGTATAAGTTTAGAAAAACATAATGAAAAAAACAAGATCAAAATTCTGATCTTGGAGAAGAAAAGCATAAGGATTAGTAATGAACTGATAGGTTGAGAGCAGCAGGAGGTCAACATCAAGAGTAATTGAATATGACACAAATTAGCATGTACAGAAAGAATAACTTGAATGATCTTGCTGAATTTTCTTCCAAGAATAGAACACCTTTTATGAGTGGTCAAAGGATAGATAATCCTATATAGTTGGAAGATGCATATGTTTTCAGGATTTACATCCGAACTCTCTGGTAACTGTTCTATGGTTTCTGCAAACATAATTTTGTTTCCCTATATCAATCATATGGACTGCTGCTCATGAGACACTTAAATAGGCTTAATAAAGGAATTCCCATAATTCCTTGGTTTACACAAAATGCATAGGGGATTCATCACCTAGGAATTCATCAAACTCCAGCTTATGGTTGATTAAAAACTAAAGCTAACGTTTTTTGTTCAATCACCAGAATTCAAAATAACGACTTTCAGCATGCTATTGTTACCAGTAGTTTTTCCTTTTTTTTTACAACCATGGTTAGGTTACTAGTAAATTGTTGGTTTTCTTCGTCAATATTTTAAAACCAATAAACTTGTTGCACCAATATATATATAAATATAAATATATAAATATAAATATATATATATATATATATATATGTGTGTATATATATATATATATGTGTATATATATATATATGTGTGTATATATATATATATGTGTATATATATATATATATATGTGTGTGTGTGTGTGTGTGACAATATAATGATGACAACAATCAAAACTACCCATTTTGTAAGATATGAAGATCTAGAAAGTTCATTATTGTTTTACCATCAAGAATAATCAAGCATCAGACGTACCCCTTCCTGTCAGTTTAAGATTAGCAGAGATTAAGAAAGTTGGTGAATAACATTGATGATAGTAAAAAATGGATTATTTAGTGAAGAGAAATTGGGCCTATAAAAGGTGGGATTTGTGTTTGTGGAAATTGTCTTCGAATTATAGACAAAAACGATGACCGAAAAAATAATTCACAAAATTGATCTTCTGCTAAAATTATTAATATCATCTATATAAAGTACTTGCCATGAATATACACATAGAAGTGGAAAATCAAATTACTACGACCATGATATTATCACGTTACAGAAAAATTGAAGCATGCTTAAACCTCTTAAATGACAGTTATTTTGTGACAAACTTGTCTCAACTTCAATAAAATTCCCTTAACTAGCACTCTCCAGAATCACACATGAAACACTCAAAATCACCAAAACAACTCCCTACCTACGTGAACCAACGAATGTGCATGTAAGATTACTCTAACTTGGTGTAAGAGTATTTGGTCAATCCGCAAACCTTAAGCATTAAAGAAGTAATTACGTTCAAAGACACAACTAAGCAAGTAACATAACTACATATCATAATACATGAACATAAACAACATATACTTAATCATTTAACTTCAAGAGTCACTCTCCATAAATAACAAAGGTAATTTGATGATCAAATATCAAGCTTACCGGATGCCTAATATTAGAGATGCTTCTCTCCTTGTCATTGTAGGTTGGAAACCACCATCGTAGAACCTACGCATTCTAGGTTTTGGGGGTCGAGCCTTGAATGCTTGCCATGCTTGGACGCCATACCTTCCTGCAAGTGCTGCAGCAGCTACAGCAAGACCAGCAAGAAATGGTGTAGCCTAATATACAAAGCAATTTGTTAAAAGTTTGATGCTAAAGAAAACTAAATGAGAAAATGAAATAGTAGTTGATATTCTTTATCCTAATTATGACTTTTAGTTCAAAAAGAATACCTGAAGACCGCAATAGATAAATGGGGGCAAAATCAGGTAAATGTACCCATGTGGTGTACTGTTTTTGGTAAAATACCAGAATGGGCAAATTTTTTTTATTACAGGTTTTGGTATAAGTCATGGTATGAGGAAGCGACTTCATTATAGTCAAAGTAGAAGTCTTGGGTTATGGTGACGACGTCCGCAGAAAAAGTGAAGTCATGTCCCAAGGTCACACTTTTATCAGTGAAGTTGTGGACACTGGGCACAACTTCCTTTTTCTTGCTTTAGGTATCAGAAGTCTTGTGTTGTAAACACAACTTGTAAGATGAAGTCGTGGCCAATAGGGTCGATTTTCAATTTTTAATTTTCAATCGAAAGTTGTGATCAGGGGACACGTTTTTGGTATGGAAATTGTGATCTATGGACACAACTTCTGTTTTTCTTTTTTCTTTTTTTTGAAAATAAGGATGTATTAATGGGATAGTTTGCTTGTTTTAAAAGAATTAAAGGGAGAAAGATGTAGTGGATGATAGTAGAGTATGAAATGGATAAAATTTGTAATTTCTTAGGATAAAAAATATAGGAAACAATAATTATTTTTGTAAGTAATTATATGGTTTATTTATATAATAATAATATTTTTTAATTTTGATTTAACTATTAATAATATTAAAGAGATCATTTATCCATGAAAAAAAGGTTGTCAAAAGGAATTTGGCACTCAATAAATATTATTGCAATTGTTGAAGATTTCAAAAGATGGAATTTTATAACCGAAATTTGACCCAGCAAATCTCGATGAGGTGCACAAAGACAATTTAAGAGGAAGAATGGATAAAAATGTAGAATGACCAATACAATCACGTCATTGAAGGAACTCTGTTCCATGGCAATTGTCATTTGCGTGACAATACACCCTACATACATTGGTACATCAGGCATACTATTCGTTACATATCACCTTCACACCAATCTTCCAACGAAGAGCTAAGTTTACTTTTATTCAACCTATGTCGTTAATTTATTCATAACAGTACGATATGATTTAGGAGCGTCCTCAACCTCCTACAAAACCCTTTCATTAGCAACCAGCAACCAGGGTTTTCTTCTTATCATTTCCATCAATATCAACAACAGTATGTTGATCAATCCAGTATGCATTCTACTCAAATGTTCGGATAAGTGCGTCCTCAATATAACATCCCATCTCACTCGTCATTCCAACAACTACCATCCACTTACCCCAATATTCCACCACATCACACTTTTTTTTTCAGGACCATCAAATATGTTTGGCACTTCCACCATGACAACACCATCTACATACAATCAAGGTTCTTCATCAATGCATAAACAACCTCACATGCATACTTGCTCAATCTTCTATGCTAATATAAGACAAGATTAATCATAGAATAGCCATCACCATATTTTATTTTATTTTTCTTATTTTTATTTCCTAAAATTCCTTATGGAAAAGCTTGTCCAAGTACACTCAAGAAAAAGTGAGTTATCCCGTGATTTGGCTCAAAAATAATTATGGGCTATGCCTATGTGTAAATGGAATTATTTACTCTATGGAAGTTGTTAGCCTTGGCTAATTGGGTATTTATATGGTGATGGTAGATTATATGATTAAATCATAGTCTTACTGTAGCACAGAAGTGCTAGCACGTATGAACGTGGGGTTGTCTATGCCAAGTACATTTGGAAGAGTGATAGATAATTGTGACTTTGACAAGCTTCTCCATCAACATTTCTTAAAAAAAAAATAGAAAAATAAGGAAATTGAAATCATCATAAGTTAAAATTCACTAATGCATAAGCTAATTTGTACATTTAACCTGTGTAGTAAACTAATTTTAACTTTTAGTCAGAAAACAATTGCATTTTTCTTTCACATTTTTCTCTCCTAAAAGTTCTTATGGGAAACTCGTCCAAACAAACCCTAAACCTAACACAGTTGTTCCAAATACATACACATAAGCAACAGAGTAACCGTGTAAAGAACCCTATCATCTAATTACAGATAGACATGTATGGTAAATTTGTTGAAAAGAACTCTTCTCACCAACAATACCTGGAAATTAAATTTTCCCCCACTATATAACAATATTTCATAAGTCCATATAAATTTTTCATTGTTGCATTCAGGCACCTCATGGAGGTGGGGAACAGACGATACAGTGAGCAGTGATAAGAGAGCAAAGGAGCGTGGGAAAAAAATACATTACAAACACAAATTTGCTACTGAGGCAACAACATCAATAGATCATTTCAATGACAGTCCGTTCTAGCCATACTCTTCTTAAATGCATTTTCAAACAATTACAAATTACGACCTAAAACAGATAATCACGAGGCCAATTTGAATATAAAAGGGAAAACAGGAGTGGCAAAGTTTCTAATTAGTTTCAAAACTACATGGGTCAAATTACTGAGGAGTGTTGCAAGAAAAGAAAAAATTGAAGAAAACAATGCTGAACAAGAGAGAGGATCTGCTCACCATTCCCGGGGAAGTTGAAGGACTGAAGAGAAATGTTGGCGCTTTTCATTCACAGGTTCTGAATGCCTCTAACTCTCTGCTGAGGGAAGAAGAAAGGCTGAACACACTCCGGAATTAGCCTTAGGGTTCGCGTAGATTCGATCTTCTATATTTTCTTGATCGAAGGAGGAAAATTATTTTAATATATATTTTTTAAATTTTGTTCTAAATTAATTTTCTTTTAAATTTTTTAATTTGATTTTTTTATTATTGTTTAAATAATTAATCCACAGTAAATCTTGTCTATTTTTGTGTTTTTTATTTTTTATAATTTTTTATTCTGTTTTTATTTTTTATTTTAAAAAGTGTCACCTCCGGTTAATTATCTTCTATTTAATTTAATTTTTATATTTTTTATTTTTATTTAATTTAGTTTTAATTCTATTTAAAATAGTGTAACTTTATTGAAACTAAATTTAATTTTTATTTAAATACTATATTATTATTTTTATTAAAATTTATATTTTTATTAAATATTTTAAATTTAAAGTTAGAATTGGTTTAAAATTAGAATAAAAATTTTAATAATAAGAATCAATATCATTAGTTTAAATTTTAAGAGGTTAAAAATTTCTTCCACCTTTTAACTTCTTAAAATTTTTCACTTTTTAACCTCTTAAAATTTTAAAAGGAATTTCTCACTTTTTTATCTCTTAAAATTTTACAGCAATATTAGTCATTATTTTTAAAATTTCATTCTAATTTTAAACCAAATTTAATTTTAAATTAAAAATAATTAATAAAAATATGAAATTTAATAAAATATATATATAACATTTATATAAAAAAGTTAAAATTAGCCTTAATTTCGAGATGAACAAAATCGTTCTATTTAAAAAACAAGTTAGACTAAATAAAAAATAATAATAAATATAAAAATTATATTGAATATAAAATATTGACCTTCACACGTGTCATTATCTTTAATAACGCGTGAAATTTTTTTTATTAAAAATAAAATAAAAATTAAAAAACAAAATCATGAATTAACACGTGATAGATTTATTCATAATTATTTAAAAGATATTAGCAAAAAGAATTAAATTAAACAAAATTGATAAAAATTAGAACCAAATTGAAAAAATATTTTTAAAACTAAATTGAATAAAATTTGGATCATGAAACACATTTTGGACACATGACAAACAATAATTTTAATGAGTCAAATAGTTTATAAAAAATATGATTGATTATTTTTCTCATTTTAATATTTTTATTTATTATTTATTTATTCACATGAAATTATTTAACTCTTGAATTTAAGTTCTTAATTGTGTATATCTTTACTTTGGATGGGAGATTTTACAATTTATACGAGAATCAAAGTAAAAAATATTAATATCGATAATCTTTTTGTAATTGATCTTGATTTATGTTATTTTTTAGCCAAAGTGTTTTAAGACATTGTTCGTGAAAAAATATTTCAATTTATGTTAAATAAGTTTATTTTTAAGTTATGAGATGATAAATTAGGCTAGATCAAAATAAGATAGCACTAGATCGAGCTCATATAAGACCTAGATAAGTTAGACCACATTAGATTCAAACCAAGTTGATTTGAGTTAGATTAGACCTAAGTTAAGTTGAGTTTACCTGGGCCCATGTCAAGTTAAGTTAGCCTGGCCCCAGGTTGAACTGAGTTGGCCTAGGCCAAGCTCAAGTGAGTTACCTCGAGCCTCAATTGAGTTGAGTTAGTCCAAACCTAAGTCGATACAAATCAGTTCAGACCAAATTGGTTTAAGCTCAAGTTGAGCTGAGTTAGGACATCTCACATTCAGTCGAGTTAAGGTGAGTCTATGTTCATCTGAGTTGGAGTCGACCCATGTTCAGCCAAGTTTGGCCAGGCCTGGATAACTCTTAGTTCGATCAAGAAGTCTCATCTAACTCAAGTAAGACCAAGTTAAGTCAAGCCGAATTGAGTCCGATCGAGTCAAGTCAACTTGAGTCCTAGTTAAGGTAAGTCAAGACGAGTCAAGGTGAGATCATATTCAATGGAGTTGAACAAGGATCATATTAAGTCAAGTTTGCTCGAGTCAAACTCACGCCGAGTCAAGTCGAATTGGGCTTAGGTGGTATTGAGACAAATCTAGTCATGGACATGTTAGATTAAATTTTCTTAATATTTTTTTTAATTTTATCCTTCAATTCAATTATTTGTTATCATTTTGGTATTTCTTAATATTTAATTAGATAAATTTTAATTGTTTAATTTAGTTTTATTAAGTTTATTAAATTATTTGTAAATATTTAATTTGGTTTATTTGTCTTTTATTATAAATGTTAAATTTACTGTATTAGTTTTTTATTTTTTTTTAAATTTTTGTATAAAATAATTTGTATGAACTTTTTTAATTTATTAAATAAATAAATTTATTTAAAATTCATATGAAAAATTTATTAAAAAATTAAAATTCATAAGGAAAAAATGTATCGGATTTTCGTATCCGATACATGATTTCTGAAGTTTTTTTTTAATTTTTAATTATATTATTTATAAATGTTTATTAGATGATTTTAAATATTAAATTAGATAATTTTTAAATTTTTAATTAAGTTTTATTAAGTTTATTAGATTATTTGTAAATATTTAATTTATTATATTAATTTTTTATTATAATTTAATTATGAATGTTAAATTTATTATATTAGTTTTTTTGTTTTCTTTAAATTTTTTTATAAAATAATTTGTATGAATTTTTTTAATTTATTAAAAAAAAAATATGCAAAATTCATATGAAAAATTTATTATAAATTTAAGATTCATATGAAAAACACTGGATTTTCATATTCATACATTTTTTATTTTTTTTATTTTTAATTATATTATTTGTAAATATTTACTAGATTATACTAAATATTTACAAATAAAATTATTTAATTCAAAATAAATTTAATTAATTTAAAATAACTTTTATTATTTTACTTTTCGAATCAAAGAAAACTGAGGAGAAAACAAAGAAAGAAAAAAAAAATGAGAGAAACTAAGATCCGAAAGAGAGAGAAATGAGTTTCAAAGAAGGATAAATCTGTTAAAAGAATTTGGCCAAAGATTCTTTTTATTTTATTAAAATTAATAACGTTCTAATTGGTTTTAATTGGGGTGTAATAGGTATTTTCAAAAAAATTTGAGGTGTAACATGAAACACTTGGAGGTGCAGGGTGAAACGTTCTTTCTTTAAAACCTTGTATAATGAGTCCAGCAGTCTAAGTTTTCATTTGGGTCTTATATAATTGATCAAGTAATGTAGGGTTTTTGGGCTTAGAAGAAGCCTATAAGGTGGTACGCATTTGGAGAGTTGAGCCTGGTCAACATACGTTTATTTGGAGAAGGCTTGCTCTCCAAGGTTGAGGGCCTCTTGGTTTTTCATCTTTGGGAGAGTAGTGTCCATATGGAGATTATTAGTGGTCATGTGTCATTCTCTTAATGGAGAAGATTTCACTTTAGTAGTGACCATCTGAATGTTAGAATCCTGCATCAAAATAATTGTGTTTGGACAAAACCAAGAAGGGGTGAATTGATTTCTTTAATAAAAGTGTGCTTTTAAAAATTTTCCTTTCTTTAATAAAAGTGTGCTTTTAAAAATTTTCCTTTTTTATAAACGGACTTTACAATTAAAAATTGATTCTTTTAAATAATAACAAGAAAAATAAAGAATATAAGGAAATAGAGACTTGCACAAGTAATTTTATATAGGTCCCAATGAAAAGGCCTTACATCAAGTTATTAATCTCTCTAGAGAAAGATTAATCAATCACTAAATTAAACTACAACTTACAATCACAAAAAAGAAAGTTTAGCTTTAGACAACACCTCTCTTAACGACACAAGAGATGAACAACATCTTCCTTGAATCACACAAGGAATGAAATATTTAAGTTACACAAAGGATGAACAACTTTTCCTAACAACAACAACAACACTCAATCACTCAAAAAATTAGGTTTGCTTTTTCAAAATAGAATTCACATTGATTTTCTAATGATGATTATTATTGATTTCTTGTCTAAGATTTCAAATTAATCAATATAATTTCTCAATTAACTTGTTGGCATCCTCACCTTTAACCAAAGTAACTTCTCAATAAAAAAGAACTTTTTAGATTAATCATAACAAATTTAACTAAAGTAACTTCTCAATTAAATATTACTATCAATAATCATGTCTATTATTTTACCTCTTATATCAAGTAAAAAGTTAATTAACCAAGTAGACACTTTTTTAAAAGCTAGAGAGTTATGTTTCTAATGTGACTTGCCATATGGAAATGTCATGTTTTGCATGCTTTTTAAAAGTGGGGACCAAATAAACACACTACTTTAAAAGTGGGAACTACTCGAACAATTAAACTAGAGAGTTATGTTTCTAATGTGACTTGTCATGTGGAAAGGTCATATTTTACATGCTTAGAGATGCATATGGAGAGCTTAAGTCTACCTTGGAAAGGAAGCTAGCACATTCTTAGGCTAAAGAAACCCTAACTACATGCTTCACATCACAAGGTCAACTTTCTAGACCCAAACTAGACTACTAGGCCAAAGCATAAACAAACCCCAAATATAAGGTCTAAAATAAATTTATTCTAACATTTACAAACAATGTTGGCTTATGAAAATAAGAGCTTGGTCTCACTCAACTTATATGAAATCCACTCTTTTCTTGTGCACTTGACCATGATTGAAGCAGTTTCCATCTAATAGAGTGGATTAAACTCATTTTAATCATCCTAGTTTGAGAGTTGAAAAATAACTTGTAATGCATGTTTGTTTGATTAAATATTTTATGGATTTGTAGTGAAATTCCTTCGTTATATTAATTAAAATTATAAAAAAAAATTAACTCCTTCACTCTTTAAGGAAAATTTGTATGTCCCAACGATCTATACTTATTATATAAATTTAAAGAGACAAATTTAGCAATTATCACTTCCTAGGTGCATCTTTGATTATTTTTTTTCTTTGGGAAATTATTATTTATAAATTTCAAGAATTAAACTGAAATGTCTTACAATTTTGGAGACCAAAGTGAAAAAAGAAATTATATAAGAGGAAAATAATTATGTTCTCACATTTACCAATGTTGATTCCACATCTCCAAAAAGAAAGGAGCCAAAATAGATTTACTCTTTCTGAAATAAGTCCACACCTTAAAGGAAATGGGAGAAGGAAAATTTCAAGATTACGACCTACTAATAACTAATATAGTCACAATCAAAACCAGAAAATTGATTTACAATAAAACAATACAAATAGCATTCTACCCCAACAAGGGTTTCAGCAAGTTAAACCAAAAACATACCTTGTCAAAAGCTAATGTCACTCCTAAAACCAATCCACCTAAATAGAGTTGTCTGTTAAGAAGAAATGTAAAATATGTTTGACCATATGAACAAAACTGATAAGCAAATATTGAATCTTACTCCTGAAAGCACCATCTCGAGGGGAACTGAAGAAGAGGACCAAAGCAACCATACAAATCATCATTCATTGTTCTAAGAGACTTGGTGCCAAGAGCAATTGCCGCATGAAACAGTCTCTATAATATAAACACAACTGTTCAAAGGCTTAAGATGACTTTTAATCAGTTATGTTTATAAGACTTATTTGAATAAATTTCTCTATAAATACTTGTTTGGAGAGGAAAAAAATGAATCAAACTCCTCATGTACGTTAAAATCAACTTATGTAACTATACTTGTATGAGAGTTAGATGAGAGAAGCTACATAAAAGTTGATTTTAACTTACAAGAAAAGTTTAATTGATTTTATCTCCTTTTGTAAGTGATTATGAAGAAATTTATCCAAACAGAAGCATAAATATTTTTCTCCTACAAGAATTACTCTAGTGGCAATGATATCCAAAGCACTACCTTATCCTTCCATTGCTAACTGCTGCAAGAGGTTTAGGGTTTAGGAGGATCAGAATGCCTTCTTGGAGCAGCTGAAGGAGAGAAAGAAAGACGTTTCCTTACAGCAGCACCTCCTTTCTCAGGTGAAGGCCTTTGGATTTTGAACCTGGCCTTGGCTGAGCTTGTAGGTGCCATATAACTTGGAATGGCAGGGGAGCTTGCAAGACTGTCATCATCTCTCACTGAGGATCCTGCAATGCTGTGCCGGCGATATCTCTCTGATTGAATGCTGAACATGCTTCTTGAGTCCTCATCTCCACCCCAGAACACACTACCCTTTGAGCTTGATGGCCTTGCCTTGCCACTAGCAGATGGTGCCTTTGAAGGTGAAATGTGAGGGGATGGTCTTCTTGCCTTTTGGCCAAAAGGGGAAGCTCTTTTGTCATGGTTATGGTCTTGGAGAGAATAACCTTTCACAATTTCTCCTACTGTCATGGCCCTGCTTGCTGCACTCTTCACAGATGCATGATCATTGTGATCCGCACTGCTGTGGCCATCCCATGGCCGAGTAGCCATCCACCTCTCTAACCAACTCCACCCCCATTGGGGATTGTTTGGATCCATAAATGTGGGATTTAATGACTTTGAAGTGCCCTTCCATGTTTTCTGTTTGACAAAGTAATTAGTTATAATCTATATACATCATAATACAAAAAAGCTGTACTTTTGCTGATAAATATCTGTAAAACAATGAACAGGATCCAAGGGAAAAATAGATTTATGCTGGCCTAAAGAGTGCATGAAAACTAATGTAACTATTATTAGAAGCCATCAAATAAATGGCTTTGAATCCTATATGATCAGCGTCATTAAACAATGATCATCCCTGACAAGTTATGATGCCAGAGTATGTAATGTGCAATAGCATTCTTTGTGTGAATTGGTTTAATTAATTGGATTTCTTTAATAGGTTTGCACATGTTACCTTCAGAATGCATTAAGTAATTCACTGTACTAAGGTTGTTCCATAACGTTTTTAATCATGCTGATTCATAGTGTTAGCAAAATAATGAAGATGAAGTTTTGATGATACCCAAATCAAGTCAAGAGATTCAAGAAGATTATTTGAAGACTTTTTATAGTTCAAAGCTTTTATAATAATTATAGTTGAAGATTTAGAACTTAGTTTTTTTGTTAGTTTTTTATTCCTATACGTTCAAGATATGTAATTATTGTTTAGAATCGAAAACTCTCGATTTTAATCGATTAATCCCTGATATAATCGATTAAAATCGCTGCAGTGGCCAAAAACCCAATCAGCTCTGAAATAATCGATTAAAGTAAGTTTTAATCGATTAGTTAATCGATTAATCCTGAGATTAATCGATTAATACTAGCTGTTGGGGTTTTCTAGCCGTTAAAAACTAGTCGTTGTGCCAGTTTTAATCGATTAAATGCGTAAAATGACCAGTTACGAAGAATGGAAGAGATTTTGCTTGAGTTTATAAATAGGCTCTCTTTATCCATCATCAGTAACTCTTCCCTTGTGCTCAAACACACTGAACTCTTTGAGAATTGTGTACTCTTGCTCAGCTAAGGAAACTCTTGTCTGTGGTGCTGGTACTTTGCAACTGCAGTGACAGAGGAATAGCTGGTTCATCCTTGGTGCTGCTAAGGAAGTAATTGGAAGAGACTCATCATTCGTGAAGCAGTCGAAGGAGGTGATTCATTCTTTGTGAACATTCAAAGGAGGTGCAAGTTCATCTCTTGTGGTTTCAAGAGAGGTGTCTTTGAAACTTTTACAAATTGTTTTTCTTTGTGATTATTATTTGTAACTGTTTTGTGTTAGTGGAAAGTTAATCTGTTTTGGATTAGCAACTGGATGTAGGATTGGTAAGATCCGAACCAGTATAGAATCTACCTGGGCAAATTTCTCTCTTTCTTACTCTTGTTATTTACATTAATTATTTGCTAAGTAAGAAAATTGAGAAGAAATTTTAAAAGGCACACATTTTAATTAAAAACCAATTCACCCCCTCTTGATTTATTATTCTACGCTAACCATTCTGCTGCAACTGTTCTTACACATAGTGCAGTTTAAAGAAACTGATAAATTTTACCTAGTTAAACTCTATTTCTGTTCTACAATCTTTCATCAGATGTTATTTATGAGCTATTTTGTGAGTAATTACGGAACCAGTCTACTGGCTAACGTGGGAATGTGAAAATGGAATTGTTTTTTCATTGTCTGAATTTTGGGCATGCTACTCTCTCTTTTCCACAAAATTCAAAATAAAAATGAGAACAAAACCACAAATAAGGTAGTCTGGCCACCTGATGTGAGAATGAATAGGCCAAAGCCCTCTCTCTTCTTAAAGCTGCTTCTTGTTTGTGCAACAATTTGGCTTCAATTTGCTCCTTTGACTGCAAACTGTCATCCCATTCTTCTCCAACCTGCTGTAAAGGCATTTGTACTTCAATACACATTCAAAAGCCAGAACTCATCATCACATATCATTCCTTCCAAGCTTATTGTTTTCAGATGAAAAGTAATAAGTTCACAAAAAAAAAATGGGAAAAGACTCAACAACTTAATTTGCGAAGTGAAATAATTTGACCCCTTAATCTAAAATAGTCAATAAAGCATATCTTGAAAACTCCACTAAAAATTGCTTTTCCAGAGAATTTTCTGCCTCATCTAAATTAACCCAATAAAACACTAAAGCATAGCTCAGTTAAGAAAATCACAGTCAGGAATCTCAAGTAATAAAACAGAGGCCTTCAAGAGAGCACATTAATCAGACTGGTTCATAATAGAAGAGAAAACATGCACATTATGCTTACAGCAGCACGCAGGTTCTCAAGTTCTTTTTCATGTTTCTGCTGCAGTTGGCGCTGAAGAGCTTGGTTCTCTTCAGACATTCTAATTCTCCTTTCACGAATCTGAGACTGTAATCTTGCTAGAGTTTGCATACTTCGTAGGGTGCTAGAAGCTTGTCTTTTAACAGATTGCCCTTGCACTACGGTTTTCAGCCTCACCAAACCTCTCAGGGCACGCAATGCTCTTCTTGCCTATAATTTGCAAAACAAGAACGACTCGTTATATATGCAACATAAATCAACTACATTTTAGGCACAAATTCTATTCACATTGAAGAAGCTGTTTCTCCAAAAGCTATACACCTATTGCATCTTCACAGCCTATATATAAATCCAAAAATTCTGTTCATAACCATGAAAACAAATGAAGTTGTGTACAAAAGGAAAATGAAGAAAATTTGAAATTTCTGCAAGTCATTTGAGCTGTCATGCAAAATCCTGCAAACCCAATTACAGTTAGAACTTCTGGTATAATAACCAGGTAACTGTATTATTTGGCACAAATGTAATTTGTTGGAACTCATTTTCCCTATTTTCTGTAATTAATATTGGATGCATAATTACAACATTTCCGTATTTGTTGGCAATTGAGATTTTCAAATTGCCACTTAATATTTCTGCAGTTTTTCATTTTGCTTGTTAAGTTTGGTTTTGTGAAGAAAAAGCTAGTTGTAGTTGTGGGCTTATGATGTCTACATCTAGCTTAGCCATAATTTGTTGTTTTTTGTTCCCACTTTCTATCTTCTTTTATGCTTTGTTCTGTTTTTAACAGTAGTATTAGGTACAACCCTTGTAATGTACACAAGTGTAATACAATACAATATCTGTTAAAACTTAGTAAAACAAATACTTTAAGAAAAGAAAATAAGGTAAAATTAATAAAGTTTCTTTCATATGTTAAAATCAAGTTATACCCTTCAACAATTTCATCAAATTTCTATCGTTTAACTTGTTCAAAAAGTTATTTTAACTTGAACATTGGTTAATTTTAACATAAACTTGATTCAATTTACCCTCTTATTTTCTTCTTCTCCCAAGGTGCTTACTGAAAAGTTTACACCAATAGAACTTCTTTGTATCCTTCCATTTCTACAGATTCCATTCCCCCTTTTGCCATGAAAAGAAAAGACATCCGTTTTCCAAATTTGTAAAGTCCAAGTAAATAGAAAGAGAAGTAAGTAAATACCATATATCCACGAAATGCAGTCTGAATCTTGACAGCTGCAATCTCTTCCATTGTCTTTCCAGTGTAATGTGGCATACTTGTGAGACGAACAACCTCTGCAGCAGCCTGAGCAGCAGCAACAGCAGCCTCTGCTGCAACAGCAGTGGCAAAAGCCAAAGAAGCAGCATGTTTGCTTTGTTCTTTCTCTGCCTCAATTAATTTAACATCTGCTGCAATTTCCCCCTCCTTGTTACTGCTTGACTTGTGACTTTTCTGTTTTTTCTTTCAATGCACAAAAAAGTAAATGGGTAGTTTGAGATCGATACTGCTCATCAAAATCAATATTGTAAAAGAAATCAAATTCATTTTTAGAATTCTAGCAACACAAACTTCTAAATATACAGTCTACTACTGTTGACTGAAACTTATCGAAAATCAGAAAATAAGGTCTCTCGCTTCTTTCTTTTTTAATAACTTCTACTTATGATTTCATAATTTCCAATTATAGAAATTCTCTACTATTCTTAGAAATTTAAGATTTCGGAACTTCTCTTGTGAAACTCTCTCCATTTCCCACTTTTTCTATGCTCAAACTCATTCAACTATTTTCTCAACCTTAAAAACAATAGTACCAAAATATTTAAATTTCTATGAACAGTTGAATTGCATAGAGAGGACCTAAGAAATGTGTCAAAAAATTGTGTTGCTTTGTAATACTCGTTCTTTTTCCTTGTTCAATGAACATAATAATTAAAGTAAACCTTATCTTTTTTGGAATCTGGGCTGAAAACTTTCTTCACTGCTGAAAACCAACTTCCTTTTTTCCCCATTTGCAATTCCTGTTACTTTGACGGAAAAGGAAAGGCAAATTAGATCTCAATATCAACCCAAACTTCATTCGTATAAGGGAAGAAAAAGATGACCAAACTTCTATTAAAAGTAATTAAAGTCAACACTATTGAAAACCACATGTTCCAATTAATGCACTTTGAACTCTCAAGAAAACCGTTGAAGAAAACATAACTCATGCATAGACTTGGGAAAGGAAACGTTAATAGAGAGTAAAAATAGGACGCTGTAAACAGATCTATGACAAACGTGTTTGACTAAAAATAATCAGTTATTACTTAGAAGAGCCTGAAGCTGAAAATGAATAGCAAAAACGCCATCCACCAAAGAAAACTAGAAGATTTCAGCAAGATTTTGATTGTTAATGTGATGAGAGCAAATGGATAAGAACACGGTTCTAAATCTCCACCATAGAAAAGGCTTTGTTCTAATAAAAACAACAAAAAAAAAGAAACTTTGTTTTGCTGTGGGAAAATGAAGAAACACCCGGATGGGATAATTTGAAAAAAGCATTAAACCCATTTCAAGATTTCCAATTTTGAAAGGGAAAAACTCCAAAAGAAGGCAAATTTAGTATGCAATGGACAGGTGGAGAATGAAAAACCCATATATAGTATGAACCAATACAAGTAAAAGAGAGCAAAAGAAGAAAGTAAGAAGCCCAGTACAAAGGTACTAGTTTTGAAGGCCAAAAAACTTGAAAAGGAAAAAGGAGCAAAAATGGACAAATGCAAAAGGAAAGAGGAGGCAGATGAAGTGAAAAACATTCCAAGACCTTTGCATGAGAATCCCAGATTCCTGAAAATAAAACTCAAGAGTACTTGGTGTGGCAGAATAATGGAAGAAGTTGATGAGGCCCACAAGAGAAGAAGAAAGAGGGACCAGATCTTGGGTTGAAGGAAACTTCAACTACCGGGAATGGAACATAACAGTATCCACATGCTCACTGGGTCCCAATTCTGTTGCGTTTGCTGATTTTAACGTCAAACAGCAGACAAACTAAACGAAACAAAAACAAGTTACACATATTAAGCACGAAGAAATTAAAGAAAGAAGAATAAATTAACTTTTGGCTGCTGTGAACTAAATGATCTATGTAATTCACGAAATTAATAAAAAGTTCTAAAAGTGCATGAATATTATTTACTATATATACTGTTTTCAAATTAGATATTTAAGTAAGAAAATTGGTCAAATATACAACAAGCTTAATGATAGAGTAAAACAGAGGTTTTAAGGTTAAGGATATATAACACAGTTTTCCTTCGCAAATCTTGTAAAATAACACACAGGTTGATGATATGTAATTCGAAAGAGTTAGAAGATGAGAAAGATTTTTGCTTTAGGTTTTTATCCCATTCATCTATAAACCAAATTATATTCACTTCTTGATCAAGACAATTGAGTTTGTAAGTTCAAGCTAGAAGATACAAGTTAAATATTCTTTATGTCTTACTCACTCTAACATAAAAGTTTAGTATTATTTGGAATAATAGGCACTCTTGATTAAAGACAAAATATTATTTAAAACAACAATCACTCTTACCTACATATTACAAAAATAGTTATCAAAAGATCACAAGAAGGCTAATTAAAGAAAAATTTACATTCTTAGATTAATACAAGGTTAACATCACTCTTTGAGATAGCCAAAGAACGGAAAACTGTTCTACTGAGAGAAATTCATAGAGCTTGAAGGATAAGATTGTCATAAGGGTATTATCTTAAAACAATCTCATATGTGTCTTCAAACTTTCTTCTTCAAGATATCTTCGATTTATAAAAATCTAAAGAAAGTAGTTGTTGCAAATCCTTTATAGTTATTATGTAGTCGTGAAGTATTCTTTGTTCTTCAAGATGCGTATGTTTTTGTAGATGAAGAGAGTTGCAATAAATGTTCTGCATTCAACATTAAATGAAAAAATCTTCTTGAAGATATCTCTTATATACAACATAACTTATCGAACCTGAGTCATATGACTTTTTATCTCATAATCAGTAAAGCTTAAGATCGTACCTAACAAATGGTATATGCATAGGTGACAAATAATCTTTTGGGAGGAGTTGTTGACCTTTGACACACTCTTTGGGAAATTTTTCTTGTTAATATTTCTTGTAAGATTTTCTAGATGGTTAAATGAAAGAACATTCTCTACAAAAAATATAGTATAAGCATTTATAAGTTAAGTTGCACTATGTAATGCAAAAAACTATAAATATATCATGTGTCTAAGTACAAGCTTACCAAACAATGATACAATGTACATTGCTTTGTGTTAGTGGATATCATATGACGTAACTACATTTGTCATGATTTAAAACTTAAACAATAGTTTTCTTTTGCTCAAGATGAAATAAAATTTATTCGATGTAGGCTTGATAAGTTATATTAAGTATCATAATGTTTCTTCAAGTACAAGTTTGCAATGAATGTTGCATGAGGAACATTTAATGAAATCCTCAACATCTATATTAACAAATGTAGCTGAAGAACAAAAAACTTCCCAAACACTCACAACGGCTACAAAGTAATTTGCAACAACTAGACTATCTTTCAAAGCTCTTTATAAAGTTACCCTTGAAGTAGAAAGAACTTTCTCTCAATGTCCAAACACAATCTTATGAATGCTTAAGTAAAAAGCTTGTGATCTAGCCTATTGATAGAACACTTTATTGTTCTTTAACAACATAAAAGAGTGAACCTTGTCTTTTATTCATTTTAGAATGGTAGACCTCTTTTAGTTAGCAAATGTTCTTTTCATAACATTTCTTGTAAACAAGTGTCTTAGTCAAGAATGGTTGCTATTCTAAAGAATACTTAGTGTCCTGGATAAGAATGATCGTTATTATTAGAAAAATAAGTTTGGATTAGTCAAACCAGTAGGGGAGTGAATTGGTTTTAACAACTTTTTCTAAAACAAACCTCTTTCTACAAAACTTTTTCAACATAGAAAAACTAAAATGTAATTATTTTGAAAATTAAATTGATACAAGAATTAAAAAAGCAATGTAAAGGGGCATAAAGAAAAAAAAAAACACAAGAAATTAGATTGATTCTCAATCCTACATCTATTTCTCATTTTTTTTCTCTCAAGAAAAATTTGTTTCACTATCAACAAAAGGTTTGTACAAAGTTAATTAAAAATTACAAACAAACTAGAGGATATCAACCTTTATCAACTCCAAATAAAAAAGAATATATATGTTCTATCCATTCTATAACTACTTCAAGGATCTTAACCTTGTCCGCTCTTTGACTATCTAAGAAATTGATTTCCTTATCAACTTTATATAATCATAACCCAAAAACACTACTAGAACACCCAACAATATCAATACTTAAACAACAAATTGAGAACATCAATTTCCACTGTTGTTGGTGTCAAGGTACGACAACTTCGTTACAAGACAAGCTCGTCTAAAAGAAACCTTGATCTTGGTTTTGAAGTTTAACTAAGTAACATAAACAAAGAAGTCTCTGTATGTAAATCTAACTCTAAATAGAAATAGAAAAACACTTGGGACAAGAAATCAATCCTTAGAACAACCTTAGGATAAAAAACCATAAAACTATAGAACCAACCTTAGGATAGGAAACCATAACACTATAGAACCAACCTTAGGATAGGAAACCATAAAACTATAGAACCAACCTCAGGATAGAAAACCATCAGGCTAGAAAAACCTCAAGATAGGATAGAACAACAGAAACACACCTCAACAACCTTAGTTCAACATCAGGATAAAGGAATCAAAACACCTCAACCCATAAGAGAAAACCAACCCTCTAGTTAGACACTAGGACAAAAAAACCCTAGAATAGAAGAAAATCAATTTGAAGAAACTTGAAGACTTAGGTTAAGACAAGAAGAAAACAAAGCCAAAATACAATGAAATCACAACTTCACAAAAGTAGGATAAGAAAAAAATCAGAAGGAAAGATTAAAACAGCAAAGAAACTTAGGACAAAAGGCTAGCAGAAAACTTAAATGCTAAAACAAGAAAAAATATAGCCAAAACCCCAAACAAACAAAACTAGAACCTGAACCCCGAACATAGAAAACATAGGAAAACACTTAGGTCCTAGGAAATAGAAAAACATTTAGGCTAGAACAACCAGACGCTTGACTATACGATGTCTTACCTAAAAGTATTTGAGAGAGAACTGAGCTAAACGCTCAATGCTTAAAATACCTAAACTGGGTATTTGACTTCTCTCGAAAACGAAACGAGTAGAGACAGTATCTTTGAGTAAAGCAATTAAGAAGACTTAACTATTAAAAGACATAATTTTTAAAACACATAAGCAAACTTGAGCAAGTTAAACGCTATCTATCTACAAAGAGACAAATACAAAAGAAGCATTTACTTGAATCAAGATGATACCATGAGCAAACCAAACACGCCATCTTATGATGAAGTATTTATACATTTGGTATCTTCAAATTAAAAGAACTTAATTGTAAAATGCTACCTAACTGTAGGAAATCAAAAGACACTTTGTTGTTTTGAACAAGCATTGAATGATCTTCAATGCTCAACGTTTAAAAGCAACAAAATTGATATTTGATCAATTGATTGCACGACAAGTCCAATCAGAAGTAGGTAAAAGGAAAGACATTCATGAAATGTTTTCTCCTGGGAAACAAAAAAAAATCAAGTCTAAAAGAAACACCAAAGAAGTAAAACTTTAAAATACTCTCAAATAATAACAAGACACAAGGAAACACAAAACTCTAAACAAAAGATAAAAGCATTAAAAGATAAATAGAACTACCATGTATGTTTTTACGTTATGCAGGACAATCACTACGAATGTTCATTTTATAGAGATCAAAATGAACGTTGGAGAAAAAGGAAAAGAGGAGCGTTGATCATACTATCAAAAGTTGTGCCAAAAGTCAAGTCAAAATCACTTTTGATAAAAGCTTTGAAAAGCACATATGCTTTGACAAAAGTCACCATCATATGCCTAGCGCCTACACAAATAGCCAAAAGGGAACAAATCTCAAGACAAGCTTCGTCAACAGTCATAATGTCCAACTCAAAAGAGAACCATCATCTAGGATAATTGGAGGTTATTCGCTGATCAAGGATACCAGGAGTGGTGAAAAATACTACACAACCAGAAGTGATGGAAATTAAACTAAACGAGTCTCAAAGGGATTGAGAACTTTTAGGGATACTAGGAGTGGTGAATAATACTACGCAATCAAAAGTGAGTTAAACTCAATTGTACTTCATTGAATATCTAATAGAACCCTCCAAGTTATTCTTAGAGGAGAACTTGATGTAGGCCTAACAGGTGAACCAATATAAAACATCTTTTGTGTTTTCATTATTGATAGACGATGTAGTTGTTAAGTTCTTTAAAGCTCACTCCCGCATAACGTGTTTTACATCTATCTATTGTCTACTCTTCAACCTAGATGCGTTAAGTTGGTTAAGTAAACGATCTAACTAAGATAATGTTTATTAACCGAATGAAAGTATCCTACAATATACTATGAATCATAATCAGATCGTAAGTTGCAAAAAAGTTGCGAAACATTATTCAACACCCACCCCCCTCGCCCTTCTAGTGTTTCCCTGCAACTTCAGTTGGTGATGACAAACCTTTAGCCAAGGGACCAACAACAAGAGTGATGGCCAAGCATATACAAGAAGAGTGAGATTCATCTGTGAAAGTTTGCCCAATCTCTTATTTTCTTGGGCCATCAATGATTGTAATTAGTAGAATAGGTTTCTTTTGGGCCTTATATTTGGGCCAAGTAGTCTAGGTTTTTCTTGGGTCTTGTATTTGAACCTAGGGTAGTAGTCTAAGGTTTTGAGCCCAGGAAAAGGGGATAAAGGAGGCACCTTTTAGAGTTGACTATAAGTCAACCCTCATAAGTGCCTAACTTGTTCTCCAAGTGTGGGGGTGTGATAGGTTTTGCATCCTTGGGAAGCATGGAATGCATGTTGTGCTTGTTAGTAAGCAACCTTTGGCTCTTACCTCTCCATTGGCCTCCAAGTAGAGAATTATGATGTCTTCTTTTGGAGGTGACCAATTGATAGGGAAGTGCATACCTAGAGAGAGTATACTAAATGATATTTAAGAGAATGGGAAAGAAATTAAAAAAGGAAGAGATTAAGGAAGAGGAAACTTATGATTTGAAGATGTGCCACTTGAAGGAAGCTCCAAGATAAGCATCAAAGGAGGACCGCCACTTGCTTGAGCAAGATAAGGTCTGCCCAAAATAGGGACTTTGGAGACAGAATACTATCTCAAAGAAGATTACAAAAGTGCAAATCAACTCAAAATTCAATTGATTCAAGGTAAGGTGTGTGTACAAAGGAGACCCCCTAGGCTTCTTATATAGCTTTTGGAGTGAGTTTGGATGATAGTTTCAAGAGATGTGGGACTTGAATGCCTAAGGTCTGACCAGCAACGTCCCTAGGCATTTCTTAGTCCCACATTGCTTAACTCGCTCATTCCAAAAGGGTTTATAAGCCATCTAGTTCTCCTATAGTTCAAAACATGAAAGCTAGCTAAGACTACTTGTACTACAAGGTATGGAAAACGAATTACTCTTCTTTTCTTTTAAGTCCAAGCTATGTGAAGTCCCACATTACTTGTACTAAAGGAAAATGAAGAGTTTATAAACGTTTCCTCACTAGAAATGAAACAAAAGCAAAAGAGGCAAAATACAAGCCCATGAAACCTACACTATTCTTTTTATACTTTTTGTCACTCTGAAAACTCTTCATTGTTACCCCATCTATGATCATATCATCCCCCCAGGTTGGAGAGGATTCGACCGCGAATCTTGAAAAACCTACAACAAAGAGAGATTAGTGACTTATTTGGTTTATAATCCAAAGGAACTCCTCCTGGATCAAATGTTAACCTGCAAAAAACATCAAACATTTTGTGAATGAATTGATGTTTACCAATCAATGTATATTGAAAAGGAATATTTAAAGAATGGGTTTTTGAAATTGGATTTATTTGCTTATGGAAAACTAAAATTCCTTCTTTAGAAAAACTTTTATTTTTGTCTTGAGTTAAGTGTAAAAAAGAATACATTAACTCAAGATGTGGGTTGGAAATGGTGTGTGAAGAAGTGGTAATAAGAGATGAGAAATTTGGGATATTTTCACAAAAGTTTTGAGGAAAAGAAGAAAGCTTAATTATTGGAGAAAAGTAGAAAGATGGAAAAACTCCCCTAAATTTGCTTGAATCCTGTAGAATGTTAGGAATGGAAGGTGCCTTCAGTAGCACTTCTTGTGTATGTAGGATGTCTTCCTTATCATTTTCTCTCACAAGTTCTTTTTATTTCTTTTCTCGCTCTTCTCTTGCTTTCCTCTCATTTTCTTCTTTTTCTTTCTCCTTTCTTTTTTTCTTCTCTTCTTTTACTCTCTCCTCTTGGCTATCTTGAATATCCTTATTTAAACAACAAAGCATAACCTTCTCTTTTGACTCACTTGATGAGGAAGAAGAGTTATAAAGTGGTGAAGGTAAGGAAGAGGTAGGCTCATTAGTGACAATGGCTTCACCTTCAATGCATGTTGCCTTTTTATTTGGGCAGGCAGACGTTATATGACCATGTCCTAAGCATTTAAATTATTTAATGTGACTTGGTCTAGAAGGGGATGTACGTGGGGAGGAGGAATGGTTAGAAGAAGAATGAGGACACGATTTGTTAGTGGACTCCTTAGAAACATCCTTGGTTTTATCCTTTGATGATGAGGATTTATAGAAAACATCTCTTGAAGATTTGGAAAATTTATTGTGACAAGCTTCTTTTTTCAAGAGTTTCTTCTCTACTTTCATGGCTCTATGAACCACTACATCTAAAATCTCATCATCATGGAATTCAATTATATCTTGGATGTTGCTATTAAGTCCACTAATAAATCTAACTAATTTTTTATGATTATTTTCTTTAAGGTTAGTACGATGTAGGAGCACTTCGAGCTCGCGAGCATACTCCTTCACACTTCGTCTATCTTGAGTAAGCCGTTGGAGCTTAATCAAGAGATCCTTATGGTAGTATGGAGGTACGAAACGTTCGTACAAAATGTCCCTGAAATGTTCCCATGTACTCGCGGGTGAGGCCATGGTTAAGTTTCTCCTACGTAGCCATTGTTTGGCGTGTCCCTCTAAAGCTAAACAAACTAACTTTACACGCAAATGTCCTTCTATACTATACAAGTCAAAAATGTGCTCTACTTTAGCTATCCAATCTAAAAAAATAGACGGCTTGGCTGCCCCTGTGAAAGTAGGCAAGTTCAACTTTGGTAGAGCAAGGCCTTGGTCCATAGCTTTATCTTCTTTATGCATCTTTGGCGAGGGAAGGTATACATTTACAGTTCTAGCTTCTTGCTTCGTCTTGGAAGAATCAAGCTCATGCTCATATGTTTGCTTTCCTTTTGCCTTTGCCTCCGTGTCCAGCCGCTTGCTAATGGCATCAAGTTGATGTTTCATGTCTTGAAAGGAATCAAGTTGATGTTGCATTTGTTGAATAGCCTTTATCAAATCAAATTTGCTAGAAGCACCTCCATGATGGCCAGCTCCATTGGAAGAGGAATGGCTTGAACCTGCAGACATGGTGTTCTAATGCAAATAGCAGCAACACTTAAAAAAACCAAGTTAGAAACAGTGGTAAAACAGCAACCAAAAATGGTGCAAACAGTAGCCAAGGTTCACTCACAAAGCACCAAAAATTTAGGCTCAAGACTCACAGTTTTATGGTGAAAGAAAAAACAAGATCACTTACTCCTTGCACTCTTCTTTCAAAATAGTAAGGAGTCTCATAACTCCAAATTTGAGAGTACCAACTCAAGGCTAAAGCAAGTGGAAAGATGTACAATCCAACCTCAACATAAAAGGAGACCAAACCAAGACAGCACATGGTAGAAGTCAAAAAAATGGATGAAAACAACAAGACAAATGGTGAAAATTGAACCTAAAAGAATCAAGAAACTTGGCACAAAACAAGGTGGCAGTAATCTAAAGATATTTAAGAGACAAAACAGCAAGAAATAAGAGTCAAAACAGTGGTACAAAATGAACAAGACAGCAAAGAAAATTAACACAACTAAGAAGCAAAATCACACCAACAAGCTATGCATATATGAAGAGTAGGATCTAAAATTGAATGGAATTAATTTGGCAGGCTTCAAACTCATATGTTCTGTAATTGGATGATAAAAGAGGTGTAAATGAAGATGTCAAACACACAAAAATAATAGGTAGAACACTCGGCCAGACCAAGCAAACTAATCCAAAACAGTTTTGGTGTTTTTTGTTTGAATCATGCAATTTAGGAGTCTCGGCCAAGCAAGGAAAATTGGTGTAAGTGTGTTTGATCAAAATTGAATATTAATTTGTTGACAACCTCTACTATTTCAGAACATAACAGCAAAACATACACACTTAATTCCTAGGTTGATCCCACTCAATTCAACATACAAGCATGGAGATGCAAAATTACTCTTAGCTATGTAATTTTAGAAAATTACTCTAGAAAACTCCTAAAAAGGAAACACATATGACTCAATTCAAAGCTAAGCACTCAAGAAAGACACATACAATCCAGCCAAGACAAAGAATTAAAGCTGGAACAGCAAGCAAAATTGAATAAGGACACCTACTTGTTGAAGACTTCCAATAGCATTGATGTTGTTTGAAGAAATGACTACTTGCATAAGTCTCTGGACAGCCACGTTTTAGCACCTCCAAGCTTTGATTTGAAGTGTTGAGTCCTTGCTTAAGAGTATGGTGAGGCTCCAGCACCGTCCAGTGATCAATTTCAGCCACCGCAATAACCAAACAGCAAGCACAATGCAAAGAGATTAGAAGCCACTCAAACAGGAAGCAATAGAATGAACACAGTGGAGAAAAAAATTACTGGGAACAGTACAGAACGAATCTGAACAAAGTAAAAACTATACATGAAAATAGACATCCAGAAAAAACTTTTAAAAAAAATTGCGTGTCAAACGGATAAGAAATGAGTTCAAACGAAGGCACATAATCAGACTGGAAATTCACGCAGCGCTGGGCGGAAATTAAAATGGCTGAGCGAAAATGGAAGCACATGTAAGCTATTCTACTCTAGCATGCAATTCCTAAGAAGATCAAAAACCTAAGGCTCATGATACCACATGATGGGGAAGTGCATACCTAGAGAGAGTATACTAAATGACATTTAAGAGAATGGGAAAGAAATTAAAAATGGAAGAGATTAAGGAAGAGGAAACTTATGATTTGAAGATGCATCACCTGAAGGAAGCTCCAAGATAAGCATCAAAGGAGGACCGTCACTTGCATGAGCAAGATAAGGTCTGCCCAAAATAGGGACTTTGGAGACAGAATACTATCTCAAAGAAGATTGCAAAAGTGCAAATCAACTCAAAATTCAATTGATTCAAGGTAAGGTGTGTGTACAAAGGAGACCCCTTAGGCTTCTTATATAGCTTTTGGAGTGAGTTTGGATGATAGTTTCAAGAGATATGGGACTTGAATGCCTAAGGTCTGACCAGCAACGTCCCTAAGTGTTTATTAGTCCCACGTTGCTTAACTCGCTCGTTCCAAAAGGGTTTATAAGCCATCTAGTTCTCCTATAGTTCAAAACACGAAAGCTAGCTAAGACTACTTGTACTACAAGCTATGAAAAACGAATTACTCTTCTTTTCTTTTAAGTCCAAGATATGTGAAATCCCACATTACTTGTACTAAAGGAAAATGAAGAGTTTATAAACGTTTCCTCACTAGAAATGAAACAAAAGCAAAAGAGGCAAAATACAAGCCCATGAAACCTACACTATTCTTTTTCTACTTTTTGTCACTCTGAAAACTCTTCATTGTTGCCTCATCTATGATCATATCACCAATTGTTTACAAATATTGACGAAGACGAATTTACAGGTGAAGTTACGTTTGTATTCATGTATTTGAAAGCAAGAGAAGGAGAGGATTTGCGGGATGAAGAGAATTTTAAATCTCTTTAACTACGCTAATTTGAGGGTATTATGTTTGAAAATACATTTTTACCCTCAACTTTGTTTGTACACGTGCATTTTACTATTTCGGTTAGTTAGAGAATCCCATAGAGCCCTTAGCCACACAATAATATTCCCAGCCTGACATGAATGACCACAATTTGGTTTTCAACTTTTTTTACCAGATCATGTACAATGAGTCATTAAATATGGCCAAGCTGGATGGTATAAGTTGTTGGTGAGTGTATTAATTTTGAGATGTGGAGAAGCTTAATTCATTTTCATTTGTGGTGGTGGAGAGAGTGATGTTCTAAGTTGTTTAAGGTGAGTTATCTGTGTGAGTGGTTCATGGGTTCATAGTTCCATGTTCACTTATAGGAGGTGTGTTGCCAAGCTATGATGTGTGTTGTCGAGCTGTTAAGGCATGTTGTCAAGTTGTGTTGTCAAGTTATTAATATTCTATTATTCACAACTTTCATGGTGGTAAAGATGGATATGAGGTTGAAGATAAATGAAATAGAACCAATTCTACTTCAGGTGGAACCTTTTCCACCATGAAGCAAGACAAAAAAATGGAATCAATTCCAGCAAAGCTCATAATTGATTCGAGTAAGCGTAACTGATTCTAGCACAACGTAATCAATTCCAACAGATAGAAATTGATACCAAGAGCTTGGAATCGATTTGTGAGGTGTTGTAACCCATCTGAGGAGGTTGTAATCGATTCCATGGAATTCTAACCCATTCCAATACTTATTTTTTGTGTTGTGGGAGATCCATGGTGGAAGGGCAAGTTGAAATTGGTACTTGTGCATGTTGTGAATCTAGGTTCGTGACATGGTGTTTACCTTGTGGTGGATCTAAGTTTATGGTTGGTGTAGGAGGCGAAGCACATGATGGAGATGGTGGAGGTTACTTGGTGGTTCCTAGAGGTGAAGTTGTTATTCATTTAGTTTTATTTTATATGTGGTGGTCTTTATAGGTGTTAGAGTTGTCATGGTGGTTTGTGATAGTGTTGCTTTAGTTGAAATGCTTTTGCTTGTGATTGTGTTTGGAGGTGGTGGATTATGTGTGTGGAGATGCTGGATTTTGGTGTAAGAGTTGTGGTAAATGTATGCACTGATAATGGTTGATTTGTGCTTGTGAGATAGGGAGGTACCAACACTTGTTGGCTTAACATTTTTTGCTATTAATTATTTTTGGTAAGGTACCTACATGTTTTGTTTATGGTACTGGATCTAAAAGAATAGGTATTGTGTGCCTTGATTGGTGCTTGATTTGGAGGTGTTAGTTGTGTATTGGGTCCTTCTATGGTGCTAAGTTCATGCTTCGTTTGAACTTTCTTCATTGGTGTACAAGTCTTCAAGAGGTAATATTTATTATATGTATTATTAACTATTATGTGTCTTATTTACAAGTACGTATTATTTACATAATAATTGTATTATAGTATGTATTATGTATTATTTTAATGAAATTGTGTTGTTCATTGTAGATATTTATGAAATTGTGATGTTGAGTATATGTATTATTGTTTACAAAATTTTAATGTTTTAAGAAATTAAAATAATTTTTTAGTTTTCTAGAAGAATAAAAAAATGTTTAAATTGTAAATGAATATAGCTTCATCTTCATTTGTATGTAATAGTGTTTATATTTGTTTAAGGTAATATAGATGGAAGAAGAATTAAATGTGTCATATTTCGATGGTGAAGATATAGTTGATGATGTTGTGGATGTGGATTTCAATATAGTAGCACACTTACATCACCAATTATAAATGCACACAACATTAACTGCAATAATAATATTATGCATTGTTGCACATGCGTTGAATATATTGAATATGTATTCAAGTCAAATAAATAATATTAAGGAATTTGTGCCAGACAAAGACCATCGTAAAGAGCAGCTAATGTCTTACCTTGTACATACTAATCGATGTCGTGACATTATTCGGATGGGACCAGAGGCATTTATTAACCTATGTTAGCGGCTAAAGACAACTGGGTTAGTCAATGATACATTACGGTCGACAATGGAGGAACAAGTTGCTAAATTTCTACACATAATTTAACATAATGTGAAGGAGCAAAGTCTGACATTTCTCTCCCATTAATATGGGTCAACTATTAAAAAAACACTTTCATAATGTCTTGGATGTGATTTTATGTTTAAAGTCTAAATTTTTAATTCAGCCCTTAGGATCACAGGTTCATTCAAATTTGGTATACAATAGACGATTTTACCCATATTTTAAGGAAAAAGTGTGAATACTTATTTTCTTATTTTATGAAAACTCAAGAATTTTGTCCATATATATTTACAATTGTGATTTTTATGAAATAGGATTGTTTAAGGGCCATACATGGAACTCATTTACGAGTAAGGGTCCCAAGATCATATGCTCTCATATTTTGAAGGAGAAAGGACTATCCAACTCTGTAGGATCCGGGAAAATATGCGTCTTAGAAATAAGGTAGTCTTGTGAAAGAGTTCAATGTTTCTATTTATGTAGGGTTGGGTAATCTATGTGTAAGTTGTTCCAGAATTAATTTAGTTTATTGTGAATTTTGGTAGCTTGTTGTTTGCATGATGAGAATATATGTAGAGTCTTTCTTGCTATCTATAGTTATGAATAAATTGTGGTTTTTTTTTATAAGATACATTGAGTAGTTTATTATGATGTTTTTTTTATCTGTTCAGAAATTGTTGTTATTGTATTATGAACATTTATCTAATTTTTTTGGGAAAGTATATGAAGTTCTACCTAGTGTATGCTTTCGTATGAGTGCAATTTTCGAAGACGAAAATTCTTTCGAGGAAAGGTGAATGTAAGATCCGGGAAAATATGAGTCTTAGAAATAAGGTAGTCTTGTGATTTTGGTGTTTTTGTGTGGAAATCAGTGTTATTGAGTGTACACTTTTGTTAGAACATAATTGCTATGTTATTTTATTTTTGGCTTAGGGTAAAAAGGGTCTTTTACCTTTTATTAATTAGGTGTGATAAATTAAAATAAGGAGGTGTAGAAAAGAAAAACATGCAAATTAAATAATATGGGAATTTAATAAAAAGGTATTATATAAATCTTTTTGAAGATTTAGTTGTTATTTTAAAAAGTAGTTGAAAGAAAATAGGACATATAATCTTGAGATTAAAAGAAATCATATTATTAGAAAGAAAATAGGACATAATGAGATTTCTAAACCATAATTGTGTTTTTGTTACTCTGACTTTGCATATTATTGAATCTGTCATGTGCTTGCGATTGGGTATACGCTTAGTTGTCTAATGAGTGTATAATTTTTGCTTATTTAATTGAACTGTATGGTGCAGAATTGATTGAATGTGTGCATTGTGTTTGCTTAATTCGATTTTATGAAAACATGGTTAATCTTCGCTTAGTTGTTTAACTTGTGTTGGATTAGGGGTTAGAGGAGTGGATAATTGTTGTTAATTTGTGATTGGAACAATGCAATTGAGCTAGTGACCAACTATTTTTAATCTGTGTTTGAATTTATGCTTTAATTTGGTAGCTTTTAGTTCATAAAATTGTCCATAAACCACCCCCCACCACGTGTTTGATCTAATGGTTGAACCAATTGTTGGTCCTTGAGAGACGACCTAGGAGTCACTTCCTAGTTTATACTGCTCTTTAATTGCATATTAATTTGATTCGGGTACGGCCTCGATCACATACCATTCTCATTTTTTGTTGGTTCAAAGGGACCATTGATAATGGCAACCCAAACATATTTCTCGGGGTTTGACATAGGCTCCCCTATTTCGGTAGAAATTTAGTAATAGGATCCATGGGTGTGCAAACAGATTTTAAATTCATCAACCCAGTTTCCTCCAAAATAATTGGATTGTGCCACTTCAATACCCGAGAAATATTTAAGTTTGCTAAGATCTTTGGTTTGAAAATAAATGCAAATATGTTGCTTCATCTAAGAAATGTCATGACTATCACTATCTGTAAGAATAATATCATCAACATATAATATCAAGTAGACACATCCAGCACTTGTGTGACGATAAAAGACGGCGTGATCTACCTCACACTGAGTCATACCAAATTGTTGAAAAACATTCCTAAATTTTCTAAACCAGACCCTAGAAGACTGTTTTAGGCCATATAAGGTTTTGTGAAGACGACATACCAACCCAGAAGACTCTACCTAAGCAACAAATATTGTAGGTTGCTCCATATAAATTTCTTCTTGTAAATCTCTGCTAAGGAATGCACTTTTGACATCCAGATGATAAAGAAGCCATTGTTGAAGAGTTGTCATTGTTATAAATAAACTAACAGATGCCTCTTTGTCACTGGTAAAAAAGTATCATTACAATTCAACCCAAAATTTGTGTGTAACATTTGGCTACAAAACAAATTTTAAGGCGATCAATAGTTCCATTAGGACCAATTTGATAGCAAAAACCCACATACAACCAACAATAGATTTTCCATATAGTAATGGTACAAGCTCCCAAGTTGAACTATTTTGAAGAACACTTAGTTCATCTAGCATGGCTTGATGCCAACCATGATGGTTAAGGCATCAGTAACAGATTTTGGGATGGTCACAAAAGAAATAGACCAAAGGTAGGTATAAAAAGGTGTAAGACAATCTATGATAGCTTAAAGCAAAATATTATGGAGAGGGATTATGAGTAGAACGTATATCTTTTCGAAGGGCAATTGGAAGGGTAAACTCAATTCTCGAAGCCAAATGAGACATGGTAGTTGATACTTGAATTGAGTCACTTGGTGGTTGTTGAGAAACACCTGGTGGATTAAGCACAATTAGAGGAGCACAAATAAAAGAAATATTGACTGTATTAGGAATATTGATTATATTAGAAGGAGACATAATAAAAAGAATGATTGTTAAAATAAAAGAAAGACTCTTTGAAGATGACATTCGCAAAAACAAAAGAATAGTAAAGGGAAAGAAAAAAACACTTGTATCCTTCTTTGATCTAGTAAAGCCTAACAAAGCACATTTATGTGATTGGAGAACTAACTTATTAATACCAAGACTAAAATTATGAACAAAACATGTAAACCTAAAAACTTACAAAAATAAAAAATCAAAGGATCTGTAAAAAGGTAAAATAAAATGAGATATTTTATTAACTAAAACATAATAGAATCATGATATTATTTAGAGTTTTTCTTTCAAAAAAGCTTTAGAAAAAAGTGAGTTAAAAGTGTCATGGTTCTTCCTTATTCTTCCTTGGTAATGTACACAAATCATGGATGATGTTAGAAACACAACCCAATATTTTGTTAATAAATTGAAAAATAAATCTATCCAAATCTTACATAATTCATCTCAATTCACCTCGGCTTGAAAAAAAATCCAACTGTAGAAAAACATCTCGAACCAAATTAAGCATTTGATAATTATTTTACTAGAAAGGAAAAAAAAAATCCTTGACAGCGTAATTGAGGTGTTGTTCTGATCTTGACCAAACTATGGTTTTTGCTGTTTAAATATAGTTAATGATAGCTCTTTAACCATAAACATTTTTTTATACATGTTGATGGCATCACGTGATCTCAGGAAGAAACAACACAAGGAAAAAGTTAATTTGAGGCAACTTCACGTGCTTATCATGTGCTTCTTCCTTGAGTTTCACGCCATTCCCACAACTCAAAGGTTTCGAGAATTACCGTTTACATCTTTCGATCTGATTTGAATATCTTTTAAGAAAAAGTCAATGTAACTATATTTTTTAATATAATTCATTTTGTAAATGAACCACATTACTCTGATGCGGAACATAAATTAATATGTTATCAGTTAAAATTACTTTATTAATAAAAAGTTGTAATACTAAATATTATTTATTATCATAATAACAAAAGATCATATTAATTGGCTTTTTAGAAAAATAAGACCAAATAAAAAACAATCAAAATAATCAAACCAAATCTTTAAAAAAAAAAAACTATCGCAATAAAAGGGCAAAAAGCTACTAAATCCTTTTTCATCAAATATAAAAAATAAAATAAATACTATTACACCACTTAAAAAAACTGAAATTATTTAAGATATCAGTTATTTAAAAACTTTACACAAATCTATTTCTTACTTTAAAATTATTAAATTAAAAATTAGATCATATATATATATATATATATATATATATATACCTTCTTAAATTTAAATATATTACAGTTACGTATCTTGTAATGGAGAATATGATAATTATAAAAAAAAAACAGAAGATATGAGTTCAGGTTTGTTTTTTTTTAAAAAAAAAAAAAACTTAAAGATACCATCATAATTTACTTTTAAAAAAATATTACATTGGCATAAATTTGTTTTCCTTATATAAGAATATATTTTTATTATGTTTAATAAAAAATATTTTTTAGTTGTTGAAGTGTATATTATGGTATTGCTCAATGTGGTAAGTTTTGCGATAAGTTTTGACTTAGGTGAGTGATGATATTTATATTAAATGTCAAGATACGTACAAAGACACTAATCGTTGTTGTTAATTAAGTACATATCTTTTGACTCTTAAGCATATAAATCTCGTCTACTCTCTATAACCAATAAAAAACATGTAAATGAATAAGTATGTAATGATGGAAAAAATGATATAACATAAAAAGTTTACAAAATAAAAACATGAAATTAAATGAAAATAGGAAATACAAAGTCATAATAAAATTAATACATAATAAACTATATTACATAAATAATGTACAATAATAAAAGAACATATAACATAAATAATCTTATCCAGACGAAGATGACTGTCTGTACATTTCTCCCACCTCTCATGGTCGGTGAATATTCGTCAATAGACACATTAGCCATCCGAATGAGCTCAGTCGTACGCTTTCACACTACAGTTTCCTCGGTCACATTACAGCACGAGATCATCGTCTATAACATTATAGTCATATGCTTCAATGTAGCTTGCATTATAATTGTCACACACAATTAAATAAACATTCACACAAAAATAATATAACATAAACAATGTACGATAACATTTCAGTAATCCAGATGGTGGAGGTGAAGCATGACGAGCTAGCGCTTCATGTGGAACACCTTTGTGTTGTCTAGGAACAAGACTTGGTCGCTCCTCATCGACAACAGCAATAATATATGGATAAGAAACCCTTTTGCACCACGGTATGTATCCATCAACACAGTCAGAAGGGGATGATGCCTATCTCACATTCCTTAGAACGTGTTGTACAAAGTGTAACCAGGCATCATCAATGGTGAGTATGTATACATCTGCAACGGCAGTGGGCGGTCATGGAATGTCCTACTGAAACCCAAACTGCCTTAGCACACGCTCAATGTAAGACCCTTGAAAATAGTTGTAATTAAGATGCTAGATTTTTCTAGAAATATAGAAAAAATTTATGTATAAATGCTAGGGTAAGAATATCTCGTGAATCATGTGTTGCTACAGTACAAATGTAGTACAAATGTAGTACAAGCGACAGTACTACTAGAGTGAAATGTAGTATAGCTACAGTACTGCTACAGTGAAATGTAGTACCACTACAGTAATCCTAACTTCAACTATAAATAGGGGTGAGGAAATTAAGTTTTTCATAACAAGAGTGAAAGGGAGCAAGAGTTTCGTAGAAAATAAGGAAATTTTAGGGCTAGAATCTGAGTTGTAGAGAAGGTAGCAAGAGTTTCTGAAGAGGTGTTCTTCATCCAAGAAGAAGAGAGAATCAGGTAAGAGGGGCTAACCTTTCTATGCTTTTATGTTAATGATTTAATATTGTTATATGACTATCCATGCCCTGTATTTCTGTATGTATATGTGTGGGTTGTATAACTATTTATGCCTTGAATTTATGTGTTAGTATTGTTAATGAAAAACTATGTCGTTATTTTGAATTTGTGAATAAGAAATTTTGTTAAAAACTAGTTGAGGAACACTTTGACTAGGAAAGACTTGGTACTTAAGTTATCCATTGAGACACACCTTTCTTTCCTGGAAGTCTACTCGACAAATTTTTAACTTAATTCTTATTTAACAGATTATGTACTGCTAATTTATTTTGTAATATACTCAATTGATATGAAATCTGTGATGGATGCTTTTTATTATGTTGAATATGTGAACTATAAAAATGTTGGGATAAATATTCAATCAAATTGTGAAATTTGAATTTTTGACCATGATTTCCGTTTTCGAAGCTACCTTAGTAAAACTCTAATTGCCACTTAGTCTACCGTTAAATCAATCTGGAAATTTAATACATGGTTCATAAGACATAGTAATTAACTTTAGCCGTGAGGTAATTTAATTTGAGGATTGTACTTAGAGGAAGTAATATTGTAATTTTGGGTAGAATGACCATCACTTTATTTCTATCTCTAACTTATCTCGAAAAAATCTAAATTCCCACTTCGTTTACCGTTAGATTAAGTTGAAATTTTGATAGATAATTCCTGAGATATATTACTATATTTTGACCACTCGGATTTGTAACTAGATGTTTGTACCTAGAGGAATTAATTCCACATTTTTTATAGAATTGAAACCCACTTGAATATTGTTCTCGAGTTGTCTAAGTAAAATCTCAATCTATACCTAATTAACCATTAGATTAACCTAAACTTTGGATATGTAGATCCTAAGGCATGTTGATTCATCTTGACTGTTTGGATTTTTTTAATTAGGACGTGTTTATTAAAGATCTCAAAATAACATAATTTTATGTTTCTGAATTACTGATGCGAAATTTCAAATTTTCACTTTATGTACGTCCTAGACTGAAATTTTTACCCTAGACTCTAGGTAAATTATGATTTTGGACATGTACTAGGAACAGACTTTTATGTACGTCATAACAATTTAAATGGATGATCTATAACTTTCAATTGGTAAAATTATATTGAGGTTGTACTCATTGTGGGTAAGATAAGACTATAAGAAGAGTATGATATCTGGCAATAGGTGTGTGATATTTTATAAATTTTGGGTATTGACATGGAAATGGGTTATTACCAATTTTTGATTGAAGAATGAATATGATTCAGTTAGGTGGATGAGATGATATGATTGTTGATTTTATGAAATGTTGGGGTGGATATAAGGAATCATTAATTATGAAATGATGTTTACTACCGGGAGTAGTATATTTGGCTTGTACCATAAGACCTTGATACAAGCAGAGTGACTTATGAGGCTTATGAAAGCAGGCGGAGAGTGGTCTGACCATAAGGCTTTGACATAAGCAGATTACTCATAAGTCTTACAGAAGCAGGCAGAGAACGGTCTGACCATAAGGCTTCGGAAAGTAAAACATAGTATACTTGTAAGGTTTAAGGAAGCAGGCAGAGAGTGGTCTGACCATAAGGCTCCGTGAGTAAGCATAATATACTTGTAAGGTTATGGAAACGAGAAGGATAATTTTGAAAGAAGTCAAGAAAAAAAATGAATTAATGGCCTCAGGATAATTTCGTTTATAAATTGTAATAATACATATTGGATTATATATTATGAGTAAATTTAGTGATTGTCTGTTATGGTTAGCTTACTCTTATTTGCTTATGCTATGATCGTATAACTCATTTATACGTGAGCAGATAATGTTGCAAATGCAGTTGAAAAATGCTTAAGGATGATGAGAGACATACTAGGAAAAACTTTCAGGAGTTTTTTTGTAAGAAGAATAAATTTGTATCAAAAAAATATGTTGTGTAAGACTTGTAAGTTTAATTTCCAACTTAAGTTAAATGGTGAAGACTATATTGTTTAAAGTTTGTAAGTTTGAAATTGTACTTTGGTTGAATCAAAATAAAGTTTGGTTTTTTTTAGATCAGATATCAAATTAAAATTTGTTTTTTTACTACTAGTAATACCCTTAAAATATTTGGGATGTTACACTTAGGAAAATGACGGCAAAGGACGTCACCAATTCGAATCTATCCAAAGTACATACAAATATCAAAGGAAAGACAGATGTCCTGATGTCCCTCATACGGGTACCATATAACTCCAATGTTGAGGCCATCCAACTGTGATCGAATCTCTGCAACCCTGCCTTGCGATCTGCCACCCGGCGGCACGCGGTCTGGTATCATTGAAAGAAGACACCAAATGCCTCTTTCTAATCGAAGGGAAATGCTCAAATATCTAACTCTAAAAAAAATCAATCAAACATCTTTCATCTTCCAACATCGAAACAATTACATGAAATCAAAGTGGAAAGTATATGTGTACCTGTAACAGAGTCAAATATTCGATCATCTGTGTAGTGGAAGCCAAGCTCGCATCCCCAAGCTCCTCTTATAAATGGGTGAGTGCTGCAATGCCCCAGGCATATCTGCCACATGTGTGTATGTGTCTAAACAACAGTAAGTAAGACACTCTTATTTGCAAAGATTGTGCATCCAATTAGATGTCATAGATATGCTTTAGTAGCATACTTCCATTATTGTGCCTCACATCACTCAACATAAATATCTCTGAGCCAGCTGAGCCTAACTTTCGGATCACGTGCTTCTTCCATCTCCACGGCAACCTTACCACCATCCACGCCAAGAAACTCAACAAGGGCTGAACAAGCATCTTCAAACTATGAAGAACTATCTCCTTAATAACTAGATGCACTACGAGTTCTTGCTATTTCTGACAAAAATTAAATTATAAAACAAACCACAATTAAAAAATAAAAAACACAATAAATCAAAATTAATACAAAACTAAACAATTTTTAATTAAAAACTACTACAAAATTGAACATATATAACATATTAATATATTAATTAAATAAATATTAAGTTGTATAAATTGTAATCGTATTTTAAAATTACTAAAAAACTAATTAAAAATTATTTCAAAAATATATCTAAAAACCAAACAAATTTAAAGAAAACCCAAAGAAATTTATTTTAATTATATAAATAAAAAGACTATCCAAAAAAAGAACACAATTATTTAAAACAATTTTAATTAAAAATTTATTACATTAAATATAAATTATTTAAATAAATTCTAATTCCATAAGTTATTAACCTATCTCTAACAATTATAAAAAGTTAATTACAAATAATTTAATATTATCATTTAAAAACATATCAAAAACAAAATTAATTAACTAAGAATTAAAAAAATAAAAAAATTAATTCATTAACTAGAAATAAATTATAAACAATTTTAATTTACTATAAATAAATTAGAAAAATAAAATAATTAATTAATTAACTATAAATAAATTAAAAAATAAAATATATAATTAATTAACTATAAATAAAACATTTTCATTATTTAAAAACTATAAATAAAATCATTTACAAAACAATTAACTAATTAACTAGAAATATTTAATTAACAGAGAAAAGGAAGAGAGGAAAACAGAAAGATGTGTGGGGTGGGGCTGCTGCTAAAAAGGGAAAGGGGGTAGGACTTCAAAAAAGTTAAAATTAAAGGCAAAAAGTAAAAATAAAAAATTACCAAAAGATATTTTTTAAACAAAATAAAATGGGGAAATGGGTATTTTTTAAAACAAAAATACCCGTTTATATCAAATTTACGGAAAAACTCGTTTTAATCTTATTTATTTATTTGCTTTCAAAAATGTTTTCTAAAGTAACTTATTCAAACGAATATAGACTTATTTCGCATGCTGTTATAACAATTAAAATACGATTCATACAAATGTTAGATTCATGGGAACATTTTTATATCATTACCAATTACCAAATTCGAGAAGTTAGCATTACCAAACAAAATATTATGAGAAATTTAAGGTTATGTTAGGATCAAGATTTCAACAATTCAAACAAAATTAAAATCAATCCTCTTAAATCAACTTGAGTCAACCTTCGTTAATAAAATAAAATAGAATGAAATACATTCTAAAATCTCTTAAATTTTAATTTTTCTAATTAATTATTCAAACAAGTTATTTTAGTGTAAAAAAATGTAAATTCTTCAAATAAATTAATTACTTTTTTAAATTACCATATGCAAACACAACATAAGAGAATTACCCTACCAGAGACATGTAAGACTACCAGAGAATTACACTTGCTAATATTGTTTTGCCAATAACATAGAACTACATCCTCTCTGAAAAGATGAAAAATTTTAACCTTATTTTTTGTATTACATTCTTTGAAGCCTCATAACTCAATACACCAAAATCTAGAACCAAAATTTAAAATACAACACTCGTTGGGTCCAATGACTGAAATTGCATTTGTAATGAACGTTTACATTAGACAGCTCTAACTATCTACCTCATGTAGAATCGGATCACCAAAGAAAGATTATTTCAAGAGTAAGTAGACACCATGGCAGTGCTGCCATTTGGATGTAGCATTTCCCTCTTCCCCTTGCCTGGAGCCTGCCACACAAATCATGGATAATGTTAGAAACTCATCACTTGGATGATTGAAATTTAAAAGATTCAAATGAATATTCTCTTCGTAGGGAATTTAGTATCGTGTTACTGATAAAAAATAATTATCAGCAAAGCCGTATTACTGATAAATGTAAACAGTTGAGAAGTCATTACTCATGTAAGCCTAGGTGAAATGAATGGTAAATTGTGTAAAAGCTTATTGTATGGTGACTTTGATAATGACAAAGTAATCAAAGATATGGCATTGTCGAAAACTGCAAGAAATTTGGAATAGCTGATTTTCAAAGCTCAAGTCCATGTACTAAATTTTTAGGGTTTATGTATAGTGTTTAAATTCATGTGCGTAGGTAGTAGAACTTAAATTTATCTCTCGTAAATATAATATGTAAATAATTCAGCAGTGTATTTATCTGTCTGTATAGTTTGTATATATGAGGTATCATAAAAGTTTGACAGTTTCCTTAGCCGAAATATTCAACTTTGAATCATAGTGAGTTCAGTCCAGCTACACCTATTTAGCCACCATCCAACAATCTTTCCTCTCAGATACCTCATGTCCCGGCTCACATTCACATTTTTTGCCATTTCCCAAAAAGGGTGTCCAGATTCTCACAGGCATTCACAAAGACTGTGGACTGCCCCTTCTCCAACTTCCCTCTCATTATTGCAGTTGGGATATCCGAAAGTCAAAATACATTCACTACCTCTTGGAAAGCACTTGCATTAATATTTGGAAATTTACATTAATTTTTCCAACAATTTCAACCATGTCAATTAGCAAGAGTGACATATCCCTCATACAGCAATAAAGGATGAGGTATCCCAGTAAGGACTCAATAGCATGCGGGAGGCCATACAAAAAGAAACTTGGAAGAGACAGGTGATTGAGTAAATCATACCTTTCTATCTGAAATTGAATTCCTAGAAGCAGCCTTGCTCATGATGTTTTTATAGTATTGTGTAAATGGAGTGTTACCACTTCGTTTTTCAACCTGCCAAATCAGATGCTTGATTAGTTTAGTCACAGAAATATGACAAGACTGATTCAAATATGAGTTTAAGGGAGATAACCTGAAGAAATGATTCAACGGACTGATGATCTTTTGGTGAAAAAGACACATCTTCTCTTTTCTTTTGCACAAAGTCAATATTCATTTCCACCTGAATTTAGCCAACACAAACAGAAAAGGCCAAAAGAGATTGGATGAGAAGGCTATATTGAAATTCTGTTTTAAAAAAGGACAAAGGGAAGGGCAAAAATGCTTAAACATCATGCAAGGGAAGGCTGCCAAGAAATGACATACAACACAAGTTTATCTACACTCTTAACAGAACTTACGGCAATGATAGCCAGTTTGCTATGTGATAGTGATTTAAAGATTCCACTAGCCTTACAGACATTCAATTAAATCCCAAAGTTCAAGATGGCATGTAATATACTCTAAATAGACAGACATGAAAACAGGATTGTTTTTCTCACCTGGTCAATGAAACGCTTGATAACACGTTGGAAATTCTCGGTAGAAATCTTCTCAAAGACCTTCTTTAGGTGTATAAGTGGCGCTGTCGCTAGCTCAGGAAAAGATATATGATAGCTCCATTGTGCAAAGTGCTCTGAAAGGAGTTCAATGGCCGATAATACACACTCTTCTTGGAAGCCACGTGATTTTAACCAATGCTTTGGAAGCTGCATTAATTTTAAACTGTAAACTACAATGAAGTATATGGTCCATATATGTGATAACAATTCAGAGGCCGTGTGATATTAGATAAGTATAAAAAAATTATTAAGTTGGGGGCGAGGGGGCTGTCAAATTCATCTCTGACCTTTACAGTAGACATAGGTTGCAATACTTTGGCAGGTTTCCCACTATCCTTGGCAATTTTGTATTCTAAAACATCCAGCACCAATGATGTAACAGGGATGAAAATCCCACTAGAACCAGAAAGATTATTAAGCCATTGGATACATCTGAGTCTCAGTGGTAAATATCTAGGCCCGGGAAACAGGAGAGCAACTCCATTTATAATCTGTACAATCATATAAAGCAATGGCTGAAGATCATAGTCATGTATGCTAGCTGATATTAACGTAACCCACATATCAATGCAATTGATGTACTGCCAACTGCAAATTGTTTTAACCACCTCCTGTATACAAAATATAAGGCAAAATATCAGAAATTTTCCTCAGTGTGGTAATATAATACTTGCGTAGAAAGTTAATTCTTCAATTGATTGTTCATGAATCTTAACATTAATAAAAAAAATTGTTTGAAGCTTACCTTCTTCTTGGTTTGCCACCCTTTCTGCAATATCTTACCCAGATGCAATATACATGCCATTGCTTTGTTTGATGACTTTTGCATATCTAAACAACATAGCTCCACAAAGGAATTCCTTAGAAAACGTATATGTTCAAACTTCCGCTCAACAGATTGAGAGTTACTAATGAAGGCCTTGTATGTTTTGACAAAGCAGAAGTCGAACCACTCAGAGGTAGATATAGAAGCTATATCTTGTATAATGAGAAAGGAGTGTGATGATAGAGACCCATCACCCGTTGCCCAAAGATGAATAGAAATCTGCAATAGATTCAAGTGCAACATACTATAAATAATAGTCATTTTGGATGGAACATACTGCTACTACTAGAAAGTAATGTCAAGACATAGGGAGACATTTTATTACTTTTCAAACAAAAATTGTGGGTACTAAATTTAAGAATACCTTAAGAAGATTGTGCAGTAAAGATGGAAATGCACACAGAAAAATGATTGAAGTTCTCAGCCGACAAATTGAGAAGGCCAATAATTCAGAGTCAGTGACCTGGTTCAGGAGAAACACAGTACTTCTTAAGTATGACTTAATAAGCGGCCTAAGAGACAACCACTTTGTTGTATTCTTTAGGTCCAAAGCAGCTTCCTTCCTAGAACTAGAGTTTGATATTCCCAATAACCTCCTAAATGTAGCATCAGCCTCTTGTAGCATGAACAGTATTATCTTGGAGAAAGTTTCACTCTTCTGAATGCCATCAGAAAAGACACAACCATTGACACTGGTTGCTTCAGAATCATTGTGGCATGCTGCCCTATAAGCATTTATGAGACAAGTAAGGGCAGGAACACTACTCTGTTCTTTGACCAGTTTACACAATGAATAAACAGATGCACTTGTCAAATGTTTACCCACGTGAGAACATGCATTATTGCTATCAAGTGGCTGCACCAGATCTAAATTTTTTCCATCATCCGAACCCTGAACCACAAAAATAGGAAAACAGTCAATTTTTCATTAATAGAAGTGATAATAGGATAAAAAGTTCAAAGTTAGAGAACATGAAATAACAACATATCCAGTGAAATAGTAGCTCTACTATTTAGGATTACTTAATAGAAAGGTAATTATTATCCAATTTATATAGAGGCCACTGGTAAAAAGCATCCATTGCACAGAAGAGTCAAACCGTGGTAATTTTGTCCACAGAAGAAAAAATATTACCATATTCAAGTATATGTGTATCCTTAGACTAGCTTTAAGAAAATTACCATGTGGCTTAACTTTAATGGTGTAAACCCACTGAAATCCAACTATCTTTTTTCAAGTGGAAAAGGTGTTAGCTCCCATGTGTTATTCTAATCAAGAGCCTGTATTTCAACAATCATAGTTTATCTCCAGCCATGATGATCAGGTGTTCCACGTACACTTTTAGATAGAGAACACAAATGAGACAAAGTGGGGGGCAGAATGAAGAAGACAATCAATGATAACTTGAACTAAATGCCAATTTTTCTTTCTGTTGTACCATTTTTGTGAGGTGTTTTGAGGATAGGTAGACTAATGCAAAAAAGTCAGAGAAGTATTCTTCAGCATTATCTCTCCTCAAAATCTTGATAACTTTTACAAACTGATTTGTATTTCATTAAGACACAAAAATAAACAAAAGTTCAAATCAATCCTTCATTAATAATTTAGAGTATTCATCTATAAGAAAATGTCTAAACCAAAAATATGTGATGTGACTTGGATTCCAAATGGAAGAATGAATTGTGGAAAAAGATGATCTAATATATTTCCCTAGTTGACATTACTTATTCTGAGGCTTCATGTTTGACATTTCAATTTTGATAAGTGTGGATAACTCAATCGATCATGTAAAGGTTTAAAAGATGCAGAACACAGGAACACATAAGGGTTGCTTCCAAGATAGTATAGTCCTCAAGATTCATGACCTTCACCAATCAATTGACCCATACCACATTTTTGTATAGTCAAAGAATTAGCATTAAAGGTTAATAAACAATCTAATGACTTGATTAATTGACTCACAGAATTTTGGTTAAAAGGGCAAGTAGAAACAAGGATCACAATTATGGTTTAAGGGAGAAAAGGAGACTTGACTAATTTCCTAGGAAACAACTTTGGACCCATTAGCTAAATTAATAGAATGAGGAACTCTAGGAGAAGAAATGGAAGAGAGCAAGGAAGTATTACTATAAATAAGATCAAAAACACCTAAATCAAGTATCCATGAACTTTGACTTTCAACGATTTGAGAAATTTAATGGTACAAACCAAACAGTGTGAATGGTTGTGTTGAGATATTGGATTTTAACCCTGGATATTCCTAATATTCTTCATCAAAACACTTTAGTTCAACAATCTAAAATTTGGAGACATTGCCTGTCTTGTCAAGATAACCATGCAAAGAGAAGCAATTCTCTTAAGTATGGTCCATCTTCTTAAAATAAGAAAATTACAGCCTACCCTTCCCAGAGTAGACACAATGGCAAGTCCAAAAAACATTTAGAAGAAGGAAAAAAGTAAAATAAATGGTCCCTAAGAGGTGTTTTATGGGTTGAACTTCGACCAGCAATTGAGACCCAGAAAAGAAGTTAGATACAAGGACAACAAAGGCCAACAACAGATGCTGATAGGTTTCCGATCAAGAAACCTAGACAAACAATCACTCACACACCAGAAACTAGTGAATAACCTCTTCTTGTATTATCAAGAGCAAGAATGCAAAGTACAGAGAACACAGAGAGCCTAACCTCCCCCCTCAGGATAACAACTCCTGTTTAAAAACTACAAACAATCAAAAGTACTCTAAACAGTTATTCAAAACTATTTATACAAAGTCAATTCCCGCCTTTCCTAACTGTCAAGGCAGTTAGGCAATTAATACTTCTTTCTTCTCTCATACACTATCAACCTCCTAACAGATGCCCAGTGGAGATAATGGCAATGGTTGGCAACAACAGATGGTGGCCGATGAGAACAGTAGCAAACAGCTTCTCGTCAAACAATGACAAATAAAGCAGGATCAACCCACTCTAATACCAACATGAAAATGAAAATATAAGAAAGGATGCTTGAGAGATGATCTCTCAAAAGATTCATGTATATGTATATGATATATGTGTGAGTGTTTCTTGTCAATGCTAAATAAGGCATAAATCTACTCACAATTTCCTCGTCTTGGGTCTCTTCAATCTTCATGTCATAACTTTCTAGAAATTTTGAAAACCCCAGGTCCTGGATATTTCAAAAGGATAAGTCAGTTATTGGAACAAGAAACATTGGATAGCAAAAATCAGAAGCAAATACCTAATTTGTAAAAGAAAAAATGGTAAGAAATGAAGATTAACAATAAACCACTACATGAAATTCAGCAAACAAACATACAACTCCAAGTTCATAGAAAATAGTAAAAACTAAACCCTCTCTTTCCTTGGCCTATCATGTTTTAGTTCTTGCAGAGCTGACAAGCCCACTGTAAGAAGAATGTGTATCTTGCATCAACTACCCTACTAAACTAGATAAGACTCAAGCAGAACAACAAGTGCTTCATGATCAACATTAAACATAAAATGCTTCATGTTATTGTTGCATTGACAACACTTTGTAATATTGTTAGACTTCACTGTATGCTAACATTTTTTCTGTCTTAGAGTATTCTTATCGTTTACTTAAGTGGTTCTTTTTTTCCAATAAAAAGTTTTACTGTGAAAGGGGGAAAAAAGACCAGCAAATGTTTCAACTACCATATAAAACTTAGTAAGCCTCAAGTAGGATAGAACTGAAAATCTTTCAAAGTTCAACATCAAACACAAGATATTTCATGCAATGTTATATTGACAGAACCTTGAAATATTGTTAGACTTGTTCAGTGATGTTTAACCTTTTTCTGTCATGGTGAGTTCTTATGCTAGTTTTATTTGTATTCCCTTCTATCCAATAACTTTTTTTACTAAGAAAGGAAAAAAGGCACTAGCATGACATAATTGTTCAAAATAAGTACAAATCAGATAAAAAGATGTACATCCATATGAAATTATGGAACAATGAACCACTCTCCAATCAACAAAATAAATTTTAAATAGAAAAGTCCACCACAAAACCATCGGTCACAGAAAAATCACCTTCTCTCTCAATTTGTTCAATTTTTTTGCTTTCTTTAGAAGTTCAGCACAAAGATCTCTGTTTTGCACTGATAAGGAACTAGAAGCATTGCTGTCTAAAAAAAAAACTTACGTCAAGGAATATTCGAAACAAGTAAAAAGGGAAATTACATTGGGTTTAAACTGAAAGCTAGAAATATCCTAACTCTCAATATAATGTTCACTCTCACTGTCGCTTCCGACATCATGTAAAAAGCTTGAGTCCTGGTCACAAACTCAAGAAATCAGTACATGAAATATACAATAGTTAAGGCAAATGAAAAATTAAAACAAACAAGTGTTTTAGCAATAAATTAGAATTTAAACCTCTGAAAGAAATCCATCACTATCAGAATCATCTCCAAGAACTTCACTGTCATCTTCACTGAATATAGCATCAAGAGAAGTGTCTTGAAATCCTTCAACTATGTTTCTGATGCCAACAAATGAACAGTTAGTTATTAGTATGATACCATGGATTATGATAGGCTTCTGATTTTGTTAGTTATGAGTAAATCCAAGTGATCTGCTTATATGGGTCGATTCTCCATTTGGGAGAAAGACTTGCTCTTAAATAAAAAAATAAGAAAGTTTGTTAAAGGAGTAATTTTCTGCATTTTTCTTTTTTTTTAATTCTTGTAATTTTGCTATCAAATTACCAACCATCATTTTCATCTATTAGAATTTATAGAATTTCATGGAATTTTTAATTACTTTGAAAACAATGTTTTGGTGGGAACTACAGGCATAGTTCAAAATTTACCAAATAAAAGAAAAAGGTTGTTTGAAAACAAAAACATAGAAATGAGTGTAGTAGAAACAGAAACAAAGTGAATATGTTAATAAAATCAACAGAAAATTATATTTAGGAAACCACTTACCTTTCATTTGATGGATTAATTGTATCATTCTCTAAGTTTTCTTCAATATCATGACTATCTCCTGTGACAATCAAATTTTCCAGAAAATAATAAATTCAAAGTGATGAGTACACATCTTGCCCATAATTTAGTGCACCCACATAAAAGCAAATTGCATTCCCAGACAATATAACTACTAAATAAATTATAATAAAACATATGAATCCTAACCAATAATAACATGTACACACCGATAAGATGTGCTATAAAGTAAACAAATCATCATATATGTAATACTAGAAAATTCTTACTTTTAGAAGCTTTCCTTTTGAACTTGGAATTTAACTTTCTTTTGTTCCTCAAAACTGACTGCAAATTCTTTTTTGCAAACTTCCTGGCTTTCTTACCCAACTTTCCCATTAGGTAGCAATATCAACAGAGATTCTAGACATAAAATAATTTACAGAATTTCAGTAAAAGATTTAAATCAGTTTCAAAGCACATAACAGACTTTATCCATAAAAAAGGACAGAAGATATAATCTTTATACTTTTATGTCAGTCATGCCTAGTATTTTCATATCAAACACCTATTTGGACAATAAATTGGAATTTAAATACCCAGAGGTGATTGGAAAACTTTTCATAATACAGGTAAGGAAAATATTTCAGTAATCATCCTAAAGGAGAACCAAAATATCCTCGGGTCAAGGTTAAAGGATTCAGCCTAACCCAGTGTAGCAGATAAAATGTGTTTTAAACATTTGTTGAAAATGAGTTTTCAATAATATATCTAGATTAAAGTGTTATACTCTTTCGGAGAATAGCTAGCTACCCACAAGAAGGTTGCAGAATACTCCAAGTAAAAGGATTAGCAGAAGTTCAGAAAGGATGCAAAAGTATTGAAAAAACTGAAATTAATTCACTTTTAAAGTTTACCAAGAGAGAAATAACAATGAGACTCAAGCATACAGTTGGTTAGGGATTGAACGTAAAAGTTTTGTTAGGGATGGAAACTGCAAAATCTTGAGAATGAGAAAACTCACACTGTGGAGGTTGCAATGGAGCACCCAGAGGATCGCGAGGGCTGGAGCCACAAAGATGAGATAGGAAGATACTTTAGGGTTTAAAGTTTAACCAAATCTTTTTGTTTGTGTTACAGATTTACTATTTTAAATAAAACTAAAACTGAATTATTTTAGTTTGAAATAGAATTATTATATCATTCAAAATTAGATTTTATACATTTTACAATTTATGAAAATTATTTAAATTAATCATACAATTTATATAATTTACAATTTTACATAATTATATACTTGACATAACTTTACTTTTACATGATTAATATAATTTTATGATATGTTATATAATCAATTTATAATTTTATAATACTTTATGCAATCAATTTATAATTCTATACAATTTTACATTTTTATATTAATTTATATAATTTTATTGCTATTTTTATATAATTTCATAGGTTTTGTTATATAAATTAACTTTATAATTGTCTTTATATAGTTTATAATTTGTATAATGTTATAATGTGTATACTTTTGAACATATAAATGATAGTGTTTAAGTAATTTATAAATTTTATCATACACTATGAAAACACGCATGCGGCAAAAAACGAAATATATACCCCAAAATATGAATCCATTTATATGATAGCATAGAAGTATAGATATTATTATATGATAAATTTATTTATTTATAAAAATTATTATAGTTTTATATTATAAAATAAACATTAAAAAAGTGTAAAAGTTTGCAATTTTTTAATTTAGTATGGAATATTAAGTTTTTAATTTTTTGGTATATTCATTACTAAACAATTTTATACTAGACCTAAACAATGTTTTAATGCTAGACAAATTCTTATTTACGGGTTGATGAGTGTATATTTATGTCTACATTTTAGGTTTAATTACAAATTTTGAGTGGAATAATTATGTTTAAATAGTTGATTTGAAGAGAATCTATGACATATGAGGTTATCCGGGTTGGGAATTAAAGAGACATAAAAATTGATTTTTAGTGCACAAATTATTCTTAAATGTTATTAAGGTTTGTTGATGCAGCTGAAGGCAACGTTTGAATGATTAAATTTAAATGTCCAATATGCAAAATGGGCCCTCATGCTAAACTCTGGTCAAATGTGATCAATCTCGTTAACTCATGGCTCTTATACAATTTTGAAAATAAAAAAAGGGCTAAAGTGTAATTAGAAGAAATTTTTGGACTTCTGTGCAGTTTTGAATAAAATAAAAAAGGTTGAAATATAATTTTGGGCGGATTTAAATCTGTTAGATATTTTAAAAGATAATTTGGGGAAAATATATCTTAAGACATTTTATTTGATATTGTTAAATAATTACCTTATTTAACTATATCAATAAATATCAAAAGATAATATTTGTCAAATCTTTTTTAATTTAGAAAAGATATTCTCAAATATATTTAGATCTCCATAATAATAAATATATCTTGAAGATATTTGATTATTTAAAAGATAATTGGAAGATATTACATTATCAGATAAGAGATTTATCAACAGAAAATATCTTCCAAATATTTTTATAATTATCTAAATCTATTAATTATTTGGAAGATATAAGATAAAAAAATTTATCAATAGAATATTCAAAATTCAAGTCTAATGGAGCCCTATATAAACAGAGGGAGCAAAAATCATAATTCATTTTTCACTCAGACTCCTCCATTAGAAGCAAGCATCCACCACTCCTCTCATTTTTATTTTACCATGTATTTCAATTTATTCATGGAGGGCTAAGCTTTTAGGGATATTCCAGTGTAATTTCATTATGGATTCTGAGATTAAGTTGAATTAATCTATTTGTTTCTTTTTATTGATTTGAGTTATCCTTTTTTTATGTCTTTCATCTTTCAATCACGTTAGAAGTATTGATTTTTGCATCATAAGGTGTTTACATGCATATTGATCGTATGAAATCAAGGTTTTATAGGTTTCATTGAGAATTTACTTTGATTAATGGTAAGAATTTCAACTAAAATTAATTTAAAATTTACTTTAATCAATTAGCTTTTAATTTGGTTAGAAGATTTAAGAATAGACATGATTAAACACAATAGGATTAGGATTTTATTAAGAATGTACTTTGGTTGAATTCGTTATGAATAATCTAGAAAGGTCTTGCTTTTGATTGAGAATCTACTTTGATTAATTGTATGATTGCCCTCAAATTAATTAAGAATGTACTTCAAATAATTTGAAAGTTAAACAATGATCAATTGAACAATAATATGTGGATAATCTATGATGAATTTATCTTGGAAAAGTAGTGGAATTAGGCTATTTCATTATAATTGATTCTTCAACATTAAATTCATTAGGATAGATTTTCATTCTTATTTTTAAGCATTGCACAGCATTTACTAACCTTTTCAAAGTTTTCAAAAAAGTCAAGTATTGAAAAGCAATTTTGTATTCGTTGGAAACGACTAAGGGTTATTTTAACCTTATTTAGTTTCTTGACTATTAACTTGGCAATACTAAAGTTGTTTTGTAAAGTAGTATTAATTTGATAGCTTCAACGACAATGTATCAACTAGGTTTGTTAGACTTTATGTATGCAAGTGATATGAGTTAAGTAACACTTAAAGAGGAATGCTACAAAATAAACTTCTTTCTTAGTCCTCTAAAGTGTAACATCCCCTTTCTAGAATGTCACGAGTAAAAAAAAATACTCTTTTTTTTAAGGGAAAAACAAAAAAAAATTATTATAAATCTTAATTAAACTCAAGAAATAAACAATGGTCCATTAAAATCCAAATAAAAGGACATTTATTACAAACTTGCAACTTCCAGGTCAACTTCTAAAAACAAATAAATCAAATTAACTGAAAATGTTCTAAAGTAAAACAAAAGAAATCTTTCCCAGTTTCTCCCCAACTTCTTGCCACTCTAATCATCAATTGGAACATCTATATTAACATCTGCTTTCGTCTAACAACACGAGTTATACGATCATCGCATTCACACACAAAACAATAAGGGTAAGCTACCATATTCATCATCTAATAAAAAATCAACACATCAATTGTTAATTAACAAAGTAATAAGGTTAACATGGCATATTCAATCAAGTACACCACAACCAAATAAATCCAAGAAGACACACGTTGTCCTTTTGTACTCTATCATATGAAACTTATTCCTTAAGACTTAAGAGTAATAAGGTTAACATGGCTTCAGATCTATCTCCCCTGCTCCTCAAGACTTAAGAGTAAAAACTCTACTACTTCCATAACGGGCAATATACTCAACTCAATTGGAAAACCTACGGGCGAGACATCATACTCTTTCAAAACATTATTATACTCGAAATAGTTAAGTATAAAATTTATATAAATATTTGCTATTTATTATATAATTATTTACAAAAACTATTTAATATTTAAAATAATTAAATTTAGATTATTAAAAAATTAAATAAAATATAAATAAATATTATATATGTAAAGACTTAGATGTTGACATTTTAAAAGTGATAGTAGTTTAGAAATAATAAGACTTCATTATTTTAAAACACATCATCTCTCAATAAATCACTTTTATAAAGTGTTCATCCTTTGTTTGTTTGATTGAAGAGTAGAGACCATAAGATTGATCCTTGCAACAAACTCTTCAATTTGGACCGATCATTTTATCAGTTTGAGTAAATTGACTTTGAACCTCAATGATATTTTATTTTATTTTTTGCATGTGAATTTTGTTCTACTTGTATTCATTTTTTGAGTCATCAATATGAGTCTCTGTTGATCAATGATCATAATGGTATATGTCTTGATCGTTCTTGTGATGTTGCAAGTTGAGAGGAGTTTCGCTGGTTAGAGTTTTGTGAGTTGTTGGTCAAGTAAGGGAAACTGATTGCAATGTTTCTAAGTTATTGAGGTTTTAAGATGTGTAATTTGATTATTGAATGGTATGATATAATTTGATTTACTAAACTTGATTGTGTTAATTATTATATGTTGAATGTCTTGGTTGAACTTAGTTGAATTAGGAAACTTTGAGACATCATCATCAAAATTTCTGCTTTTCAGTTTTATGCTAACAATCTCCATTTTTTGATGATGATAAAAAATTCTTTGATTAAGGCCTTTTGTAACCTATACTGATATGTAACTCATACATAAATTAAATAATAGGGATTAGTATACAAGAGATAAATATAACTAAGCCTTTAAACATATTTTCTCCCTTTTTTTATCATTATGAAAAAGAGTTATGTATATAAAAAATACTCCCCCTAAAATAGAGAACTCCTCCTGAATATAAGCCATAAATAAATAGGACAACATAAGCAATAAGACAGATTTATTTTATTAGATAAATTAAAACATAACATAAGAGAGATACAAAAATTCAAATGAAATGCACGAGGGGTGACTACTACTCATCATTATCATCAACATCTAGAGGTTGAACTAACCCCTTTAGAGTATGGACCCTATCATCTAATCCGCTAAGGAGAGAGCAAACTTCCACATGCCTAGAGGCTTGAAGAAGAGACATATCAGATAACTGCCTAGATAGACTCTCTAGGGAATAAGAGTGATTGGCTGATGCTAGTAGTGATGGCCCCGCTTCATCCTAAACATCATCCATCTTTTGGTCGTCATCTTGGTCTTCTGGGTTCCCCACATCCTCATGATGGATGTAGGTATTTCCTTGCAAGACGAATCCCATTTGACAAATATTCCCTTATACTCACAAATTCTAGAAACCAACAAAGCATAGGGTAAAGGATAATATGTATACCTATTAGCCTTCATCATGATGTCGCAGATGAGGCTTGGCCAATGAATCTTAATTTCATTTACTATCCCATAAATGATCACTATGAATAGATTTAATTTTCAAATCTTTTTCAACTTGGACTTGTTTTTCAAACTTTTTGAAAACTTTGAAGGTTTCACTTTTTAGAGTAATAAAGAATGTCCATGTATATATTGAATAGTCATCAACAATAACTAAACCATAATAATTTCCCCTAAAGCTTTTTATCCTTGAAGGACCAAATAAATCCATGTGCAAGAGTTCTAAGGGTTTTTCACTCGAACAATATTTTTTGAATAAAAATATGATTTAATTTGTTTACCCTTTTGACATGCAGCACATAGTTTGTCTTTTATAAAATTGAGTTTTGGTAGATCAATTACTAAGTCTTTAGATATGAGTTTATTCAATTGTTGCATATGAATATGAGTAGCTCTTTTATGCCACAACCATTGATTTTCTTTTTTTACTACTAAACATGAAATATTTTTATTTGAAACATTTTCCAAATCAATTAAATAAATATTATAAGAATCTTTTTCATGGATACTACAATAATTGTGTTCAAATGTTACCTTGAAACCTTTGTCACATAATTGACTAATATTGAGAATATTGTGCTTCAAACCTTCTACAAACAGTACATATTTAATCATCAAGTTATTTAATCGAAAGTTTGTAAATTTCTTAATATCACCTAACATGTGCCTTGAGCAACCACTATCAAGGTACCACATGGACTTCTTGGATTTAGAACTTATCTGCAAAATAGAAAGAGAACAAGTTATTTTAAGTACCCAACCACTAGGTCCTTTGGGTTAATTAGACGAATATTTAAATTATTTTATAACCCAAATAAACTCTTCACAAGGAACACCATAATGTTTTATTTTGCATTTATTTGATGTAGGACTATTTTTCATGCAATAGAAACAAGTACCAACATTTGGTTTCCTATTATTATTATTAGTTCCATGTTCTATCCAAATTTTACAGGCTCTATTATTTTTAATTTTATAATTATAGTCATTTTGATTATATTTAGGAACATATTTTATTTTATTTTTATAATTATAATCATAATAATTATAATTATATTTAGGAACATTTTTAATCTTATTACTATAATTATAATCGTAGTAATTATAATTATTTTTAAGAACATGTTTAACAACCTTTTTAATTTTTGAATTATTGCTACATTCATTGTTGGTTGTTTTATTTAGAGACATCTTTTTATTTAAACAAGAAACACATTCTTCAATTTTGGTATATTTACCTTTTTCATAATATAAAATTTTATTTTTCAAATCCTTATTTTCTTCAAGAATTTTGTCATAAGTTAATTTTAATTCTTTAAATTCATTCTTTAATTTTTTGTGAGCATTATTTAATTTCTCTTATTCAAATAATAATTCTTTATACGTATCAAGTAATTTGCTTTCACTATAATCTGAATTTTCATAATCGCTAAAGAAACTTACTTGATTTTTAGAGATGTCACCATCATCCGTCAAACATATGTTGGCTTTCTCATTAGAGTCGCTTGAGCTTGTTGTAAAATCATTGTCTTCCTCCCAAGCAATATATGTCTTCTTCTTCTTCTTAAAGAACTTCTTTTGGCCTCTTTCTTCACCCTTCTTTGGGTTTGGACAATCTGCCTTCATGTGTCCTTTCTCACTACAATCATAACAATGATAATTTGGCGAAGATTCCTTGTTTTCCTTCTTTTTGCCTTTGAATCTTCTTCTTCCTCTAAACTTCATGAACTTATTAAATTTCTTAACGAAGAGACCCATTTCTTCATCTTCTCAGAGTCGTCATCTTCTTTCAGATTTTATCAAACTCTGCTTTGAACGCCAATGTCTTTTTCTTTCATTTTTCTTCATCCTCATTCAGTCTCCCGAGATCCAATTTCTATTTTCTCAACTTACCGAACAATGTGGCCATTGACATAATTTTGAGATTTTGTGACTCACTAATTATAGTTACATTTGGTTTCCAAGACCTGTCCAAAATTTAAGAACTTTTATATTTAATTCATCATTTTCAAAGGACTTACTTGACCCAAAGCGATGATTCACTATATGCGTGAAGCGCTTCTAGACATCTATAATTGTTTCCCCTTGCTTCATGCGGAACATCTCATACTCTTGGATTAGAGTATTTCTTCTGGCTCTTCTAACACCATCAGCTCCTTCACGAGTGACTCTCAGCATCTCCCATATTTCTTGAGCATTTTTATAGGTTGAGATCCTGTAAAACTCATCAATAGTTAGAGTAGATGATATAATATTACGAGCCTTAAAATCATGTTGAGATCTTTTTCTATCTTCAACATTCCATTGTTCTCGCAGTTTGGATTCCTGCAAATTGTTAATAAATATAGTAGGAACAAAAGGACCATTTGTGACAGTTTTTAAAATCTCACTATCAATAGATTCCATGAAAATTTGCATTTTCACTTTCCAAAAAGCATAGTTTTCTCTAGTAAACAATGGAGGTCTATTGATAGAGGCACCCTCAGCAAAGGTTTGATGTTGCCCCGTCATTTTGAATTATTATCAAAGCAAGCTCTGAAACTAATTGTCAAAGCGGTGCAACATAATGGTTAACACGTTCAACAAACCAAAAGGGGGTGAATTGATTTCTTATCGCAAATCGTTCTTTTAATAATTTTCTCATAAATATAAAAATTCCTTAAAACAATTTAAAAAAATTTAAAGACTAAGGAAAAGAGAAAATTGCATAGGTAATTTTTATACTGGTTCGGATCACACAGATCCTACATCCAATTTTTAATCTCAACCGAAAATTACCGCTTCACTAGCACAAAGCAACAAATTGTTACAATCACAAAGAAAATAAACAAGCTGAAGGTTAGAACACCTCTCTTGTTACCCCAAGAGATGAAACTCACTTCCCCTGAAACCCACAAGGGACGAACACCTCCTCCGAATGCATCACGAAGAATGACCACCTCCTTTGAATCTTCACAAAGGATGAACACCTCCTTTGAATCTTCACAAAGGATGATAGAATTTCAACTCAACAACAACATTAACACTCAATCACACTCCTAGTGAAAGTTCTCTCTCTATGCCAACATATCAAGTCTCAAAGTCACAACACAAGGGTTACACAAACCCTAGAACACTTATTACCACACACAACAAATAAATTTTTTTAAATACACTTATTCATATCTTGTATATCAGAATTAGATTTCCAATCAAATTTTTAGAGATCTCATTCAGGGATACCTAAAAAAATCCCTTGTTAGTTGTTTAGCGTGTAATAATTGATTATCTAGATATGGTAATCAATTATACTTCTATGAATGTACAACGGTCAAAAACTTGCTTGCAAATTTTCATAATTACTTGTGATATTCGATTATGAAAAGTCATAATCGATTATTGATAATCGGTTATCAAAAGTGGTAATCAATTATCTTGAGTATAAAATAAGGTTTTCTGATTCAAAACAATTTTTAACGCAACTTAAGACAAACAATACACATAATATAAACCACATCTTATACATCAATCTATTAAATTACAAAAGTTTTAATATAAAAACAAGTATTCATGAATATTTTCCTACAATAAAAGCATTAGAGGCTTGAGTTTGAGCCATCATCAAAATTTTTGCCTTTTAGTTTTACTTAAATTTTTCATTAAGTTAAAATTTTCGTAATATTTTTTTCATCATTAAATGATTATTAAATGCATAAAAGTATATTAATGATTTTTCTTATAAAGAATTAAATGTATTATCTCATATTTATTTCATCATTAAATGATTATTAAATGCATAAAAATATATTAATGATCTTTTTAGAAATAATTAAATGTATTAACTCATATTTTCTTCATCATTAAATGATTATTAAATGTATAAAAATATATTAATGATTTTTTTAGAAATAATTAAATGTATTAACTCATTCATAATTATTTTAAAACAAGATGGAAGATTGAAATGAATGCGGATGAAATATATATATATATATATATATATATATATATATATATATATATATATATATATATATATATATATATATACGGGGTTTGCTTTCAGTTGATACATTTTAGCAATGTGTACCGGGTTTTAGTAGACAAAAATACCCTAATATATATGGATTCTAAGTTTTAAAGTTAAGGGTATTTTAATAATTTTCATTATCAAAACTAAAAAAAAAAGAAAAAAGAAACCGCCAAATCCTTGCTCACCTCCCTCACTTCTCTCAACCCTTTCTCTTTCTCACTCCAATATTTTCTCTGTCATTTCCTACACTAGTCCCAATTGAAAAAATCAGAAATACTCGCCTAACCCTAATCTACCTTCCTCACTTATCTAATTTGTTTCTCTCTCATCTCCATACTTTCCTTTACAATAATTTCAATAATTTGGAAAACTCATTTTCATTAGAGGATTATGATACTTTTGACGCATTCTCACTTCTTCTTGAGCTTGATTTCTATTGTTCACACCAACTCCAACTTAAAAAAAAAGGAAATATGAAAAACTTATAAGTTGATTATAAAAACGGAAGAAAAAAAAACTTGTAGCACCGAACAATAATATATTCTTATTTATAATGTTGTAGTTTTGAAATTATTGTAGACTTTAGTCTTTTTACAAATTTAATAATAATCAGAAGGGAAAATATATAACACAACTCTCAAATCAAAAATCAACATCCTTAATTATTTTGTTATTAAATTGGAAAACAAATGAACGAACAAAAAAAGCAACAAATTGCGGTGTCGTAGGTTATTGTGTGTGGGTGAGGGAAAATATGGAGATGAGAGAGAAACAAATTGGATAAGTGAGGAAGGTATATTAGGGTTAGACGAGTGTTTCTGATATTTTCAATTGGGACTAGTGTATGGATGACAGAGAAAATGTTGGAGTAAGAGAAATGAAAGAGAAAGGGTTGAGAGGAATGATAGAGGTGAGGTGAGCAAGGGTTTGAGTTTTTTTTGTTTTGAAAATGAAAATGATTAAAATACCCTTAACCTTAAAACTTAGAATAGAATCAATGATATATGATGATATTTTTGTCTATTAAAACCCGATACACAAATATACCAACTCAAAAATAGACGTACACAAGTTAGCAAACCTATATATATATATATATATATGTGTGTGTGTGTGTGTTATTTTTTTATGATACAATATAATTAAATTTTACAATTTTGTTATAGATAGTTTTTTTTTCATTATAGATAGTTATTTTAATTTTAATGAAATAGTTAAATTAAAAAGATGATTAAATTTAAAAACATCACTTAAAATGATAAAATGGATTTTAAAAAAGGTTATTTAAAGAAGAAAATAGAAAATAAAATGTGGATAAAAAAAGAAACAACCCCTTTGAAAAGAATTACCGAAAACAGATGTGACGTGTATTTGCTTTTTTATAATAACAAAAGCAAATAGTTTTATAATTATAAAAATAAATATAAATTATTAACTTTTATTTATTTTGTAGTAATTTTATTTATTTAATTTGAAAAATATTTAATTAAAATTTTAAAAAGTCATTTGAAGATTGAAATTAGAAAAAATATGGATACTAAAGAACAATCCTCTTTGTATAATAGTATTGAAGTATTAATAATATAGATAAATCTAATTACAAGCATATGAATTTTTATATAAAACTTCAATAAATATCTCAGTTTTTAAAATTAGTAAAAGATAATTTAAGACTTCAAATTTATTGAAAGTCCAAAATCTTATTTACAGAAAAAATAATTGACTAAAATGGTAAACAAATATTAGATTAATTAAAATAGAAAATTAAAACAATTATATGCATTGAACCGGCATATTATTTATTAAAGAGAAATAATTTTAAAAATAAAATAAAACCGTTAAATCTGTTTTCAGTGTACACAAAAAATATGTAATCAATATTAAGCAAACTTGAGCTAAGGAAAGTGTTTTGAACTAAATATCTTTAAATAGTCTGAAAGTGAGTTTTTAAAAGTGGACATGACCATTTTGAACATACAATTTTTTGTTAATATATTCAATATTTTTTCTGTATATTTTTTTTTCCCACACTCACTGATATATTCATTTTATAAAAATCGTATAAATTAGAATGATAAAATATATACAATATTTAAAAATGTTAGGATTTTGATTTCACGAAAAGAATATATTTTGTTCAATAAATCTTAGTCATTTTGTTAAATTTGTTGATATATATATATATATATATATATATATATATATATATCGTTTAAATAAAATTTAACTAATAACACAAATTTTCCGTTTTTTTAGTTTTAGTTTGTTTTATTTAAACGGTTAGTCAACCTAATCAATTGTTAAAATTTATTATATAGAATATTTTCTTTTAAGGAGAAGAATATGAGTTTTTATAAAAAAATATTCAGTAAACCTGTCTCTTAACTTTCAAAATCGTAAAAAGTTGTGTAAGATTTGAGATATATTGAAGCTATAAAGTATCAACTTTAAAATGATGAGTAAATTGTAGATTAATTAATAGTATAAAATTAAAATAATTATATTATTCATTAAAACGAATCAATTTAAAAGCTAAAAATAAAATGTATTAGATTTATTTTTAATGTGAAAAAAAATATATAATCAGTATTATGAAAACTTGAAAGAAGAAAATACTTTTGACAAATTGAGTTTCTAAAAGTACACATGATTATTTTAAAAACATCCCAAAACTACAAAGTTTTTAATATATTCAACATTTTTTATGTATTTCATATATTTTTCCGCAGTTATTGATACATATAAAAATAAATATTGTATTGTATAAATTAGAATGATATAATATATAAGATTTTTTAAAAGGTTATTCATAGGATTTGGATTTCGTATTATTACGAGAGAGAAGATATATTGTCTTTAATAAATATTAAGTTCGTTACTTAATATATACCGTGTAAATAAAACTTAACTAATCACACACATTTTCCGTTTTTTAGGTTTAGTTTGTTTTATTTAAAAGGTAAGTCAACGTAATCAATTGTTAAGATTTATTAAATAAAATATTTTCTAATGATTCAAATTTTAAATAGGTAATTTTATGATTAAAAAATGATTATGTTTATAAACTGGTTAAATTTTAAAAAATAATTAAATTTAAAAAACTGAAAAATTTATAAAACAATTATTTTAATTTTAAAAAAATTATTTTAAAAGTAAATTTAAAAAATAAATGCAAACATTAAAATAAAAATATTCTTATATATATATGTATATAATTTTTAATAAGATCACAAAGTTGAAAAATTATTAGATTTGACAAAATTCTGTCTAATATTTGATGCAACTTTATTTTTTTTAAATGAATCAATTAACAAAAAATACATTAAAATCATTATCATACAAAATAGATAAATAGATATAAAAATTATATGATGTAAAACTAACCATGACTTATATCCATAATAAAAAGTAAATAAATTATAGAAAGAGTTTCTGTTGACAGTTGCCCTAGAAAGGAAAAATTCACGGTCCACAGCTAGTAAATATATAAGATTTATTTGAGTTGAGAAACATCACTGCTGTACTGTACGGCGTCGTTTCGTTAGCCGCACAATTGAACTAACGTAACCTAGGGCTTCGTCACGACATTCTCGGACCCGCCCGCACCGCCAGCGAAAGCAAACAGGACACAAATGGAACTACGTAAAATACTGAGGGTACTTTTGTCAACATAAGGAAACACTTGGAGCCTATAAATAAACCCTCTAACCCTCGTTTCCTCACTTCTCTTCACTCTCTTCGTGCCTCTCTTCTCTTGCGGCTAGGGTTTTAGCGCAGCTTCTAGGTACGTTCTCTTATTCCGATTTAATAGGTATCTATCGCTGATGTCTTCAATTTATAAAAGTTTTGTTGATGAATTTTTATCTTCCCATATGAATTTTATGTTGTTTTCGATTTTTGTTTGAGTTGATGGTTATAATCGGTGAGATGTTTTCAAAAGATGATTTTTTTTTTCGTTTTTTAAAAAGCTTTGGAATAGTTAGATTTGATTTGATTTTTGTGGATTTGTGTGCTACGCATATTCAAATACCAGATCCAGATCTGATAAATGTTGTGTTTTTTATTTTTCTTATTTCTGATGAATAGATCTATGAACTTTTCGTTTTAACCGATTCAAGTCGATGATTTTACCATGTTTTGGTGATTATTTATGTGATGACATGTTTAATGTGTTGTTGTCATGAATCTTGATTGCATGTGATGTTGTATCTTTATTTAGACTTGTCTATAATCTGATCTGTGTGAGGGTATAAATTCTGGGTCCGATTCACTTTAATTGATTATACCCGATTGAATGTGCTGTTTTATTTGATTTTACGTATTATCCGATATTTTTTATGCTTATGCATGTTTTACAATTTTGTATGGTGGGGTTTTATATATTGTCCTATAATTTTATTGTTATCTATTGGTTTGATATTTTTAGGTATTTCCCCTTACTTTGTGTAATACAATTGTTGTCTTTTATAGATATTACCTGATTTTTTCTATGGCTGTAAATGGCGAATCTCACCTCGTTTCTGTGGTCTGTGGCTATTTATTGATTTGCAATGATGCTAATAATTGTTTTGACTGTTGTTTTTTGCAGATACTCAAAGGCAATTATGGGTAAGGAAAAGGTTCACATCAGTATTGTGGTCATTGGTCATGTCGACTCTGGGAAGTCTACAACCACTGGCCATCTGATTTACAAGCTTGGAGGAATTGACAAGCGTGTGATTGAGAGGTTCGAGAAGGAAGCTGCTGAGATGAACAAGAGGTCATTCAAGTATGCCTGGGTGCTTGACAAGCTTAAGGCTGAGCGTGAAAGAGGGATCACAATTGATATTGCGTTGTGGAAGTTTGAAACCACCAAGTACTACTGCACTGTCATTGATGCTCCCGGACACAGGGATTTCATTAAGAACATGATTACAGGGACATCCCAAGCTGACTGTGCTGTGCTGATCATTGATTCCACCACTGGTGGTTTTGAAGCTGGAATTTCTAAGGATGGGCAAACTCGTGAACATGCTCTTCTTTCCTTCACTCTTGGTGTGAAGCAGATGATTTGTTGCTGTAACAAGGTTAATTATGTTTTGGATTTTAAGCCTTTGAATAATTTCTCTTGGATTGATTATTTTTGAATTTAATTTGTTTTAACTGAAGTTGTTGTCTTTCTGTCGATCAGATGGATGCCACTACACCCAAGTACTCCAAGGCTAGATATGATGAAATTGTGAAGGAAGTCTCCTCCTACTTGAAGAAAGTGGGATACAATCCAGACAAGATTCCTTTTGTTCCAATCTCTGGTTTTGAGGGAGACAATATGATTGAGAGGTCCACAAACCTCGACTGGTACAAGGGACCTACCTTGCTTGACGCACTTGACCAGATCACTGAGCCCAAGAGGCCATCAGACAAGCCCCTCAGGCTTCCTCTTCAGGATGTCTACAAGATTGGAGGAATAGGAACTGTACCTGTCGGACGTGTTGAAACTGGTGTCATCAAGCCTGGAATGGTGGTGACTTTTGCACCAACTGGACTGACAACTGAAGTTAAGTCTGTTGAGATGCACCATGAAGCTCTCACAGAAGCTCTCCCTGGTGACAACGTTGGGTTCAATGTGAAGAATGTTGCTGTTAAGGATCTCAAGCGTGGTTATGTTGCTTCAAACTCCAAGGATGATCCTGCTAAGGAGGCTGCTAACTTCACCTCCCAGGTTATCATCATGAACCACCCTGGTCAGATTGGAAATGGCTATGCCCCTGTTCTGGATTGCCACACCTCTCACATTGCTGTCAAGTTCGCTGAACTTATGACCAAGATTGACAGGCGTTCTGGCAAAGAGCTCGAGAAGGAGCCTAAGTTCTTGAAGAACGGTGATGCTGGTTTCGTGAAGATGATTCCAACCAAGCCAATGGTGGTGGAGACTTTCTCTGAGTACCCACCTCTTGGACGTTTTGCTGTGAGGGACATGCGTCAAACTGTTGCTGTGGGAGTCATCAAGAACGTTGAGAAGAAGGATCCCACTGGAGCCAAGGTCACCAAGGCTGCCCAGAAGAAGAAGTGAATCGTGCTGGGTGATTCATCAGGGGGTGGTTACAATAAATGCTGGTTTCTTGCTTGTACTCTTGTGTCATCGCTAGGTAGATTGTTTTTCGTACTTAGTTTGAAGTTTCCACCATCATCTCCCAACTTTTGTTCCCAGAATTGGGTTCTTGATCGACGGTGGCGGCTCTTTTATTATTATTATGTGTTTTTATGTGTTTTTGTGATTTTGTGAGAACCCCTGATTACATTTTTGTAAGCGCAGCAAGTTTTACCGCTTTGCTGTGTTGTTTGTTTGCATTTTAAATATCAGACTTTTTATATTTGTGTTTTATATTATATCTTAATTCCTTGCTTTGAATTTTATTTTTAGTCTGATGATTTTTGTTTGCATTTTAAATATTAACTTGCATTTCTATCTTAATTCCTTGCTTTGGTCATTTTGTCTAGTAATGTTTCCTTTTTTTTAGTTGAAAAATATGACTGACGGAGAACCAAATTCAAGTGTTTTTCGATTTTGCAAATCCAAAGTATTTTTTAGTAAATTGAGAATAATAATTTTTCAAAGGATTATTTATCAAGAGTATTTTTTGTAAACTTATAATTTGTTAATGATTTAACTTATAAAGTTTAAAACCCGGTATTGTTTTTAGAATCGGGTGTCTTTGTTGTGGACATTATTATTAATATTTTTAATGTGTTCTTAAAATCATGTTTTATTACGTAAAGATGAAATACTGATATTTTGATGTACTTTTTCTCAGTAAATTTTTATAAAGAAGGGTTGAAGATGTGTGTTGAATTTCAATTGGATTCAGATGCCATCCAGTGTATGGTGGTGTTTGGTCTTACTAGTAAAATTGATCTATTATAATTGTCAATTGAATCATTTGTGTTTTAGAGATGCATATTTGCTAATTTTTCTTAACCAATTAAGAACAGTAATAACGTATCCATTTTATTTTCATAACCAATAAAGGATAACAAAAAAAGTCATTGTAAAAATGTAAAACTGGTTTTTAAGGATTGTAGGGTGACCATTAAGTTATATATATAAATTTATAAGCAACCTTAATTTGTTGAAGGTGACAAGCTGAAGTCCGGATTTGAACAGATGTCACTGAAAGTTATGAAATGCCGATCTAAGTTTTTGGGAATAAAGGATTGAGTAGAGGATCCTGATTTTCCGTTTCATAATAAACTTAGTTAGAGAAAAATAATTTATCAATTTTTTTTTTTAAAAAGAAGACACGTTTTATTAAGTATCTAATCTTTAAGCCTACTTTTATTGTAATTTTTCTCTGAAGATGTCTGATTTTTTTTTTGTTGAATCTGTTCTAATAAGATAGTAATTTTGTTAAATTGTATTTAGAGTTATTAAGATAAATGTTTGAATCTGATATTTGGTTTGGGTAAAATTGATTCCTTATAACTGAGTTGGATTTTGGTTCGTGTATTCTTTTGCATTATTCAATTCCATCTCTGAATTTTTTTTATTCAATTATTATTTTTTAAAATATATAATTTAATCTTTTTCATCATATTAATATTTTCAATATTTTTAATTTCTTTTTTTAACTCTTTTTTTTAAAAAAATTGTCAATGACAATAGTAGTGACAATAGTAATATCACGTTGTTGTAATGTTTTTTTTGTCCTTATTACGATAGTAATGTCACGTAATATATTTTGTTAATTAGTCTTTTTGTTTAAAATTTTAATTCAATTAAATTTTTATATTGTGAAATTTTATTTTAACTGAGTTTTTAAATTAAAAAAAAATCTATTTTTAATAATTAAGTGTAAAGTAATATTTATAGTTTTTAAATTTTAATATGATAAGTGTTAATATATTTAAATATTTTAATAAAAGTTATAAGTTTAAAATAGAGATATTTTAATTAAAATTTAAAATATAAAATATATAATTAATTTGAATATTTAGTGGGTTGATGTGAAATATATATATATATATATATATATATATATATATATTAATATTTCAATTTTTAAGATGTCACGATTTATTAAAAGTTGTTAAAATTAAAAATTTTATATAGTGTAAAAATGTAAAATCTTATCTAATTACATTATTTTGAGTAATAAAATGATAAAGAAAATATTCTAATTATATTATCTTAATTTATAAAATAAATAATTTTAAATAAATCCTAAGATTATTTTCTATCCTTTTTTCGAGTCAATCACATCTCTAAAACATTTGTAACATTATCTGCTTATGTATAGTGCATTATATGATTGATAATTTTCATTCATAAACACACAAACAAAAATATGTATGGACTAAGCTAACAATAATATAATCATAACCACAAGATACATACATACTGATTATATAAATCATAATCAAATATACAGAAAGATACACATCTTCTGATTATACTAATCATAATTAAACACTCCATACATAGTAGTTATAACAATATGATTTCTAATCCTCTAACATAAACAATTTAATCATACTAAATTACTCGATCCCGATCCCTGATCCTTGAACTTCGATCCTTGATCCTAAATCTCTAACCATTGATGTCATCACTAATATTAAACACACACACCTTTGGTCTATCCACTCATTAGCATTCATTCTAACTACTTACTATAACCATTATAGTAACACCACTATCAACATAACATAACCTAGGGCATCTCTAGTATCATGATCATTGTTAAGACCCTAGCAAGTGTACCAGATCGTATCAAGTAATATAATTGGTAAACCCAATATCGTTCTCCCAAAGGACTCAAAGGCCTTATCTTTCGTGTAAATCAATATCGTAAGACTTGTAGAAAAAATTAATTTGTGGTTTGAATGCAAAAACAAAAAGTAAACATGCAAATGAAAGTGATTCAATTGACAAGAAAAAGATATGGATGAATGGAGTTGTTGGGGTTTACAATTTCATCTTATCCATTCTCTTATATCTACTCTTCTTATTAAATTCGTTTTATTATCTAATTGTCATGCAAACTTTCTTAGTCTACCCTAAACCCGATCCCTCGGCGAGAAGAGCCTACTACTAGTTACTGGCTTACTATGCCTAGTCTCCCCTAGTAACTAGCAATGCAAGTACCACAGAAGCAAAATACAATTAATCGTCCTACCCCCTATCCCTAGGTGGTATTGCTTAATTAAGGAATTCCCTATCAGTTCATGACTTCCCCGTATCGACAAAGGCAAACATCTATTTATCAAATGAGTTAAATGATAATAGCATAGAGCATAGATAAAGAACCCAACAATTGATAATAACAGCATATGCAAGCATATGAATAAAACAAGAATTTCAATATAAGAGAGTTTCAAAAGATTACATTGTTCCCCAACAACAAATGGTTTAGTTCACCATTGACATGGTGAAACTAGATGAAATACAATGAAAGAATGGAAAAGCAAACCCTAGATTGGATAAAATGGAGCCTAAGCATCCAAGAAATCTTCTCCAAGGAATGTAAAATAGCTTTGGACGTCTTCTTCTGCCAAAAGAATAATTCTCAAATCGCACTGGGGCTATATATAGGACACAAAAGTAACAAAATTTAAGCCAGAGCCCAGCAGACAACCGCTCAACGTCCAATTTTACCGCTCAGCGGTTTCCCTCAAGCCGCACCACCGCTCAACGGTCAGTTTCACCGCTGAGCGGTTTGCCTCTAATCGCCCTGGACGCTCAGCGTCACTTCTGGGCACTAGACAATGGCTTTCCCTCGAATCATGGCGCTCAGCGGTGCATTTTGACGCTGAGCGGTACATAGACTCTTCTTTTCTTCATTTTTCTTCTTCTTTCTTGAGTCTAAGACCTTTCTTCTTCAATTCCATCCTTAATTCTCATCAAAACCCTGCAAAACAATGCAAAACAAGCATAATATATCTAAAATCAGCTTTTGATTCTCAAATGACTCAACTTAAGTGTTTTACTTGATTCTAAGCTCATTTTAAGCCATAAAGAATTTATTTTGATATCAATTTAAGCATGAAAATAACGGTTTTTAGACCGTTATTAATCATCATCATAGATACACCACCATCATGACTATCCTAGTCATGAACAATACCATGAGCATCACCGTACCATAATACTATAGTGGAAAGAGTCCATCTCACTCATGTACCCTACCTCACTAACTATATCCACTCCTACAGCCCACCTGTAGCCTCCCTTACAAGACATTTGTATCCTCCCCTACAAATCATCCTCTTCCAATGCACACAAGGGGAAATGAAGCACCTATCTACAAATAAAACCAGGATTTACGAGGTACAACAAGTAGACTTATCCTCTATCTCATGGTCATCAATCACATACTCAGGTACATCCCAACAATAACTCATGCTCCACTCTCAACCACAAGTTAATTGTCGCTAACATAACCACTAACCTCAATATCTGATTATCATCATGTTCCACAACTCCTCAAGCTTGGATCACTTCCATTCTTCATTCGCGATTTTTCACCAAAATCCATTGAGATAATCGATTATCTCAGTGAAATTTATCCAAAAACATCATGCAGGAAGGGATAATCGATTATCATCTCTTTAATCGATTATTTCTGAAATCACACTCAAAACCAACGCGTAGATAATCGATTATAAGTAATGATAATTGATTATTGCCGAATCAAAACACACCTGGATATGATTCAAGCATTCAAACACACATACATCAACCTTAGATCATGTGGAAACGTAGTTGACACATCATACATGCATTTAAGCATCACATACTCATGTAAACATAATCAAACACATATAATACATCACTTGAATCATCTAAATACAATCATTGACATGTTATACCCTTAATAATAGAGTGGAAAAGAGTCTCCGATAACTTTAAATATTTTTGTGTTCATTTTTTTTATTATAGTTTGGTATATGTATATTTTTTTTATGGTTTAATGTTTTAACATTTGATAAATTTGTTTGTCATAGATATGGCAAGAACACGAGGTGCATCTACCTATCGGGGTGAAAGTTCTACACATGCTGAACAGAGAAAGGAGACCTACGACATCATCTAGTAAAGGACAACCTCAAGAAGCTGATATTGATGTTCACGAGCAGCACAATATTATGGAATAGTAGGAGCATGTTGTTGAGATGGAGGAGGATGTTGCTCACGAACAAGATAAAGTAGGTGAATTTTTAGGAGGTCTACAAGATACACCAGTCCTTACTCACTATCCACAATATGTTGCATACTTGTGGTAAGGCCGAGTTAGTACACTACTTGAATTTTAATTGGTAATGAGTAGTTTGAATTAATTTTATATTAATCATTTTTGTGTAGGATCTAGGGGAGATCACATGTCAAAAATAAAAAGTAAATTCAGACTATGGCATGAGGCAATTCAACCATTTGTGTTGAATTTGGTTTGATGCCCCTAAGTGATATTTCCTACGACTACACTAACAAAGGTTTGATATTGACGTTCATTGAGACAGGAAATTTTGAGACAAGCAGTTTCCATTTCACGGTAGGTGAGATGACCATCACAATGACATATCATTGTTGCTTCACCTACCTATAGTGGGGCAATTATGTCAAATCAAGCCTTTGAAATTTGAGGAAACTCGATTTGCTATCATAGAACTTTTGGGCATCGGTTGCGCAAGGGTTAGAGCTGAGATGAAACAAGCACGTGGCCTAAAAGTTAGGCTGAGCTAGTTGAGAGATGTTTATAATGAGTGTTGTGAGCAACAACAATGGGAGTTCATCACATGGGCATACTTGTTGCATCTAGTTAGGTGCACTATTTTCATAAATAAGAGTGTCACCTTGATCTATGTATCGTACTTGATGATGTTTAAAGACTTACACGCATGTGGTGGATATGCTTGGGGCATTGCTGCACTAGCCCACCTATACGAGCCACTCGGGGAAGTCATCTTTCCTGAGATAAAACAAATAGTTGGATATCTGACTCTTTTACAGGTACACATATATCTTGTAGTTTTATTTTTTTTTATTCTTCACCAAGCTTTAATTAAACTTTTTGTAGAGTTGGATTTATGAGCACTTTCCTAGGTTAGGAAGGAGGCATGTACTGCCAATTTACGATGAAGACAAACTTTGTGCTGTAGGGTGGGTGTCAAGGAGGCAAATTTGCAGCCTACTTGAGGCCATGTCACATTTGGATTGATTGACGTATGATGAGGTCATCTGGTGCCTATATGAGTCACATAGGGTTAATTGTCCACTTCTTGCCATCTCTTATTTTTCTGGTTGGATCAGAGTTGGTGAGATCCTTTACCGACCTTTTCCTGAATGTGCGTTGAGGCAGCTTGGGTATGAGTAGCTGATCCCATGGTCGCCCAACATTGTTGCAAAAGGTCGACATACCAACCATTGGTGAAATTTGGGTGCGCTTTGCAGATCATGTGTTGGTGAATAAGAAACCTGCCTCATTTCCATCTGCTTATGTTCAAGGATACCTATAGTGGTTTAGACGAGTATCACATCCATATGTAATTCTTGCTATTGAGGAGGACTGACCTAGTCTTCCACCTAGGCTTTGACGATATATCCCAAATAACATTCCAACTCATCGTAGATCGCTACAAGATCCTGGTTTATTGGTATGTACATGTACATTGTTTATCTTTAAGGCTATTTTAAAATGTTAATTAATTTTTTGTTACATGAATGCAAGGATCTATGAGGCGCATGCTAAGAATCTTACAGACGATGATTACTTGTTAGGATGTGAGCAAGGGGACTGTAGCCTATGAACGTACTAACGAGGCCTTACAGATATCTCGTTTAGCGACTGAAGAACATTCATCTAGTAGGAAAAGAGGTCAACATGTTCGTGGTAGACATTCATCATCGTTTGGATAACAACTACTTGTATTAGTCTTTTTGTATGTGTTGGACTTTTTATGATATATTGAAGCAAATTTCCTTAGTTTGGACTTCTTTATATATTTAAACAAATTTGTTTATTTATACATACTTAAGTTGTTCATGGAGAGGATATGAGATTTTATATGCAAGAGAGTGAGACACTTTCCAATCAATTAACAACACCTGTGAATATTCATTTATACATCTCTTCACATTACACAAATTAAGTAATTCAACATAACTGATAGTAACGCTCATCAACTGTACAAGTGTTTACATCCTAGTTGTATAAAAAGATGACCACGCTTGCGACTCAAGATAACAGTGGGTTGAGGATTGAATATCAACCATGGGAAATTGACAACCTTCTTGTAGGTGAACCTCTAAAGTTAATATTAGTATTTACAAGTTATTTTGAAATGAAATTTAAGAATAATAACATTACTTACACTAAATGACATCCATTAACATATCCTATACATATTAATCGATGGTGCCTTATATTAGAAGGCAATGTGCTATGTAGTAGAAAAATACTATACATATTAATCGATGGTGTCTTATGATGGAAACCCATTTAGGGATTTCCATTCAAAGGAGTATCAACTCATGCTAAGGCTAAGAAAGAGAAGTTGAAAAAGGACTTTTAAAGGCTTTCTTAATTTTCTTTCTTTAAGTCTTATAAGGATTCTCTTTAATATGTTTATGTGTGTTTTGTAGGTCTAATAAAGCTAGGAGATCATGGATCAACTAGCCAAAAAGCTTGATAAATCAATGGAAAGGAAACATTAAGAATGAAGAAGCAAGCCAAATCTTCACTTGGATGCATTATACAATTTTCTAGCAAGCTACTTTAGGAAGCTCAACGTGAGCCATATTCCAGCAGCTTTGTTGAAAAAGAAAGAAGCCTGGCGTCCAGCGGAAGGGAGTTTGCACTCAACGGTTGAAGCTGCACAAGCTTGCTGACCACGTGCTGCTGCTAGCTTGATTGCCCACGTTGCCACTCATGTTTCTTCACCCTTGCACAACTGGCATTGTTTGACAACGTTATCCAAGTGAAGGCGTGAACCAGGAGCTTGTACTTTTTCCCTTAAATAGCTTGCTTAGCCATTGTAAAAGACACCTTTGATTTGAATGAAGAATTGATTTCTGTTGATTTTGTCCAGAACATTCTTCTTATTGAAGGTCACCGAGAGAGAGCTTGAGAGTTTCCTCTAGCCTCTCTCCCTAGCTAGGCTTCCATTCCTAGCATTCTTCTACACCATTCGCATCACATTTCAGCACCTAAACCTCTACCTTCATTCAATTTTCCCCTACACCGCTTCATCAGTTTCTCATCAGCGAACCACTGTTCGATTCAATTTGCCTCTGTCACAACCTTACCTTCATAACTGAGTCATCCATTCTACTTCAATCCAGCCACCGAACATCTCTTGAGAGTAGCTTCTACACGTTTCTGCTTCATCAGGTCATCATCATCTTACTTAAACCCATTCCGCTGCATTGTCCAAGCCCCTCTTCCGTTGCTGTGTGCTGTTACCGTTCGTTCAGAGGAGAAGATCTAGTTGATTCCATCTTCCACCAGAATTAGCTGGATCATTCTTCCATCATATCCATTAACATATCCTATACATGTTAATCAATGGTGTCTTATATTAGAAGGCAGTGTGTTGTGTAGTAGAAAAATCGTATAGTTCTGGTCATATGATAAACAAGCTAAGATGGTGTTATATCGATAGGCGTTCACCAGTAGCTTTGTTAGATCTTATAGTTACCACAACAAACCTAAGATGAAATGCAATCCCCCACACCCATTCAATTAAGTCATCATGGGAGGAAAATATTTGATCACTTGTAAAATTAATTGTGTAATCTCCTTCCACCACTTCATGAAAGAAGAAAAATTTGCCATGAAGCTCGAATTTACTTGTGAATCCATCAAACCAAATGGATAACCATTCATTTTAAAATATTAATCACCTATAACATAATATCTCCATCACTCAATACCTCACTTCATACTAATAATAATACCTCTACAAATTCTTATAATTTTTATCTAACATATTAAGAATAAAATAAGAAATAAAAAAATTAAATAAAAAAAATATATAGAACAAATTAGATTTCAAAATCGGGCGAGCTTGTAACTAGCTTTCGAAAACTGGTTAAAAGACCAATGAATTACGAAATTTATCGAGTTCTTAATCGACTTTCAAAATTTGATTAAGAGCTTGTCGAATTTTGAAAGTTGGTTAAGATTCAATATATTTCAAAATCCGATATTTAAAAATTGGTCAAGAAATTGTGAGATTTCGAAATTTGGTTAAAAACTTGTTAGATTTTAAAATTTGTTGATCTCTTAATTGATTTTCGAAATTTAATAACCACTTAACTTAATTTCAAAAGCCAATTAAAGGTTCAACGTATTTTAAAATCTTATGTACGGTATCCACGTTTTCTTAAGACTTTGTTTAGGTTTCCAAAGTTTTACTATGCAACTAACCTTTGAAGAAGATGAACACAACACTACCATGGGACCAGCAACAAGGACCACCCAGGGACCACAACCAGTAGGACCACCAAGGAATAACAGTGCAACACTAGGGACTACGAATGTCGAGAAGAAGAAAAAAAAAGATGAAAAAACCGTGAACGAATGGAGGGGTGTAGGACTCACTAAATTTATTGGCAATAATTAAATGTAGTTTGGTAAGAACTAAATTACTGCTTACCTTTTTTTTTTTTAAATTAGGGGTAAAACAATCTATTTTGGAGGTGCAGAGAGAAGAGTTGGAGGTGCATGAAGAAGCCTCCAAACCTAAAATGCTAAGTAGTATTGGTACCTCTCAAAATAACGTTGTATATTTTTAACATTTTGTTGAAAATATTTATTTATAATATCATTTAAGAGAGATTTAAAAAAAAAAATACTGAATAACTTTTCCTTGTTTTGCTTGGAGCTCTCTATTCAATTTTAAGAAAGAATTTATACTCAATGCTTAATCTAAGAAAAACATTAATAAATATCTTAAAAAAGAGACTTTATTTACTTTCTAACTTGTGACACAAAATAATACTTATAATAATTTATAATTGAAAGAACAACAATTAATTAAGAATTCAAGATTAAAAGCTAAAGCTAAACGTAGGTATTAACATGTAATCATAAGAATGATTAGACAAGTGGTTGGAAAATAGTAAAATTCATATATGTTTTGTTTCGTTTATACTCAATTTAATTTTGGTTAGCTTAGAGTTGCATTTTCTAACTATTTGTGTTCTTATATTACTCTTATGATCGTGTAATTATGTTAGACATGAGAAGATTCGAGAATCGAAGAAAGTAACCAACAATAAAGCAAAGAAGGTTATCGCTTGTGTAGAGAAAATAGATGTAGAACTTCATATTTAATTTCTTTAAAGAAATTTTATTTTGAGGAAAATTGTATTTTGAAAACTTTGTGAGAAATGAAAATGTAAATGACTAAGATTATTTGCTTAGAAAGAAGTTGTTTACATTCTATTTATCTATACTTAACTTCAAAAGTTTCACATTAATATGACCACCCAATTATACATACTAGATGCTCTCATCAATTCTTTCATATCAATGTTTTCAAAGTTTTATCTTTTCTTATTATAACTCAAATTATACAAGAGAATAATGATTAGTGTTCAGTAGAACTAGGGATGACAACGGGTCGGGTCGGGTACTGATAATGCCTACCCACAACCTGACTCGTCGGATAAAATTTTATTCGCTACCCGACCCATTATCCGCCGGGTACCCGTTTAGAAAATACCCGCTGGTATTTTAAAACCTGCGGGTACCCGTGGATACCCGCAAAAAATAAAAAAATATATTTTATACATTTTAAAATAAAATTACAAAAAATATATAATATAATATAAATTAAATTAAATATAAATTAAAATATAATTTTAATTAAATTAAACCTAACAAAATATAATTTAATTTAATTTTTAATTAAATTTAATTAAAAAAATATATAAATTATTATTTTTTTACTTTTTGCGGATAACGGGTATTCGTTAGTCGGATAGTATACTACCCGTACCCGACCCGTTTAAAAACGGATATTAAAATACCCGCTACCCGTTACCCGCAGATAGTAAATATCTGCGAGTAGTAACTATCCGCTACGGATTTTACCCGCGGATACCCATGTCCGCGGATTTTTTTGTCATCTCGAAGTAGAAGAGAGAATTGGGGTGTTACATTGACAAAGTTTAATTCTTGTAGTATATTATTAGCTTAGTCAAGTGTTTGTTATAGGTAAAAGTTTAAACTAAACGTAGTTGTTTTAAATGTAAAGAATGGAGAAAAACACTTGAATACCCAAAAGGAATCAACTTGTATAGTTTCAAAAGTTTTCTACAATTACGCAGTAGAAGCTCTAGACGATAGGATGAGTGAGTTTGAAATTAATTAGCCTAAGTAATTTATTTTAGAACTAAATGATATTCTTTACAAGGTTTAAGAGAGACAAATATAAGTGAAAGCCATTAATACCAAACTAATATATTTATCATTTTTCTAAGTAAAGCAAACAAGTAGTAGACGATCTGCTTGGTGATACTCATTAGATGAGTAGTTATAATGTAACTAAAAGGTAGAGATGTTACATTTTTTGTATGAGAATCAGTTGGGTCTTAGGTGACCTGTGAGGAATTTGGTTTGATATCTTAATATGACATTAATTAGACAATTATTTAGTCAAATAGTTAAAATGTATAAGTGTTACAAATAGAAAAAACTGAACAGACAAATCTTTAAAATAAAATATTTACAAAAAACAAACATATTTTTAGAGTGCGTAAAAAGAAATTTTATGTTTTCTTGGCATTCTCTTTTTTAATAGATTATAGAGACAAGAAATTAAATAACATCAGTGTAAATTACAGCTTCAATAACTTATAAAATACATCCTTTTATAATTTGGTCATTGAATTAAATCTTTTTATGACTATGTGTTACTCTTAAACTATTTTATTATCATTTTATTGCAAGATATAGCATCAACCTGATATAGAATCACATAAATACATACAGATGCTAATAGCACCTTCTAATACTCTTTCGCACACCCTATTAGATGAAATTCAAGCAATACCCATTAAACATGGAGGTTCCATTCTCTAACTAATGAAATCCTTATTAATTTCAACACGTTGGAAAAATATTATTAAAAAATATTATTAATTTCAACATTATTAAAATATATGAGAAAGTCAGAAGCATTCCAGATAAGAGACATGTGTAACAAAATCTAATTTAGACCATATATAAAAAATAGAGTCAAGATAAGATAGAATTAAACAAGACCATAGTGTCTCAAAATAACGTTTGGCTGGCAACGAGCTGCAGATTAGTGTCCTTGATTGCCAGCTTTGGTATTCTGTGTGGACCGTGTTCATGAAGAGAAAAACAAGACAATCTTGAGCATTCATCATGTCTAACAAAAAGCTTGCAAAAATTCCAGAATTTGCAACTACTGCTACAAATTTATTCAGCAGACTTGACAGTTTATGGTATCAGAACACGAGATCAAATCTCGAGAGTGTAAAACAAAATTCCATACGCAGAGACTGAAACTAATGCAGGGTCATACCTTACTCTTCTAATGCTATCAGTAAAAAACCTGAAGGCTCAAAACAGTATTTTCAGATCACAAGTTTTTGAGAGCCGAATCATGAGTCCCTTTTTGTGGGGTGAGTCTAGCCAGAAGCGCCTTATTGTGACAGTGCTCTGCGTCCACAAAGTAAAAGTTCCCATTGGCCTTAAATGTCACAAAAGGTCTTTGGGTTTGCGGTGGTCGAATATCGGAAAACTTGATAGTCTTTGGAATTGAAGTTGCCAGCCAGGACAGCATCTCCACCTCGAAGCTGTCTGAACCTGGCTGCCACCTGAGTTTGTGAATGTACGGGCTAACGAACCAATGAAGGGCAGCAGTTGTAGAGGCACTCAGGAATATTACAGATGATGCCACTGCACCTTTCAGGATGACATTCATGTCGGGGGATGTCATGAAGGTTATGACCGGACCGAGGGACACTGAGAGGCAGCAAGTTGAGAGAGACAAAAGTTTTACTTTCTTTATGGTGTTTGAGATCGGGCCATGATAAACAACTCCAGTTTCCTTGTCAGGTTCCACTGATTGTCCTCCACCACGAGGTCCAATGCTAATCTTGTCATCTTCCTCTGTAGCTGGTGCTGGTGATGCCCATCTTTGGAAAACAGCAAGATGGGAGGAAGTTTTAAGAGATGGATTGGGTGTAATGGGCCGTCCACAGGTTGAGGACCTAAAACATCGGTATGCTGAACCATGGAAACAAATGTATACAAGTAAACATAAAATATTTAATAGCTATATTGTTTTACGACAATAATAGTTAAGAAAAAACTCTGATAGGTATGGAATTCTACAAGATGCAATCATAAACATCCAAGAGCTCTATATAAGTTATAGAACATAACCAATTTAGTTTTGGGAAATAAGAATCATTTTAAGGGGGAGGAGCGACGCACATTAGATTTCTTCAGATCATACGAAATATTATGTAAGGGATGTTTCCTCAAGACAGCACTACATGAAGGAACCACATGGGTTTGGTGTTTAAAGTTATTTATTGGATCCTGATTTGAACTAATGTATGAAGTATTGTTTTTCTGCAACTTGCTACTACTTTGTGTCATTTGACGGCTTTTGTTATAGCAAACAAAATATTAGCATTTGGCAAGACTGAAACCATTATCAACCATGGCTTGAAAAAAATCACACCATAACATATGATTCAAATTCAATTGAGTCAGAGGTATCAAATAACCTATAACCCTGTTAGTGGGTAACAATTCTACAGTAGGTCAGCCTTAAGCAGTTAGAAAGGGCAGGATAACAAATGTAGAAATAAAATAGACATAAGGAGAGGATGTTCATCTTCTCATTTGAAAAAGGATTGGCCTGGATAAGACTAGATAGAAGGCAGGTTCAAACACCTAGATTCATCTTTCATTCTACTCCAGAGAAATGAAAAAAATAATCTTTCAATTTACACAAACTTCTCTGTTAGCAGAAAATGAAAAAAAAGATAAAAAGTGATGAAATTAGTTTTCCAAAAATTAAAACTACTTATCTAAAACTAATCTGTAGAAGTTATCCTAATTAATCAGTCTTTATCATGTATTGATTTTAAACTTTTGCATAAATTAGTTAGGAAGAAGTTCATCCAAACAAACCCTAATTCACAATTCTTCATCTATTTTCATCCTGAACCAGTACTTATCACACCGAATTACTTTGCTTTCAGAAATTCAAAACAACTAAGAACCAGTTTCGTTCAAGTTCCATTAAAATTAACCCTCAAAATCAAGCAACTCAGGTGCCAAACAACTATAAATCCGTAAATGGGACAAATAACCTAAAAACTGATATTCAGCACGCTTCAAAAATCTAACATAACAAAATTTGAGGCAATGTTTCTCTTTCATTCGATAAAAAGTTAGTAGAATTATAATCTTTAGATTGAAAGTAAGATATTTGTGGTGCCCATATAACCCGGTTCAAGGGATACCACAAAAAAATGAAGACCCCACAGAGAGATCGTGAAAAGTTTACAACTTTTGGGGTTGGTCTGCAAGGTCTCGTTGAGAATGCAAAAGACTGGTGAAAGAGAGAGCAGAAACAGTGATTACAAAGGAAGAGAACCTGAAGGAGTTGTTCTGCAGAAGTGGCGGGAACTCTGTGATCGCAGCAAGTGAAGGAGAGAGGTGCTTGCCATGGCTGCGCTTACAAATTACCGTGCCACAGACACTCTATGTTTAGGGCCACATTCATGGGTGGGGGAAGCTGAATTGCCCGACCCGTTTAAGATCGGGTTAAGGTCCGCAAAGTCAGTGATTCAATCAGGTTATTAATGAAATAAACGCATGATTAAGTTTTGAATCGCAGCACTTGTAAGAAGTTTTTGTTTTATTAAATGTTTAATTTTGTTTTTTGAAATATACTGTTATTGGCATGAATAAAATGCTCTAGTCATTATTTTTCTATTTTTATGTCTTCAATTCTGCGGTGAACTTAATTATTCTAAGTTGATCGGTAAATTATAAGAAATTAAAAAACAAAAGAATTAAATTAACCGATAAATTAAGAATGAGAAAGCAATGATTGTTGAAAAAAAATAAAATATATAAAATTAAATGGAATTTATTATTTTACTTTATTTTTGAAATTAAAACTTATTATATTAAATATATAAGATTATTCCTATTTGTAATTAGAATATCAAGGGTTTAACTAGAAAGACTCGTACCTCTATCATCACCAAGCTATATTAAATTAAATATAAAAGATTATTCTTATTTTTAATTAAAACTTTTTAACTTAAAAATTTAAATGTTGTACAAACTATTTATAATATATTTAAAGATAAATTATTTAGTTAAAACAGATTGGGCATTTGGTCTAGTGGTATGATTCTCGCTTAGGGTGCGAGAGGTCCCGAGTTCAATTCTCGGAATGCCCCATTTTGCAAAGATGCGTTGTTATAAAATTTTAAACAGAGAGATTCTGTGAATATTTAATGGAGATAATTATGTATGTTATGTTTATTAATTTTGATTAACTTTAAATATTATATGTTTAAATGAAAAAAATTAATAAATCGACAGAAGATTCGATTCTGATGGGTATTAAATTTTTAAATTAGTTTTTTTTTTATTTCATTTTTATTCTTTTTGGTTTGGTTGTTTCCATTTTGATGGATTCTAATTATATTAGTTCATATTATTTTAATAAATGTATTATATAGAATTGTAGTATATGTAACCGAAAAAACCTCTTCATAATGAATCGGGTTATGTAAAACCAAAAAATAATAAAATAAAATAAATTAATATTATGTGGATTTGTGATAAAATTATTGATAAATAAATTTATTTTTTTATTGATTTATTTGTATAGTGTGTTTTATATGGTTTATACATGTATTTTTTTATAAATATTAATGAAAATCTTATAATAAAGGTGTCTTTCTAGTTAAAAGGACTTAGTTGAAGTTTTGATAGAACCAAATTTTATGGGTTTTCTCTTTGTATATATGGTGTTAATTGGTGTTATTTTTAATAGGTTTAGGTTTAATGAGTCTTCAGATGGAGTTAAATATGGGATAATTGTATAGAAAGTTGAACGTGACTCCCTAATTAGGAGAACTAGGCTTTCGTGAGGGGTTTTTGTTGCGATTTTGGTTGACTTTTTCAATTTTCTTCCTTGGATGAGTGACTTTCCTCATCATTGGTTGTGAAATCCTTTAACATTCCATTATGAGAAGATAGATTGGTGAAAATCCATTAACCACAAGGAGGAATATAGTTCTTATAGTTGGATGGTGAGGTTGTAGGTTTTCAATATTCATTCTCATTGGACAGTAAGTGTTTAGTTGAACACTTAATTGCACAAATAATCACAATCATCAATTGAAATCACTATCAAGACTTGTTAAGACAAAATCGTCTTATCGCCTAAACGTTCTTATGTTTTGAAGTTTAACCAAATAACATTAAAACAGGACAATAATATGAAAACAAATTAGGATTAAAACACAAGACTTAGAACTGAAATCCCCAACATAGAAAACCTTAGGAAAACAAATAAGTTCTTAGGAATTAGAAAAACATATAGGTAAAAACACCCGAACGTTGTCCTAAACGAATATTATGCCTAAAACGTCTAAGAGAGTTGAAACTAAAAGGTTAATGCTTATCATGCCCAAAGGGTATTCAATTTAGATCTCGAAAACAAAACATTGTCAAGATGATGTCTTTGACAAAATACACTAAAAGATTAAAAGTATTGATAAGGGGAGCTTTGTCTCTTTATATCTTTGTTTTTGAAGATGAATGGTTAAAAGATTAATAATGGTTTCTTGCACAACAAAATGGTATAACAATTGTTTACATCTTGAACATGTGTGTGCTAGATGATTGAATCCATTAATGTTGAATAATTTAAAGTTTAAAACAGATAAAAAAATCTTATTTCTGGTATAAATAATTGAGTAAATAAAGGATATAATCTATTAGATTTAGCCACATCACTTAGAAAGCTAACAGGGGCAAACTGCTTTATTAAGCCATAATCTATTATATAAGTGAGATAACCTGTTAAGGATGAAAAAGGGATGATTAATATGGTTAAGATTTGATATAATCGATTACATAAGTTTGATAATCGATTAAAACAAAAAGGATAGTCTAATCCATTACATAAATAGCCTAATATGTTAAGATAGTTAAATGAAGTAATAATAGGCTTAAGTGGTTAAATAATCGATTACACACATAGGATAATATGTTAAAACAAAAAGGAAAGTATAATAAATTACATAAATAACATAATCGATTATATTGCGACAGGATTTGAAAATCCTATATATGTGACTTGAGACCTGTTTCTATAACGAACATTTTCAAATACTAAAAAATCTTTTGAGTTTGTGTACAGGTGCTCTCAAAGACACGTTCTTGAAGGAATGTGTTGAGATTGTTGATAAGGGAAACACTGGTTTAGCTAAACCTTAATCTCACAGTGTTATGGTTTTTTATGATGACAACACATTATTAATAACACATGTATTGATATGTGTTACATGTTCAAAACTTTATTATGTATGAATTCTTGAAGAACATGTTTGTGTTGATTTTCGTATATGTATGCATATTCATTGCTTTTCTACGTGATATATCATTTGTGATTGCATAACATATGTTTCAGAAAAGAAAACCACATGCACTTAGTTGAACTTATAATGTGTGGCAAAACTGCAAGTTTTAAGTCGACTTCATTATGAAGTAAGTCGATTAAAACTCGTGACTTTGCACAAATTTTCAAAAATAGTGCTATGAGTAATTTTGTAATGAAAATATTTTCAAAACTGAATTGAAGTGACATAGTCGACTGCATGCGTAGGGAATTCGACTTAGTTAGTTAAGTTTTGAAATTCTGTTAATGCTTGTGAACTATAACGACTATATTTTGATTCTGTGTTCAAGCATTAATTGCAAGTGAACTGAATTAAATGTGTAATCAATTTGGTTGGTTTGATTGCTACTAATTGTTTTAACTGTTATAACTGTCTGGTTACAGTCGTCTATATTAGTGGTAAAGTCGACTACAAGAGCGTCTGTTTTATAGAAAACTATAAATAGACGTGATTCTGTAATTCACAGTGACTTTGGTTATTCTAAAATTTTCATTGTATTGTTTCAGATTGTGATCTCCATGAAAACGCTCCAAGAAATCATCAAGAAGACCGTGGAGATCTTTCTTGGATAGTTGCTTGAAGAGCAAGACTGTGCTGAAAGAAAAGCTTGATCAGACTGCACAATTGAGGTGTACTTGAAATTGATCATCTACTTCTCTCAATCTTTGGAAGATTGTGGCTACCCTGTTGTGACTATAGGAAGATGACGTGCTGCATTCTGGGATAACTTTGAGGATTGTTCAAAGTTGACAAAGACTGTAGGAGAGGGGATATCTTGCCGCTTTCTTTGGGTGTTGTATGCCTATACTTTGGTTAGAGGGTTAGAGAGGTGTTTTATATTTTGACGTGGAGGTCTCTATAGAAACCTTGTTGTAAAAATCTTGACCATTACAGTGCATTTGCTTCCGGGTATAGGAAGGACACTGGATGTAGGCAGTTTGGCCGAACCAGTATAAAAACTGTGTTTGAATTTCTCTATCCCTGAACTCTTTATTTTAAGTCGACTTTACTTTCTGCATAGTCAACTTTATTTTTCCGCTGCACTGATTTATCTTTTCCTTGATATTCAAGAAACTTTTGAAAGCTTTATACTTTGCGAAAAAAGATTTGGAAAAGACTCCGATTTTTAAACCTCACCAATTCTTCCCCCCTCTTGGTGTTGAAACTAAGCCATTCTTTTTCCAACAAAATGAAAGGTTTCTTGGTGATCAAACTACAAGGATTCATTCAAGGCAATTGGACTACATTGGTTCTGATTAATTTTGCACTTTGAAAAGTGTGTTCAAGATCAGGTTCTTCAAACAATTTTTATTGTGTACCTGTGCGGGGATAACCGGGGTTTAAGAGCTGGAATTGCTCTTTGTATTTGTAAGAGATTGAGGGTGTTCATCTCTTATGTTGCTATTTTGATTTTGAGTAGTGAAAGGAGTGTATTAAGAGAGTTGTCTTTGTATTCTTGTATATAATCAATCATTATAGTGGAATCCCTTGAACTAAAGTTGTTGAAGGAGGATTGGATGTAGGCTTGTGATAGCCGGACCAATATAGATTATTTATATGTTGATGTTTCTGTACTTGTTGATTCATTATTCTTTGTTTATTGATTTCAAGAAGCCAAGAACTCATACAAATTTTAAAAAGATTTTCAAAAAGGGTTAATACAATTCACCCCCCCCTTGGCTTGAGATATAAGGCCTTTCTTTTCTTACAATTGGTATAAGAGCTGGGAATTTGAAAGTTATTCAAATTTTAATCGATTGTGTTCATAACTTAATCGATTAAATTGATCCTGATGGCTACTATATCTCAAACCTTTAGAGAAGGTGTATCTACAAATAGACCACCACTATTTGTAGGTGGAAATTATCCCTTTTGGAAGATCGAATGAAAATATTCTTGGAATTGGTAGACAAAAGAGTATGAGATGCCGTGATAAATGGCCCCTTTGGACCAAGCAAAGTGGAGAATGGAAAAACCAAGGTTAAAGATTTTTCTGAATGGAATGCTGATGAAAATAGAAGAAGTCATTATGATGTTAGAGCCTAGAACATTATTTCTTCTGCACTTACTATTGATGAGTTTTTATAGAATCTCCATGTGTGCAACGACTAAGGAAATGTGGGATGTCTTGGAGGTGACTCATGAAGGCACAAATGAAGTGAAGAGAGCAAGGGAGAATTCTTTAATCCAAGAGTATGAAATGTTCAGGATGAAAAGTGGTGAGACAATATATGATCTGCAAAAGAGGTTCACCCATATTGTAAATCATCTTCTTGCTCTTGGGAAGATATTTGATAAAGAAGAGATAAATATCAAAATATTGAAGAGCTTGAATAAAAGTTGGCAGCCAAAGGTCACTACTATATCTGAATCAAGAGATTTGACTAAAATGAACATGACCACCCTATTTGAAAAACTGAGAGAACATGAGCTTGAACTTGGGAGATTGAAAAAAGAGGAAGAAGGAGAGCAAAAACATATAATTGCTCTCAAGACAACAAGCAAAACAAGATCAAGAAGATATGTTGAAGAAGATGATTTTGAAACTGAAAAATCATAGCTTGAAGCAATGAATTTTATGGTAAAAAAGTTCTCTAAATTTTCATGAAGTTCAAAAACAAAACCAATTCTGATTTTGCAGGTAATACAAGAACAAATAGGAGGAAAGGAAAAGCTACAGCTGCTCTAACATGCTATGAATATGGTAAAGTTGGACACATTAAGCCTGATTGTCCAGTAACAAAAATGAAGCAAAAGCTAAAGGATAAAAGCAACCAAGACAACAGGAATTACAAGAAGAGAAAGACTTACATAGTCTAAGAAGATAGTGCTTCAAGTTCTCCATCAAGTGATTCAAATGAAAGTCTTGTTGAGGAAACAAATATGTGTTTGATGACAGGTTCAATTTGTTCTGAAAGCAGTGCTAGTAGCTTTGAAGATGAATCCATTGAAGACAGGTATTACCAATTACTTGATGCCTTTCAGGAATTACATGGTGAAGCTATGAAAATGCAGTACCAAGTAAATAGGCTTAAAAGTGAGAAGAGGTGCTTAAATGATATAATAGAAAATCTGCACAAAGAGAATGAAAGCCTAAAATTTGAATTGGAAAGTTTGAAGAATTCACCTAGGCAAACTATAAAAGAGAGTGAGGTGAAAGTTAAAAAATGTACAAACTGTCCAACATAGTTAGAGAGAATTAAATATCTAATAAACACATTGTCAAAATTTACTTTCGGTAGCTCTAACCTTGAAGCCTTGCTAGGATCTCAAAGGAGTGTTCTGAATAAGCAAGGTATAGGCTATACAGGGAAAAACAGTAAAACAAATGCTAGGAAATTAACTTATTAGAAAACCATCATCTATAGCTTGTTTTTACTATAACAATATTGGACATTTGTCAAAAGCATGTTATTATAAGAATGTTGGAGTTCCTAAGGGTAAATTCAAGTGGATTCTAAAGGAATCACCACAAGTAACTAACACCAAAGGACCAAAATTTGTATGGGTACCTGCATCCAAACCATTTAATTGTTTGTAGGTAACTAAGATGATTTGGAAATGTACTGACTCAAGGAAAAGCACAAAGCTATAACATAAGTCTCATTTCAAACTTGTTTCTATAGTTCTTTCCATGTATATGCTCCTCTCATATATGCTACGTGGTTAATGTTCAACATGTGTTTTGCATTTTATTTGGGTTCTTTAGAGGAAGAGGGCAAAAATGAAATCATATACCCTTTTGAAGGAATTGAACATCTTCAACGAGACTTCTTCCAATTCATATATCTTAGTCCTATCAAGGATAAACACAGTGAGAAGATGACAAACTTCATGATCACTTGTTCAGTCCCAAGATAGTGAAAATTATGAAACAACAAATGATGGGTCTTTCGAGAGAAGATCACGGAAGATAGAACACCAATGAAATATGAGTCTAGCCCACATAAGCATTGATACCACCTTCAACCTAAAACCTTAAGACAATGAATTTATGGGTCTTCATATATGATGCTCAACTTTGTGATTTTTACTCAATATGAAACTTAAACCTACACTTAGATTCCTAACAACATGAGAGATTTAGAGAAGGGGTGGTTTGTAAATTTTAGGACGAAACAATAATAAGTTTTCTCAAAAAAAATTCATGGAGGAAACATAATATTAATGAAACACAACTTTAATGAAACACAAGTACACTAAATAAGATATTGATATTGAATTTCTAATTTAAAATCATCAAATAATGAATCTATGAGTTTTCTAATATTCATTTTTTTTAACTAAGACTTAACTTTGAAAATTTGGCCTTAGAGAAAATTATATCAACCACTGAAATGTGCAACATCTAAATCGATGTTAGGTAAAATTTATACTTCTCTTAGATAATTGCACTAGTGAAATTTTACCAAAATTTACTTAAGTGTCTGCATTTCCAAGTCACTTAAGTAGGTTGGTTATTACACACGAATCACTATATGGATTATCGAAATTTGTATATTTACACTTTCTTTATATGATTATAGCCTCATGAACAAAAATGTTACAAAACATTAATTCTTAATATAAAATATTTTAAGTTGACTTTTAACATCATTTATAATATCTATGTTCTTGAAGTATCCATCAATATAGATAGATTCAAGGGCTTAAACTAATAAAATTTTTCGTCAATTTTAGAAAGAATGAACTGTTCTTTATATAAGTTAAAAGTAAATATCTTAGAAAATTATGTAAGAGAGTTTTTATAAGGCATAAATAATTATAACTTACGGAAAAACTCATTTTTTAAATCTTATTTTTACTTTTTTGAAAATATTTATAAAAAATGTTGTCAAAATAGATCCTAATAATTAATGTAAAACTAAAAAAGTTTTAGTCAGAGATCTAATTAGTACTTTGTCAGATTTGTTTAACATATGTTGATAAAATGTTGGTGTTGAAAGTTGGTCTGATCACTGAGCTTAATAAGTTGTCTTATCATTCAGTTACCACTGTTTTTCTTTTGCCTTTTCCACTTTTTTTATGTTGTTTAGTTCTGCTCGGCCCCACTTGTACTCACTGATTGATTTATTTTCTGGATCTTTTTATGCACTTAAGTACATTCATACATTTTGTGGCATCGGATCATGTTATTAAACTTTCGACTTAAGTCGTTAATGTTTATGTTTTTCAACTTGGTTTTAAAGTTAACTCGGAAATAAATTATTTTTTTTATGTAAATCTTGTAAAATCGATTGTAAAATTAGTAAAATCGTGTAGAAGTATAAGATTGAAATGATTTTGTAAGTTTTTTTAATAAAAGATTTATAATATTATATTTTGAAATACGTTAAAATTAAGGTTTAATATTCTTAATGGTTTTTATTTTTGTCAATTTTTTTTTCTGTTTAATGTTGTTTTAAAGAATAAAAATTTTGTTCAATTTGATCTTGTTTGCTAACACCGTTTAAATAATTAACGACAGACAGTCCAGGTGTGCACAACAGTGTTAAGATGACATTTAATTACTGTCACATCACCAAAAGTAGAGTTCTTGGTGGCTCAATAATGTTATATTTTTTTTTATTTCAAATTATATAATTTTATAAACTTATTTGAATTAGAATATTATTTATATATTTTTTTATTTGAAGTAAACTCTTACGAGTTTATGAGTCGTGTTTATTCGACTCTCATGAGTTTATATAAATTCTCAAATTTAACAACCTTCATCGAGATACATGATTTCCCACGATTTCTTAAGAATTCTTGTCATATGCAACACTATTTGAAGAAATTTAGATGTGGAATTTGTTGGATGGACTTTAAATTCTGTTATATGTTAAATTTTTAACTTTGGGTTGTTAACTTCCGAAGTACATGCAAGGTGTGAAGTCTGAGAAAATATAACAAAAGTGGTGCTCACGTGGCAGCAGAACATTGGCCAAAGTTTGATGACTAAACATAATTTTATTAAAAACATATCCTTTCAATTTTAGTCCTTTTATTTTTCTCTACCACGACAGTTTTCCCAAAGACAAAACCCAACTTCATCTTCTTGCTTCAATGCTCTTCTTTCCACCATATCTCACAATCTATCCATCTATTTGTTAAATAGGAAGCTCATAAGCGTTCTTGAGGCCGTGATGGGTTGTCACACCCCATGCAAATTTGATGTGCATTAAAGAAATGCAGTATAACTAGGAAGTGACTCCTAGGTCGTCTCTCAAGGACCAAATGTGGTTTGAGAATTAGGTCAGACACGAAGTGGGGGGGGGGGGTTGAAAGGTTTTGTGAATGCAGATGAATTAAATTAAAACACAGATGCAAACAAAAATGTAAACACAGATGCAAACAGAAATGTAAAAACGGAATCAAAGACAAAATGAAAACGGTTGGTCATTAACTTAATTACTATGCTTTCAATCACAGATAAACGACAAGTACACACTACTCTAATCCAAATTCGACACGAATCATCCAACTAAGCGAAGGCTAATTCGGTCTTCAAAATGCAAACTAAGCAAATGCAATGCTCAAATCCAATCAGTCATCCATCATGCAGTCTAATCAACTAAGCGAAGATTAAACACCGATCAGGCAACTAAGCGTATACCTAATCGCAGGCAGACAACAGATTAAATATTGAGCCAAATCAGAGCAGCAGTATGACAGTTAAAGTGCGGAGGTCTCATGAATAAACTACTCTAGCCTCTATTCCAGCACAACTAACCGACTAAGCGAAGGCTAATCATGCTATCATAATTACGAACTAAGCGAACGCAATACACTTATTCCATCCTATGTGTTCTATACAGATCGATCAACTAAACGAAGATACAATCACCAATTAGGCAACTAAGCGTATACCCGTTGCAAGAACACAGTCAGATTTCACAGAATGCCAGGCAGAGCAGAATAAACATAAAGACAGTCTAAAAAATCTCAAGGAAACACTATAATTTTATTAATGACCAACCTGACTAACCTAAGCTACATGACAGTTAAATTATCACTACCAAAAATACTAGACAACATTAAAGCAAAAGAAAGTGCTAAACCCAACTCTGCAATTAACAAATATCCCAACACAGTTAAAGCTATTAAAATGCAACACTAATTTAAGAAGATGAAAAATAAACTCAAAATACAATGCAAAATATTTTAAAGCAAAAGAAATAAGCAAACACAAAATTCTTCTACCATTTCACGTGACCTCTCTTGTGCATCTACCAAGTGAATTTAAATTGCAAATGGCCTAAAAGGAAAAGCACATGGCCGTGAGTTATGTTTCAAAGGTCCAACTTCAAAATTCCATCTTCACTTAACCACTAAATGTGTTGTCTTTTGTCCCATGTACAACAATTCTCAAAACAAATTAAAATATGCGTAAACCTCCAATTGAAAACCGTGCCTTAGCTTTCTCCATGCAGCAAAAATCTGGTTCCCAAAACCCACCCATCAAATACCGTGAGCTAGCAAGGAAATTCTACAAAAAAATGCTTCAAAAACCAATGTGCAAATGGAAGATACCATGGGTGCTCCTACCAATGTGCCAAGTAAGCTAAACAAAATGAAAAAAAACTCCAAAAACCTCTCATCACCCTTGCAAATCTCGGTAGAAACAATGCAAAAGCCAAAGCTCAAAGTAGAAACATTCTCTTAGTCAAAAGAAGCACCATGTATGTTTGTCCAAAAATGGTAAAGACTTAAATGCACTCCTCTCTCTTCCCTTCCTTGTCCATTCAGCATTTTCATACCAACAATCACCATTCAGCATTTTCTTCTTCCTCCCACCGAAAACACACACCCAAGAAACCCCATTTCAAGTTGCAACACCATTCAAGAACAATAAACCCACACTACTACTAATTCAACCCAATCAAATCTTCCATTTCTTCAAATTTCTTTGCAAAAATGAAAATAACATCTTAGCTATCAAGTCCAGCTTTGTCCAGCCACAATAACAACACCAAAATCTGGTCCCAACCTTGCTTCAAACATCAAAACCGAAAAATGAAAGGAAAGAGTTCAACCCACAACACCCACACTTCATCTTAAGCTCTCTTCAACCCAAAACTCACATAGAACTCCATTTTTATCATCCAACCAAATAAAATGCAAGGAAAACCGTGAGCAACTGCAGCAATGGAAGAGGAAAACGAAAATATAAAGTCACTCAAACCCAACAACCACCATGGAAATGCAAGACAAGCTCCAAAACTCAAGCTTCATACATCAAGAACAAGCAAATGGAAGTAGAAATGAACGGTTTTTCACCACCAATGAGCTAAGACAACCAAGAGTAAGTTAAGAGAAGAAGAAAATCTGCATCTTATTCATTGAAATGGCCAAAATCCAAAGCACCAAGCAAGCTCCCATGAGAGTATGTTCATACATGAAAACCTAGGAGAGAAAAGTTGAAAACCGTGAGAATGAAGTGCTCCCTCCTTTGGTGGCTCGGTATTCTCCCCTCATAAGACCGAGAATCCTCCCCAAGGTGGGGTCACAACTAATTTAAAACCCTAACCTAAAAGACACATGTCCTACACATGGGTTTTTTTACAAAATTGCCCTTAAAAGGGTCCAAAACACCTAATTCTAATTAAGGACTTCTAGAAAACGAAATTACAACTTTAATTAGAATCTAAATGACTAAATGTTGAGCCTTTGAATGTGTCACGCCATATCCTAATGCTCCAGATGATGTTTCCACAACTTCCCTGCAACCAGAAATGCGCTTAATCAGCTCAGAAAATCCAAATTAGCACAATTACGAGTTTCCGACCAAATTAAGCAGAATTCGGAAAACGGGGAAATAATAGACAATTAAACACAATTCCCTGGTTTATTTAAGTGCAATAAACTAAATACAGCTCAAGAAATAACAACTCATCAGGCCGCAAGCAACATTTCTACCGTTCGTTTTTCCGTTTCTCGCAACAGGTAAGCGAAACCCCTTTTCTAGGTCACTTAGGGTTGGAAATGTACAACTAAATCTGTTGCATGCAACTAGTTGTGCGTTTCCCCCTATAATTTTTAGCTTCCATCTCGTGCTAATAGTTATTTTCCATCACATAATGGTGATTTCTAGGTACTTGTAGAATTTCTTAAGGTGTGAGGTCTTGTTAGCTGTCCTATGAACTTGACTGCTGGAATCAAAGGTAAGGGAAGCTGGGATTTTATTCTTATTTCAGTGGGTTTTGATTGTGCATGAATTTGCTTTCTGTTTGAAATCATTGAATGATGTTTGTGAGAACTTTGTTATGCATGTTGCTGTAATTAGAGTTTGAATTGGGGTTTTAATGAAAAAAAGTGTATATGTTCTGTTGAAAAGAAGTATGATCTTGGAGGATATGGGTAATTGAATATTGATTGAGGTTCTGCACATGGTTTTTAGGTATAGGAAATCTGTTATATGTGGTAGAAGTTGAAATTTTGCTGGTTGGGGTTAATTTTTAAAAGAAATTTGAGGAACTGAGGTAGGCATATTTAGAAATTGGTATCCCAGGTGGTTTTGGTCATTCAAGACTATTTAGACAAGTTAATTGTGACTTGTTAAAAGCTTTAAAAGTGGTGAAAACAATGTCTAACTAGTAGAATTAGATTTGGGTAGATAAGTTGATGGAATTGAAGAATTTAACTGTAGATTGATGCTAAATCACTAGAGAATTTGTTTAGGATGTGTTAGAATTGATGATACTAGTTTAAATCAGCACCTAGATGAAGTTAAGAGTCTTAGAAATTCTTAGAAGTGCCTAAAAGGAAATTAGAGTGGGTGAGTTCTACAAAATCTGCAAAAAATTCGTGAATTTCACTGCAGACGCCACGCCTGGGCGCCCCAAAAGGGGGCTGAGTGCCCTTTTCTGTTGTTTCCACCTTAAATATGATGCCTGAGCGCCCTTAAAGGGGGTCAGACGCCCTTTTCTGTTGTTGTTTTTGTTTTTGATGTTTTGGGAGTTTCGGACGTCCGTTTTGGACGTTCTTTAGGTCGTTCTAGGGATTTTTGACCCTTCCAGAGCCATTGGTGAGGGTCTCCAAGATTTTTAAATTACTTAAGAGGCGGTAATAATATGCTATAGAAAAATTTGTATTAATAAATGATGTTTCTGTGAAAATATGTAATGTAGGAGTTGTTTTTATGACATGGTTGAGGCTGTATGAGGTGTATATGACTTAGTATAGCATTGGATGTACTTATACAATTTTAACATGGTACATTATCGATTCAAGAGGAATATCATGTGATTTAAAGCGGTTAGATTGAATATGAAAGTAAGATCTCTAGGTGAGATCAACTTAGTGTTTAGAATGAATGTAGAGGCTTCCATATGGGGGGTTATCCCTAACACTCTAACGGTCTTTCATTCTAACTTAGAGAGGATTGATGTGTGTGGTGAGAGTAGTGGGAGATCCTAGGGTAGGCGCTATCACTAGAAGTCTATTCCTCGGTAACGGACTAACCTTGTGTGTGGTCGGGTGAAACCTCTCGACAATGGCTTTGCAAAGCAGTAAAGGCCACCACAAGTGTACAACCCGCCCCAGCTCTACATACTTTCTAAGTTTGGACGAGTCTAGAGGTCTTCACATGATAGGATGCTTGTTTTAGTGAAATGTATGAAAATGATGTCTATGTCAATGATGACCTGCAAGTTCATATGTGTGAATGTTTTTGGACATATTAGATTGACTTAATTTGACTTGTATGTTGTTTTGAGACCTAGCTTACCCTTGCAGTGTGTGTGCTGTATGTGTTGCTTTCCTCCTTGCGATGATCATCCAATCCTTTGGATGTGAGCAGTAGCTGATGATGTGCCCCTGGAACAAGCATTGGAGGCGGAAGAAGACCCAGCTCCTAGTACTTAGGACTTCCATTAGATCCAGATTATTTAGCTCTTTATTTTAAAGGACTTCATGTATTTGACATATTCCTAGACTTTCATTCTATTATGTATTTTGGAGAACTCTTAAGATTTTAATTAGGTTTTGATTCCTTCTATATTTTGGATAACTGTACCCCTTAATATTACCATTTGTATGCTCCTAACTGCTTTCTTTATCATGACTTGATACATTCCATATATATATATATATATATATATTTTGGGATGTCACACAAGGTGAAACTATACGAAGAACTCTGATTCTTTGTTCCCTGTACTCTGATTTACATATACATTAGAATTGGGCAGATATTTTTATTATATATGTAGTGAATACTGTAAGATTTTTCCAATCCACCGTACATATGATAAAGAAAATTATAAGATATAAACAAAGAATAACTCTTATCTTATAAACTGGTTGACTTGGTTCTAAAATATGTATGCATATAAGAAAATTGTCTAAGTTATATGTATGCTTTAAATCTAGACCGTTTTATTTTTAAACTTCTGTACATTCAGAACTGGAAACAATATTATAATAACTTGAATATAACATTTTAATTTGACTTTGCTATTAATTATGCTGTGTACTAATTTCTGTTAGAGATTATCGACCAATAATGATAGAAGATGGCCTATTAAAATGAATATATCAATATTAAAAGTTGAAATTAAAGAAATGAATAAAATATAGAGTATATAAATATAGTTTTATTTGACTATTGAATTGAATTTATTTTCCATTTATATATATGGACATGTTTATATATTTATATTTTGTTTTTATATTTATATTTCATTTTATATTGCTTTAAACAACTATATATATTATTGTATTATCTCTTTATTATTGAATAAGATATACAATTTTCATCCCTTCTTTTCTTATAACATGATATCAAAGTCATGATTAAGAGTCTATCTTAGCTAGTTCTAAGTAGGCAATTTTGTTTTAACCTGTTGTTAGGCTGCTGTTGGACCACCCAATTTCTACTATCACGCAGAAGATGTCTATAGCTAGACGTGAAAGAAGTGTATTGGAAGTCCTATATCGACTAGATATAAGGCCAAATTATAATATATAAGTGAGATGCAAATCTCACCTTACAAACTGATTTTGTGGGATTGAGTTAGGCTTAAAAACTCATTTTCTAGTATTGACTTTGTTTATACTTTTCCATCTCTATCTTATTTGTTATATACTATATGTATCATATTGTGCCTAATACTTTTATCCAAAGCTGTGTAAGAAAATGTGTCAGATGTCAGTTGGATAAGATTGAGTTCTGAAAGCAGGTTGGATAAGTGTTTGCCAATATCTTCAAAGAAAGTTTCCAATTTGACAGAATGTGGGTGATTTAGTCTTAGTAGCAGCAATTTCCCATTGACATTTCAGAGGGTGATCCTTCAAACAAAATTAGGAGATCTAAATTATTAATATGTCTTCACTAATAAACTGTGTATATGTGAGGAAGGAAGCACAAGGACAATGGTGAAATCTCACAGTTCAGCATTTTCACAGGAATCATTATGAAGCACACTAGCTTACTGCTCTGATCTTTTTAAACTTCATTTTGTCACATGTTACTAAGTTGAAATTTTAGAAGCTAATAAAGATGAATTGGTGAAAAAAAGAAGAGTTATTTAGTGTAATGAGTAAAAGGTAGAGTGAAAAAGCTGTTTGCTATTTGCTTTATTCACAGAGTGGATAACTCAAATTCTGTTTCCACTGTAAAATTTTAATAGTTTTGGTTGAATAAGGAATTCAGTGGATAGAAAGTGCTGCTGAAGATGGAGGAAGTATTTGGAGGTACATGATTTGAAATGGGAAGGAATGATCAAAAGAGATACAAATTTGCTGTCAACAATGAAGCATTCATATAGTAAATTTGTATTCTGTTATTATGCAGAAAATATCAGAAGCTTTTTTCATTTGTATTGTCAACAATGGTTCCTTTTTATATATTCCCTGATTCCTTACTCTCCTTTTTTTCATTTTTGAACCATTAACTGCGTTGAATAGCAGTAAATCATGTAGATTTTTGTTTTCTGTTTTGTGGGGATATGAATGAGAAAAATCATTACAACCAGACAAAGATGTAGCTCAGAAGAAAGAGTAACAAGTCCCCCTGCAAGAGTATAACTGAGCCAAAATTCTGAGAGCAATCTGGAACTAACAGTTTGTAAACAAGCTGTTATACAAAACTGATAATTTTACAGTTCCCAGAACTGAAATTTTCAACCTTTAACCATTTTCATCTATAACTATCTTCTTTCCAGTCATGAACTTCCATACCGAAAATTTGTCGCCTGTTTCTCTTATTGGCAGTGGCATTTTGTCATATTTTGCCATACTAAATTATGACAGTCACACTCTTTGAACTTCATTAAATACCTTTGATTTTGTGTTTTATAGTTATCTCATGCAGTGTATTTTAAGATAAGGTTGTTGTGAATTGTTTGGTTGAGTTCATGGATTTACTGATGACCATAGCTCTTTGTGGATATTATGTTTTCAAAATGTATGCTTGGTCATTAATCAACCAAGAATGATAAGCCCCATCATCTACCAACCTTTCTATACCATATACACATTTTGCTTATCTACATTGCATTTGTTGCTCTTAAACAAAACTAACAAATAACATTTTTAGTAATATTTTAAGAATTAACCAACCTAAGGTGCAGAGAGAAGCATGTTTTCAGCTATACAACAAAAGGGATAAGAGTGTCAGTTTATATGGTTCTATTGTTTTTATACAATTCAAAATCTCCTTTAAAATATAAAATATTACTGTAACATGTAACAAAGAGACAAAGGGTATTTATTCACTTAACCCATAAATGAGAAATGGTGGTCACAAAATATGTAAGGTAAAATGGAATGAAGGCACATTAGTAGAAACCAGTCACAAATAATATCAATTCCACCAGCATCACACATTTACGTTCTTCCAAGGAAGGGATAAGATAATGGATCCTCTTCCACGTGTCACTTCAACATGGTACCAAACGATAAGGCTACCATTCAAATATTTTCCTTACTCGTGTGGACAATATGCTGTAATGTCATCACTTATAGAATCGAACGGTTGTAAGATGTCAGGAAGCAATCCCTTCCATTTGAAACCATTGGATGAGTACTGAAGAAATCACACTATTATATATAGCAAGAGGGAGAAGAAGCTTGGCCATCTAGCAGCAGAAGTGCAAGTGATTCAGAAGTAAGAAGGTGAAGGAAATGGCTTCATCAATGATCTCCTCTCCAGCTGTTACCACCGTTAACCGTGCCGGTGCCGGGATGGTGGCTCCGTTCACTGGGCTGAAGTCCTTGGGTGGGTTCCCAACGAGGAAGACAAACAATGACATTACTTCGGTTGCAAACAATGGTGGAAGAGTGCAATGCATGCAGGTAAGAAATCGAGACATAGACATTGGAATTATATGTTAGATGGGTAGAAAAGGTTACTGAAATTATGATATCATGGGTGGTAGGTGTGGCCAACAGTTGGGAAGAAGAAGTTCGAGACTCTGTCTTACCTGCCAGACCTGACTGAGGAACAGCTTGCTAAGGAAGTAGACTACCTTCTTAGGAGCGGATGGATCCCTTGCTTGGAATTCGAGTTGAGTTATAAGGTAAAAATTTCTTGGAAGCCCTTTTGATGGTAATGATATGAGTTTTGAGTTTTGATGGTAATGATATGTGTTTGTTTATAGGACGCTTTCCCACATCGTGAGAACAATAGGTCACCTGGATACTATGATGGAAGGTACTGGACCATGTGGAAGCTGCCTATGTATGGGTGCACTGATTCTTCTCAGGTTATGAAAGAGCTTCAAGAGGCCAGGAATGCCCACCCTGACGGCTTCGTCCGTATCATTGGATTTGACAACGTTCGTCAAGTTCAGTGCATCAGTTTCATTGCCTACAAGCCACCAGGCTACTAAGTTTCCATTATTTGTAACCACTCCACTTTGTTTGTTTGTACTTAAACCAAATTCCCATTTCCTTTTCTCTTTTTGAGATTCCATCACCCTGTAATTTTGGTTTCTGTTTTCGGACTTCATTGCAAATGAATGGATGAGAACTAATGAATAAGCTGTTGTTGTGTTGTATCTTTTGTTCTAAAATAACTTTGTAGTTCAATGATTTTACTTGTTAAAGTTTAAGAAAGAAACTCTTTAAGTCATTCTTGTAAACATCATAGTTGAGCTTGGCCTAATTAACTTTGTGACACATCCTGTTCTACTTTCATTAATTCATACAAAAGTTTCATTTAATAATATCTCTAACGCGGTAATTAACATAATGTTATTTCAACATATTGAAACAACTTTGTATTTTGTTATCCAAGAAAAGAAGTTCATCACTCAATTTAAGAATGTGTTGCAAGGAAACTACTGAACTTTCAAAATCAAACATGAAGCCCGTAATTCTTGGAAACATATATTTTGTATAGTATGCAGCAACAAATAACCAGTAACTACCAAACCGTTCTGTTAATTGGGTTCAAAGAAAGAGACATCAAATTCAATTTTTCTTTTTTAGTTTCAGAAACTATGCCTCCCAAGAAATAGCCAGAAACCATTTAGTTGTGCCATTTCTAATTCTTCCAACTGCATTTTTCAAATTATGATTGCAAAAGGGCACAGAAAAACACAATCAGATTTGGTCATGCTCTGCTAATAGTACAATATTTCTAGAATTGTCAGAATCCGATACATAGCTCACGATGAATATCAACATGATTCTCTTGCCTGTTGTTTGTTTGCAACAAATTGATATGGATTAGCAACTAAAATATCAATCACTTAGAGGCTTGTGAGTAGTAATAGGTAACATATCTCAACTCCTTTTAGGTTGCATTAAAGCTTAGACTGGACCTTTTGATAGCTACATTTGTGAACAAGGATACTAGGGAAAAAGATAAGTTTCCCCTCCTTTTCTCAAATGGCCACATCATATATATTCAAAGTCAATAGAGAATATACAAATCTATGGGATTTTACTTTTTCAATGTAAATACTAACTCTAGAATCTAGTTTCTTCAAACTTTGTTTTATAAATTTTTTAGAATATTAATTCTTCGTCAATCCAATTCTTAAATTGAACATTAAGTAGATTAAATAGGTGAACTTTCAATTCCCATTATGTTATTTCCAATGTGATAAAAACCCATATTCATTTTAGAGATTATTGTTGAGAGTAAACAAAAACGCACAATTTCAGTATTCTTTCAGTTTATAATTTCAGTTTATAAATACTGTAAAATCTACTTTGATCTTAATAAGAAATATACAGAAGAATTTCAGTACCTTGTTTTGTGTATTCTCTGTCTCTCATAAGCATCTCTGTAACATCTGGAGCGTGTTGATCTTGACGGTGGTTGGTGGTAGCGGTGAACCCTAGCAGAGAGCATTTGAGCTGATCCTCTCTCTAGAAGTTTCGTGTTTTTTGACTTTCTCTCTCAAAGCACGTGGGCATCTGTTTCTTTAAACATCAGAAGATATTAATTGGAGGCTTTTACACTTTTACCCTTGGCTTTAATATGGTATCAGAGCAAGGTTGTGAATCCTAGTGTGAGAGAGGTGGGTGTGTGACAGGAGATTGGAGGTGTGTGATCTTTATCTGGTGGTGCGTGTATCCAGAGAAGAAGAAGAAGGTGACTTTGGCTAAAGAAAAATCAAAGAATCTTCAAGAGCGTGTGCAAGGTTGTGATGGCAAACTTTGGAGGAATACAGGGTCCATTACCTATGTTTGATGGCAAACAATTCGAAGATTGGCGTATCAAGATGCGTGTAGTGTTCGGGTTTCAGGATGTACTGGAGGTGATTGAGGAAGGTCTGCCGGTGCTGAGTGAAAAGGCTACCCAAGAAGAAAAGAAAGAACACAAGATGATGGCTAAACTTGACAGTAAAGCTAGATTTTTGATGTACCAGTGTGTCAGTCAGAAAATTTTCAATAAAATTTTGAATGCTGGCACTGCAAAGGAGGTCTGGGGCATTTTGGTGAAAATGTATGGTGATGGGGACAGAAATGCAAAGGTTAAGTTGCAGGCATTAAGAAGACAATTTGAAACCTTGATCATGGAGGAGAATGAGAGTGTGACTGAGTATTTTGACAGAGTGCAAGAACTGGTTAACAAGATGAGGGCTTGCGATGATAAGATGATTGAGGAGTATGTAGTAGATAAAATTCTGAGGACCTTAACCCCCAGGTTTGATTATGTGGTGGCTGCCATTGAAGAAACTCGAAGAAAGGAGAATATTGACATTGAGGAGTTGTTGCACTCATTAGAAGCCCATGAGTTACGTCTCAATGAGCGCAGACAGTGCCAAGAGTAGGCCCTGCAGGCCAGAACCCAGTGGAAAGGCAAGAAGGGGTTCAAGAAAGGGGGAAAAGGTGGCAAGAAGAGCAAAGATTGTCTGGACCAGCAAGGTGAAGAGTCCAGTGAACCTGGAAAGACGAAAAATCAGAAGAAGGGTGACTGGAAATTTGACAAAAAGAAGGTAAAATGTTATAATTGTCAAAAACTTGGTCATTTTGCCAAGGATTGCTGGAGTGGTGAAGGTGCCAAAAACAAACCACAGAAAAGGGCTAATCTAGCCCAAGAGGATGAATCGGATGAGGAAGCAGTGATGTTGATGGCTAGAACAGAAGAAGACTTGTCAGAAGATGATGTGTGGTATCTTGATTCTGGGTGTTCTACCCATATGACAGGTAGAAAAGATTGGTTTGTGGGAATCAAGGAGGCTGAACAGGGTAAAATCCGATTTGCTGATGACAGAAGGATGAAAGCAGAGGGGTCAGGCAGGGTTGTTCTAAGGGATGCAGGGGGAAAAGAAGTAGTAATTGAGGAGGTACTGTATGTACCAGGGATGAAATCAAACCTGTTGAGCTTGGGACATCTACTACAGAAGGGGTATGTGATGAAAATGGAGAATGAATGTCTCAGCATTTTCAATCAACAGAAAAAGATGGTTGTACAGGCCCAGCTGTCACAAAATCGTACTTTTAGAGTGGTGATGAGTGCTGTAAAGCATCAATGCTTCACTGCAACAGAAAGCAAGGATGAATGGATTTGGCACTTGCGGTTTGGGCACTTAAACTTCAAGGATATGTCTATGTTAGGACAGAAGCATATGGTAAATGGGTTGCCTAAGGTAGAAATTCCAGACACAATGTGCAAGGAGTGTGTCCAGTGCAAATAGACAAGGGGCAGTTTCAAGAAAAACCTACCTCAGAGGGCTACAGAAAAACTCGAAGTGATTTATTCAGATGTATGTGGTCCTATTCAGGTTGAGACACTAGATGGAAGTAGGTACTTTCTGTTGTTTATTGATGACTACACCAGGAAATGTTGGGTGTACTTAATCAAAAGGAAAGGAAAGGTGTTGCAGGTGTTTCAGAGATCCAAGAAGCTAGTTGAGAGGCAATGTGGGCAGAAAATTAAAGTGTTAAGGACAGATGGAGGAGGGCAGTATACCTCCACTGACTTTAAGAATTTCTGTGAGGGTGAGGGTATTGTGCATGAGGTTACTCCTCCCTATACGCCACAACATAACGGTGCAGCAGAGAGGAAAAATATGACTCTATTGAATATGGTGAGATGTATGTTGAAAAGCAAGGGGTTGCCCACTTTTCTGTGGGGTGAGGCTGTGATGACAGCCACCTATATGCTCAATCTGTCTCCAACTAAAAGAATGGATGGCTTAACACCTGAGGAAGCTTGGACAGGGGTGAAACCTGATGTTAAGCATCTTAAAATTTTTGGTTCTCTATGCTACAAGCATGTACCAGATCAGTTAAGAAAGAAACTTGATGTTACAAATTATATGATCCATAATAGGAGCAGCTTCTATCAGCAGAGATGTTGTAGTTGATGAAGTTGGTTCATGGCAGTGGGAATCTGAGAAGAAAGAAGAACCAACAATTCTGCTGGAGAATGAACCTGAAGCAGGGGATACAGATGTATGTAGAAGGGAGGAGTGTTCTAGGAGATCAAACAGGACCACACAGGTGCCCAGACACTTGAGAGATTATGACCTATCCTATGAAGCTACTCTCACTTCAGAAGGGCAGTTTGTGCATTATGCACTGATTGTAGAGGCCGAACCAGTAGAGTTTGATGAAGCAGTGAAGGATGTAAGGTGGTACAATGCTATGAAGGAGGAAATTGATTCCATAGAAAGGAATCAGACCTGGGAATTGGTAGAATTGCCTTCTGGAAAGAGACCCATAGCGTTAAAGTGGGTTTATAAATCAAAGATTAATCCACAGGGTGCTGTTGTGAGATACAAAGCCCGGTTGGTTGCTAAGGGGTTTTTACAAAAAGCTGGAGTTGATTATGGTGAAGTGTTTGCCCCTGTAGCCAGAGTTGAAACCATTAGATTAGTGGTGTCCCTAGCCACTAAATTTGGGTGGTCTTTGCACCAGCTTGATGTGAAGTCAGCCTTCCTAAATGGAAGACTGGAGGAGGAAGTATACGTTCTACAGCCACAGGGTTATGAAGTCAAAGGGCAGCTGAACAGTGTGTATAGGCTGAAGAAAGCCCTTTATGGGCTTAAACAGGCACCGAGGGTCTGGAATCAGAGGATTGATGGGTTTTTGGGAAGTATAGGCTTTGAGAAATGTGTCTCTGAACATGGGCTGTATGTGAAATGTTGCCATCACAAGGGCAGAGAAGAGAAGTTGATTGTGTGCCTATATGTGGATGACTTATTAGTCACTAGGGGTGGTGAGGAGTTGATTTCAGACTTCAAGAAACAGACGTTGATGGAGTTTGAGATGAGTGATCTTGGAAGGCTCAGCTACTTCCTAGGGATAGAATTTACTGAGACTGAAAGCGGAATTGTGATGCATCAGTCCAGGTATGTGTTAAATCTGCTGAAGAAGTTTGAGATGGCAGATTGTAATGCAGCAAATACCCAAGCAGAAGTAGGGCTGAGACTTGAGAGAGAACTAGAGGAAGAAGCTGTTGATCCAACAACTTACAGGAGAATGGTGGGAAGCTTGAGGTATCTTTGCAATACCAGACCGTATATTAGTTACAGTGTTGGTGTTGTCAGTAGATTCATGGAATGTCCAAGGACATCTCAACTGAATGCCGTGAAGAGGATACTGAGGTATTTGTAGGGTACTCATTCTTATGGTATTCTGCTGGAGAAAGGAAAAAGGTGGAGAAGGAGTACAAATCACTTCTTATTCGGATGCTGACTGGTGTGGAGATAAGACATACAGGAAGAGTACAACAGGGTATATTTTCTTTGTTGATAGATCTCCTATTTCCTGGAGTTCTAGAAAAGAATCAGTGGTGGCCTTGTCATCGTGTGAGGCAGAGTACATAGCTGCCTGTGAAGCTACATGTCAAGCTGTTTGGCTAGAGTTTCTGTTGAAAGGACTGAAGTTTGAGTTGGTCGAGAAGGTAAGGCTACTTGTTGACAATAAGTCTGCCATCGATTTAGCTAAGCATCCTGCATCTCACGGCAGGAGCAAACACATTGAGACCAGGTTCCACTACATCAGGGAACAGGTCAGCAGTGGAAGGTTGGAAGTGATACACTGCAGATCCGAAGACCAGTTAACAGATGTTCTCACCAAAGCTCTCAAAAGAGAACGCTTTCTGACACTCAGAAAGCAGATCGGGGTGGTTCGAGTGGAGATCGGCGAATCTGTGTAGATCGGACTGGAGGAAGGGCAAAAAGCTAGGGTTTTCGCCGGAACAGTATAGATCGGCCAAGAGGAGGTAAGAGGAGGAGTTTTCTCCGATTTTAATCGGTGAAAAACTCGTGTAAGCTCAAGAGGAGACGTTTTTACTGATTTTAATCGGTGGAAAACGCTCAAAATCGGAGGAGGAGTTGTTTTTACCGATTGTTTTTCAGAAAACTTGTTCGTGTAGTGTTTTTGTTTAGGAGGAGTGTTGAGAGTAAACAAAAACGCACAATTTCAGTATTCTTTCAGTTTATAAATACTGTAAAATCTACTTTGATCTTAATAAGAAATATACAGAAGAATTTCAGTAACTTGTTTTGTGTATTCTCTGTCTCTCATAAGCATCTCTGTAACATCTGGAGCGTGTTGATCTTGACGGTGGTCGGTGGTAGTGGTGAACCCTAGCAGAGAGCATTTGAGCTGATCCTCTCTCTAGAGGTTTCATGTTTTTTGACTTTCTCTCTCAGAGCACGTGGGCATCCGTTTCTTTAAACATCAGAAGATATTAATGGGAGGATTTTACACTTTTACCCTTGGCTTTAATAATTATAGGGTGTTTAGGTATTTAATCAAGCTCAAGAAATACACAAATTCAAGAACCTAAAGAAAAGCAAGTAAAAGGCACTAAAAGAAAATAAAGTTAAACTCTAAAGAAGGAAAATCATGTGACAGAACTAGTAACAAGAATAACACAATAAAAGCTTGTAATAAGACTCAATAAAAACACCTAAACATACACTAAAATCTAGACGATATACACATACCAAGATGATTAGGATCCTAGAAATTTAGAATCAAATCAACATGCAAATTTGACAATTTTTCTTCTCCCAATGTGTGATAAAGATCTCGGCCAACTAATTTTTTTAGGCTTTAAAATTGTTTAGAAGCACATGGCTAAACTCAAATTAGGCACACAAAAAACTAGTTTTGAAATTGACTCTAAAAAGCTAAACATTTTAGGGTTGCTTGAGGCCCAAACTATCCCAAGCAAACCCTAATTCATGTCTTACACACAAAATTATAGTTCTAAGCCCAAAGCCCAAATACAAGACCCACAAATCTTATATTGCTTGGCCCAAAATACAAGGTCTAATACAAACCTATTTTACTAATTACAGAAAATGTTGGCCTATGAGATTAAGAGCTTGGGCATACTAAAAGCTCAGTTGAAGCCCACTCTTCTTATATATGCCTGACCATAGCTCTTGTGGTTGGTCCCTTGGCTAGGAGTTTTTCATCATCCTCTCCCTCTTCAAAAGGATTTATCCTCAAATCTGGAGGATCTGCCTCATCACCTATGCTACTTGCAAAAAGAATAAGATAACTAACATTAAAAATAACATGCACCTCATATTCAGGAGGTAGGTCTAGCCTATATGTGTTATTATTAACTCTCTGAAGGACTTGAAAGGGACCATCCCCTTAGGAATTTAGTTTAGGCTTCCTCTATTTTCGAAATCTATCTTTGCTCAAATGAAGTCATACTTAATCCCTTTCCTAAAAAATGACCTCTCTTTTTCTCTTGCTATTATGCCTAACATATCTTTTTGTTTGCTATTGGATTTTGTGTTTTACCCTTTCATCTTTCATGAAGTTTCTTCATAAAATTTGACCTAGTTACACTTTCCTTATGAATAAATTCACTAGGATATGGTAGAGGTATTAAGTCTAAAAGGAGTGAGAGGATTAAACCCATACACAACTTCAAATGGAGAGACTTTAATAATCTTGTGAATTTCCCTTAACGTAGTTCCTAGATATCTATTGACTACTTGTGTTCACCCATTAGTTTGTGGGTGACAAGAAGCTGAGAAGTTATGCTTAGTTCCTGGCCTTGACCAAAGATTTTTCCAAAAATGGCTTAGAAACTTATAATCTTTATCAAGCACTATAAACCTTGGCAACCTATGAAGTTTGACCACATCTCTAAAAAATATTTTTTTGTGGCAAGGTATAAAATGTGTCATTTTTCTAAAATGATCCACTACCATAAAGATAGAATCAAATCTTTTTTGAACCTTAGGTAGACCAAGGATGAAATCCATGCTAATATCTTCCCAAGGAGATGAAGAAATTGGAAAGGGGGTATACAAACCATGAAGCCTAATCCTAGATTGAGCTTGTAAAATGCACCTATGACAATGTCTTTGGACTTCCTTTCTTATATAGGGCCAAAAGAATTCAGCTTAATGGAAGTGTCTTATCAACTTCAAAATGACCTATGAGTCCCCTTGTAATGTGTTTCTTTGACTAAGTTTTCTATGAGATCCTTGGGGTACACAAATTTATGAAGAGTTGTTTCATACACCAGAAAATTAAGCATGTGTAATTAAGAAAAGTTTGCAGAAGTTAACTAGCTTTGTGCTAAGCTTAAGTTGTCCTTTAAAACTGGTGTGATTGTGCTGGAAAAGGGTTTCTGTAAATTTTTCTACTAGAAAATGCATTTGCTCATGCGTGATGCTAAAAAGTCTCCAGATATGGAAAATTTTGTAAGATTCTTCACTGCATATGCAAACTGCAATGTCTGGCCTCCTGTCTTGTGTAGGAGTATCATTATGTTGCTAGCTAAATGGTATAAAACTCTTCCACATTCTTTCTTTCCTTTTTTCAAGCAAACACATCAAACGGACAAAACTAACAACACATTTACAGACTCTAAGTTTGCAACGATTCATCCCACAAATATAGTTTCAAAGTTATACATTTTAACTGTGTTTAAACAGATATAACTATATTTTTTCTATTGTAGTGGTATTTATTTCTCACTTTGGGTCTTAAAGTTAGATATATTTATTCGCTTTTGATTGCTTAAAGGTTTAAGTACATTAACTTACGTAAATAAACATATTGTACTATAAAATATGTTTCTAAATATGTCTTAAGAAATATTTATATTTGATAAAAACTTCATGTTAGACAATACTCACTTGTTTCCTTTTTGGTGTGATCCCTTTCTTTACATCTCTACAAATATGATAGACTCCTAGTTATGTGAACATGTTATTATTTTTTATAAATGAGAAAAGAAACATGATATTTCCATCTATAAACCAAGTTCATACATGTAAATATATTTATTACAATAATAAAAGCAATATCATTTTTAGTTTTACTTTATTTTTACCTGTTTAACTGTATGGTCTAACATTTCTTCTGCTAATGTACATAAGATTCCAATAAAAGCATCATAACTTAACATATACAATAAAATTCTATTACCTGTTCATATTCCAATAAAAGAATATGCCCTTTCCATTTATGACCAGTGCTTTTAAGCTAGGAAGTGACTTACAATTGAATGTGAATAAGGCACTTAAAGAGGAGTAAACTGGGATTAACTTGCACCTAATTGGGACTGCACCAGCTGCTGAACTTGATACATCATGACTTAGGAAAGGCTAAACCTGTGAGCTGCTACCTGCTGTAGTACTGAAGAATTCCATTGGTCAAAAGCTACCAGTTGCACCAACTCCCAATAGTAATTGGAAAGGAAGAAACCTTACTTGCTGGGCTTGATACCTCCTGATCCAAGAGAAGCAACTGCAATTGGAATGAGTAGTTGCACTTAAGTTGACTTGCTGCGGGAAGTGAATGTAACCTGTAAAATAAAGTAGAAACAATCAGTAGGTGATTAGGTATAAGTAATGTAATTTGAGCTTAGAAGAGCAGTTTTGGATGGTTGTTGAAGGCTGAAGCATGCATAATAAAGAAGAACTAAAGGAGCTCTCGGAAGCTTAGAAGCATATACATTTTCACATCATTTTCCTCTCTATTCGCCATTGTTTGGATTGTTCTTAAGGAATTGACGTTCACTAGTATATACAGAGGTTAGTCTTTATGTTTATTTATTTTTTTTCGTTTTTGATGTTCTTTTGTTGAAGTTGTGAACTGCAACTACATAGTTAATTATTCATGTACTTTAGCTTTAGCATAGGTACTCTTGTCTTTGGTACTCATCTTTTTGGTACTCATGTTTGAATATTCTAGTACTTTAGCTTTAGCATCATTTGCTTTCTTGTTTTAGTTTAGTTGTAATTAGAATTCTTAGTTTCAAGAGTATAATTCTGCATTAATAGTCTAGTTCTGTTTTTAGTTCCTTTGGTAAGTTTAGCATATAGGTAAATTCTGATTTTGTATTTCTCTTAACTTGCATTTTGTTGTTTTAGGTGCAGATATATAAATCAAACTCAGTAGGCATTTAATAATTGAAGATTGGTGAACACAGCAAAACCCACTAGCAAAGAGAATTTTGAAAGAATTTTGGTTTAAGCTGCAGAGTTGACCAAGGGGTTGATTTTTGTACTTGAGCACCAATTGTTATGTCAACTATAGAAAAGGCAATGAACACCAAAAATACACTTGCTAGTGAGACAAGGGTGCTGAAAGACCGCATACACGATCAACTAAGCAAAGTGGTCTAAATTGAAGCTGTTATTTTGCTGCATTAAATGACTTGCATTAAGTGACTTGCCAAGGGAAGAATCAAATTCCACAAAAGAGTACTTGTTTGTGGAAGCCATCCATAATGACAAGTTGCCAAGGTTAGCATAAAAATATAATAATCACAATTTATAAATATGTTTAATTTGGTTTCAGCCCTCTAAATTTTTTAAACAAATTATACTTACACTGCCGAAAATGGACATTGTTTCAAGCCTTAATGGATTTTAGAATGCAGATTTTGTTAATTACTTCACAAGAAAATGAGTTACTTCAGAATTTCCATTTATAAATTATTAAGTGTAGGTACGAACATAGGATGATCTAACAAATGCAATTAGAATAGTGATGAATTAATATTTTTTCGACTTCACTAAGCTTATTGTACTACATTTAATTAAGGAATTGTGTTTGAATGTCCATTATTTTCCTAGTTTTGCTAATTGTGCTTAATTTGATTAATAATTCTTATTTTAATTAATTTGAATGATCTGAGACTAATTATTTTCATTATTAATTGTAGACAAATTTTTGGAATATTATTTTGGGACTTCAAGAGGACAAAAGTGTCAACAATCACTCTCTACATAAGCGTTTTAGATTTAATTCAATTGTAAATTTGTAGTTAGTGAATATTGGACCAAATTTCTATTAGATTTAGTTTTAGGCCAAATTTTGGTCTTTTTGGGAGAGGCCAAAAGTGTGAACCACATTTGGCCTATTGTCTGAACCATATTTGGTCCTTGAGAGACGATCTAGGAGTCACTTCCTAGTCTATACTACACTTAATTGCATATTAAGTTGATAACCGAGGCAAAAAGTCTACCTTTTTTTGCCTTGTCTGTATATACCTCGGTTGTGGAATCAATGCAGATAAGTGAAAATAACTATTGTTGGTTCCCTTTACTGCATTAGTGAATCGTTTTGGAATAAAGGAGCTTTGCAATAATCGATTAGCTACTTAAGATAATCGATTAGCACAAAGGTTTTTAAATGTTGCTAAAAACTCATTTTGGCTCTAGAATAATCAATTATCCATAATCAAATATGACTTACCATATCACAACTAGTTGTTGTATTTTTTAAGCATGTTTTTGGACCTTATGCATCCATTAAATGCATAATTAATTATCATAAGTGTGTAATCGATTATCACGTGACAAAAAACTGACAACGAATTTTAGGAGGTTTCATTGAGTGAGGTCTTTATAAAGATGTTTTAGACTCTCATTCTAGCACACATCTGTTAGTTGTAAAATGAGAAAAGTGTGATGTAGGTTTGTGTTACTCTTGTACTTTGACTTTGAGAACTTAGTGTTGGCAAAAGCGAGAAATTTCACTCGGAGAGTGATTGAGTGTTGTTACTATTGCTAAGTGAAGCCTATCATCCTTTGTGAAGATTTAAAGGAAGTGTTCATCGTTCATGAATCATTTGGAGGACATGTTCATCCCTTATGGCCTTCAGGGGAAATGAATTTCATCTCTTATGGTAACAAGAAGAAGTGTTTCTAAACCCTTAAACTTGTCTTTCTGTGTGATTGTAATAGTTTATTGATTTTGTGATAATGGAATGTGTTACCCATGCGAAGCATTGATGCATTGGAGAGATTTTGATGATGATGAACTTAAAGACTTGAAGAATCCAATACTTTAAATGTTAAAAGCATTTTTTGTAGAAAGCATTTGTATAGGAGTTATTTTCCATTGTAAACACTTAGAAGTTTCATAACTTAGTGATTTCTTGCGGCAATAATCGATTATCATAGGAGACAATCGATTATCACAAGCAAAAGTAGAAAAAGGGTTTATCGCGACAATAATCGATTATCACAAGGGATAATCGATTATCACCATAAGTTTTGATATTGTCCAGGGTTCGGCAATAATCGATTATCACTAAGGATATTCGATTATCACGTTTTTCCAAAATCCATAATGGCCTGAAATAATCGATTATTACTTGTGATAATCGATTATCATTGGTAATTGGGAGTTGTCTTTTCATTTTCTGACCACTGACCTATATATAGAACCCTCCTAAACCTTTTAAAGAAAACCTAAACCATTTGAGAGCACAAAATTGTTCTGAGGAAGTTCTTTAGTTTAAGTGTGAGCTTAATCAAGTCTTGAGAAAGGAGAAGCTTGTGGTTAGTGTGTCTAAAGGTGCAAGCGGTTCTCTGCATGTTGATTGAGGTATTCATTTCATCGTGTGTCAAAGGAAGGTGTATTCTTTTCTTATTGTTTCATTATTCTAATTGTAATATTAAACTCATTTTTACTAAAAAAAGTTAATCACTCTTTTATAGTGATTAACGACTGGACATAGAATCTTTTGATTCGAACCAGTATAAAAACATTTGTGTTATTTCCCTATCCTTCATCCTTTATTTATAGACTGTTCGACGAAAGTTTTGAAAAGGAAAAATGAAGTTTTTAAAAGAACCAGTTCACCCCTCCCCTCTTGGTTATTGTCCGTTTACACACTCTTTAAAACATTCCGTTACGCTATACCAATTCCTATAAAATGTTCATCTCTGTTTGGGATTAGCAACTGGACGTAGGATCCTTTTGATAAGAACTAGTATAAAATTATCATTGCAATTTTCTCTCTTCCCTTAATCTTTATTATTGTTAAATTTATTTTCCAAGTAATATAAATTGGAGAGAAAATTATTATGGACACACATTTGCGAAAGGAAACCAATTCACTCCATCTTAATTTATTTCTTCATGTTAAACATTTCGCTACTCCTCTCTGACATGTGTTCTAGAATTTCAATTCTATGTGTAAAATTTTGTTTCATTTGTCATGGGTATGGGTTATGTTTTGAGTCTTTTTCTTTGATTTTAAGATCGTATAAGTTTTGTCTAAGTCTTTTGAATCCAAAATTGTCATTACTTCCATGTTAGCCATTTTATTTTTCTTTTGCAAAGTTGAAAAACCTTTTGATGTGTGCATCACTTTATGGGTCAGATTTGTTGCATCAATTTTTGTGTTTTCATGTGGGTATGATGCATGTGTCCATGCTTGTTTTTAGTTCCTAAACAAATTCCTAGTATTAAGATTCTTCAAAGCCTTGTTGAAGTTTCCAAAATAAAAATTGCTTCTATAGATTCTCTACATGTTATAATATCTTAGCCTTGTTCATGGATATCAAAATTCAAGATTATATGTTGGTTGTTTTTGTTTCAAAATTAATATAAAAAAGTTAAGTTCTCTCTAAAAAAGAAAAAGAAGAAAAGAAAATAGACAAAATAATTGAAAAATAGTAAAAAAAAAAAAGTATTACAACAACAACTAGTACACCCATTTTGAACTTAAATTTGGTATTTCTTGTGATAACCGTAAGGAAAATTTGGTTAAGCATATATTACATCTTTAATTTCTTAGTTGGTAAATAAGTATCGTCGCTTCAATTATTATGTATATATATATATATATATATATATATATATATTGAAATAATACTTAATAAAGGAAGTAAGAAGAGTAAACTGTGATGAAAATATTAATTTCACATTGTTTAAATAAATGAAGAAATAAAGTTTATCATAATTATGCTTTAAAACAAATTTTCTTCAATCGAGAAAATGTTTGATACATTTTTTTATGTTTTACCTTTTTAATGAAATAATATAATAAAAGTTTAAACTTAATTAAAATTAATTATTTAAATTGCTAAATCCCTTTTATAGAACTTATTTACTAAACTTTCACTCCATTAGACAAATTGAATTTTGTTTTAGATAATCTACTTTTTATTTATATTCATCGAAATAATACATTTTATCTGCTTAATTTTTCTTTTAATTACATCTATCGTTTGTACTTTTATGAAGACAGAAACCAACAAAAGAATGATAAAGGGCAACAAGGCATGCACAACCACTTGCCTTAAAGCAAAAGAAATGGGGTCATTTTTTGTTAAGAGAAAGAAAGATAAGGACTGAACTATAAGTGTTTGGTTCAGCTGCATACTTAAAATTTGTGGTGCTCATGAAAAAACAAAGGGGAGAAGTGGAGAAAATGAACACCCATATGAATGTATTCTTCCCCAATCATGTATCAATATCAGTGTTTTTCACGATGCGACTCTTGTGGGCCTAGACTATAACCTAGTTCATCATTCATCATCAAGTTTTTAAATTCTTTAGAGTGACATAATTTCAAGTACCCAAGAAAATTATTGGCTTGAGAATTTTTTTATTTCATCAACAAAATGCTTTTTTCTTTCTCAAATTTTAAGGTTGCACGAATTGGATTTGACATGAGTTTCTTCTTACACTCCAAATTTATTACATCTCCTTCTGTCTGGAATCAGCTTTTCAAAACATAACAATACAATCTCTAAGTGGATAGATCCCGAGACGGATGATACAAAAATGTTATTAAATATTTTTTCGGTTGAATTGGTTCAAGGATCGATTGTTTTTTCTTCTGATCGTCTAATCTCTCCAAGCACGCAATTCACTCTGATGGGTTGTTGACATGCAAAAGACACTTCGACGCTCAAGTTAGATATGTTTCATAAAGAGATCTATATTTTATTAGGATAGATCAAGGTTCACAAAAGGATGATTGTACTTGCACATTAATTGTATATTTATAAGGCTTGTGGCAGTCAAGTCCATTGATTAACCATTAGTGCAGTATATTTTTAGGCAATCAAATTCAATAATAAATAATTAATATCGTATATATTTGTAAAGAGTAAGACAACCTGACCCATTAATACCTGCTAACTCCGATCGATATATTTAATATAGTACATAAGTCTCCCAAGCCCAAGCAAGCTCTTTATTGAAAGAGGTGCGCAAGGATTATTATGAGTTTAAGAAAGGTTGCTCAAGTTGTATTTAGGAAGTCTATTTAAGTCTTCATTCCTCTCTGCACCGAAAGGAGGACTCTAGGAGTTCTCTTTGGAACTTTTTCCTGTCCAAGATATTTTCACTCACAAAAATATGCGTTAAACAATATATTCAATATTTTATTCTTATAATGAGAAGCCATTCGAACCTGACAAGGTTGGACTTTGGTGGTCCAACTACTGATGGAAGTTCATTTTAGAACTTTTTCCTATGTTGACAAGAGTTCTTTTTAGAACTTTTTCCCGCGTTGAGCGGCAACTGATGCGAGTTCTTTTTAGAACTTTGTCCTGTGTTGATAGGAGTTCTTTTTAGAACTTTTTTCCATGTTGAACGACAATTGATGGGAGTTCTTTTTATAACTTTTTCCTATGTTGATAGGAGCTCTTTTTAGAACTTTTTTCCATGTTGAGCAGTAGATGCTAGAATCCTGTTATCTGCACCGAAGAAAAATAAAAATTCGAATATGAACTTGTTAGAAAAAATATTGCCAATCAAGCCAATGCATTTATGAGGTTAGACAATTAATATCAAAATAGCTTATGCTAAAAGGCCGAACGACTAAGCAAATAAGACAGGCTGGGCGATGACTGATAGGAGTTCTTTTTTCCAGAACTTTTTCTTATGTTGAGCGAGGGGTTCTTTTTCCAGAACTTTTTTCTCTAGGCCGGGCGGCGGCTGATAGGAGTTCCTTTTCTAGAACTTTTTTCTCTAGGCTAGGTGGCGACTGATAGGAGTTCTTTTTCCAGAACTTTTTCCTATGTTGAACGAGGAGTTATTTTCTAAGAACTTTTTCCTGCGCAAGATATTTTTACTTATGAGAGAATATGCGTTAAACAAAATAAATAAATTCTTTATAATTTACTTTTATAATGAGAAACCATTAGAACCTGTCAAGGTTGAACTTTGGTGGTCCAACTGACTAAGCAGTAAGGGATTGAACCTTCCTGTGCAGAATATTTTTACTCACAAAAATATGTGTTAAATAAAATGTTTAATATTTTATTGTTATAATGAGAAGCCATTAGAACCTGATAAGGTTGAATGTTGGACTGAACCTTCCTACACATGATATTTTTAATCACAAAAATATGTGTTAAATAAAATATTTAATATTTTATAATTTATAATTTATAATGAAAAGCTATTGGAACCTCACAAGGTTGAAGGTAAGTCTGAACCTTCCTACACATGATATTTTTACTCACAAAAATATGTGTTAATATTTTATAATTTAAAATGAAATATCATTGGAACCTGACAAGGTTGAACGTAGGTCTGGACTTTCCTGCACATGATATTTTTACTCACAAAAATATGAGTTAAATCAATATTTTATAATTTATAAATTATAATAAAATGTCATTGGAACTTGACAAGGTTGAACGTAGGTCTGAACCTTCCTGAAAGTTCTAAAACAAAAGACATGCATTTAGAAATTATTATGAAATTTTTTGCTCTTGTTTCAAAACCTGGTATTGATCCGAAGTAGCGATGTCAAGACCGAGCGCACGTATGTTTCCTCGTGGTTTCATGGGAATGCTGCTCGGCCCCACAGTGGGCGCCAAAATTTTTCGGTTGAATTGGTCCGAGGGTCGGTCGTCCTTCCTTGCTCTACTTTCTTTCGATCGTCCAATCCTCTCCGAGCACGCAATCCACTCTGATGGGTTGTTGACCTGCAGAAGACAATCCGATGCTTAAGTTAGATATGTTTCATAAAGAGGTCTATATTTTATTAGGATAGATCAAGGTTCACAAAAGGATGATTGTACCTGGACAAGAATTGTATATTTATAGGGCTTGTGGTAGCCAAGCCCATTGATTATACCATTAGTGCAGTAATTTTTAGGCAATCAAAGCCAATAATCAATAATTAATATCGTATACTTGTAAAGCGTAAGACAATCTGACCCATTAATACCTGCTAACTCCGATCGGTATATTTCATATAGTACAAATATAATTACTAATGTAAATAAAACTTATAATGTGGCCATTTCTATATTGTATGATTCAAAATTTGACACTAAAAATATACAATAATATTTCTATAAATATTTTGTTTAAATTAACGTCAAACTCTCACACAATAGATGTTAAATTTTAAATTAATGTCCACTTTAGAACCAATAGACATTAAATAATGTCAAACTACTCTAGATTTGACGTTAATTTCCAATTTGACATTTACAATGAGGGGTTCGTCGTCAATTTGCGTTTTAAAATTTTAAAAATAGTGTTAGTGTCCTCACCTTTCTCTTACTCGTTTGGGTGAAACCTATCACAAAACTGCAACAACGACAATGCCAATCTCCTAGGAGGAAGTGTTTCAACCCATTTCACTTCATTTTGACATTGTGCTACTAATTTAAACTCAAACATTCATTCACTACAAATAGCTAGAAAAATATTTTTGACTTAATTTTTTTTGTAGGAACTACTATTAAGTTGTATTTGAATGTAGAGTGTTCAATTGAAAGATTTTGGTCACAAATTCATAGTTATGAAGATTTAGTGGTGAAAATCTTCAAATGGCCATAACGTTTGCTACATGACACATAAAAATATACACATAAGAATCTTAAAGTGTCATATGTGTATAATAGTTTGAGGCTTTGCAACCCCATTTTAGAGTCAATTATACCCACCCTAACTAGCCTCTCGAGTATTGTTTAGGATCGTACCTACTCTTGGCTAACCCTTTAAAAGTACGCTTTCTATTTGCAACCACTTGTTATTGAACCTGTTCAAGTATGCTTTCAACAACAACCACATCTGCTAATAACAAAGTATGCTTTGCAAAATAGTCACTCATGATTAAGATGGATAGATTATCCTAATAGGTATTAACATTCCACTAAAAAACTCACTAGAGAAGAATATCTTCTTTCAACATATACAAGGGTTTTTTTTTACACTATTCTAGTTTGCTAATTGAATATGAACATTTATCTCTATAAATCTTTTTTTTTTTATGCAAAAATGTATTTGTAACTTTGGCGCTTTTGATATTCGAGCTCTCAACTTTTCTTCCTAAATGGATTTATATAGTCCTGAAAGAAATGAAGTCGTTGCAAATCCTTTTATGGTTTATTAAGATGGTTTTTTACTTTTTAGAGTGTTTTTCGTTGTGTTTAAGTACCTTTGACATTAAGATTACTTAAAAATGACCCATGCATGTATTAAATGTGCTCTATACAAGCATTTAATGCACTTATTCTCATCAAGCTAGGTTGAACATATCAAGTCTTGATTAGAGAGATTTTTATTTCAATATTAATGAATGTTTCTAGCTAAGGAAACAAAGTATGTGGTTTATCATTTTAAACAAGATAAAAAAAAACATATAAACTGATTTTTTCCATAGGTAGTTTTTGTATTTTTGAAAGATTTGGTTGAAATATAAATTATACATTAAGTTTGATTTTATCTTGATATAATATCTTATTATAAATTTAGCTTCAATTATTTTTATTTAACATTAAAAAACACACTACAATCCATATGTCATAGACGATAAAAAAGGCCTTATAGTTGTCTAATCCTTTAATAAGACTTGATAAGAACGTTTTTGTCTAGAGATCCTTTATTTTCATAACTAAACATCTTATATAAATAATAACATTGATTTTTTTAAGGACCATAGGATTAGATGAGTGAAGCGTGGCAATAGACAAGATGGTGTTTTATGGTGGGTAGATGAATGGTAATAGTGAATAGATGAAGTAGGGCTTTGACACAAGTAGATGAGTCTGAGGAAGGTATATCGGTAAGTGTTAGACGAAAGATGTAGGTTGCACAACTCATATGATGAGTGTATTTTACACTAAGTAAACGTTTGTTAAGACAAAATCGTCTATGCACCTAAACGCTCTCATGTTTTGTGGTTTAATCAAATAACATTAAAATGAGAATATAATTGGAAAACAACTTATGAGGAAAACAGAAGATTTAGAACTTGAATCCCCAACATAGAAAACTTACACAAAACTTAGAGCCTGAATTCTCAACACAGAAAAGATTAAGAAAAATCTTATGTTCTTAGGAAATAGAAAAACTTGTAGGTCAAAACACCCAGACGCAAGGCTAAACGTTATTATGCCTAAAATGTCTAAGAGAGTTATAGTTAAACGCTTGATGCTTATTATACATGAAAGAGGTATTTAACTTAGCTCTCTAAATGAAAACAAGTCAAGATGAGGTCTTTGACAAAAAAAACTAAAAGATTTAAAGACTAAAACACAAAAGAAAGCTTGAAACAAGTTGAACACTTTCTGTCTAAGAAGAGACAAAAACAAAAGAAGTATATACTTGGCTAACCGATACCATGAGCTTAAACAATACGTTTTTCGAACGATGAAGTATTTATACAACACATGGTATCTTGAGAAAAAAGCTTAAATCCTAAATGCTACATAACAGTAGAAAATCAGAAAGCACTTTGTTGAACATTAAATAACATTAAATTCAACCCCCCCTCTAGTGTTTTTCAAGTACTTTAATTGGTATCAGAGCTAACCTCGCGGAGTTAGTTCTTAACAGGACTCAAAGAAATGATCCTAAAGAATGGAAAAAGAAGGATACGATGTCAACCGTCCTCCCCTATTCAAGGGTGAAAACTTCAACTACTGGAAGCAAAGAATGATCGAATTCTTTGAATCATGTCAGATTGACATTTGCAATATTGTGATGCGCGATAGCTATATTCCTGTAGATGAAGACAAAGAACAACTCTCAAAAATCAAGTGGACTGACGAGCAGAAGCAATGCTACTTGTTAAACTCCAAAGCTCGCAACTCTCTGATGTGCATTCTCTCTAAAGAAGAATACATAAAGGTTCACGCTTACCAAGGAGCCAAAGAAATGTGGGACACCTTGGTTGTCACTCATGAAGTTTAAGCAAAGGCAAAAGGAATAAGCTGAGCCTGTTTACAAGACAGTACAAACTATTTTCGATGCTTGAAATGAAGACATTCAAAGCATGTTTAACAGATTCCAAACGATCCTCAATGAGCTGAAATCATTGGGAAAGTCATATGAAAACTTCGACCATATTGATAAAATCTTACGAAGTCTTCCCAAACAATGGAGACCCTAGGTCACAGCTCTATGAACATCAAAGAATCTAGACATAATAAGTCTAGAAGAGTTGGTAGGGATATTAAAGGTTCATGAACTCGAGCTCCTTCAAGATGGCTCTATCAAGAAACAGAAAAGCATCGCGCTCAAATTTGTCAAGAACACACTCACTAAAGCTCTCAGAACAGATGAATCCTTCGAGATAAACATAAGTCCATGGACGAGAACGATGAAAATGAGCTTTCATTCATCATAAGAAAGCTTCAATCTATCTAGGAGCCCGTGCTTTTAATTCCAAAAACAAGCCATTTTCTATTTCGCTTTTCCTCATATTCCAAGGATTTTTCCTTTATTATTGTCACTGTAGGTGACAAAGCCTCGTTCCTTTTTCCAGAAGTTTGTAAATTCTTCTTGTCTCCGGTCATGTGTTTTGAACATCCACTGTCAAGACACCACATAAACTTCCTTGGTTTTGATAATTCCTACAAAATAAAAAGAACAAGTTATTTAAGTACCCAACAACTTTGTATAGGTCCTTTGGGTTAGATTGGAAAATTTGAATCATTTTATGACCCAAACATATTTACTGCTTGGAACATCATAATGCTTAATTTTACATTTGTTTGAAGTATGACCCTTTTTCATACAATAAAAACATGAAAAATTTGTGTTCCTATAAGTATTTCCTTTTTCTACCCAAACTCGAAGGTTGTTTTATCTAGTAGTTTCTTATAATTTACACAAGATAAACATTCATCACTACTAGTACATTTACCTTTTTCATAATATAAAATGTTATTTTTCAAATCTTTATTTTCTTCAAGAATATTTTCAAAATTCAATTTTAGCTCTTTGAAATCCTTTTTCAATTTCTTATGAGCTATATCTAATTTTTCAGATTCAAGTAATAAAGCAGTTTTTAGAAAAAAAAAGGCTTGTTTCTCAACACTAAGAGGGGAGGGGGGTTTGAATTGGTGATTTATAAAAATGCACGCTTTTCAAATCTTTTTGCAAAGTTAGAATGATCTTTAAACTTTCTTGTGTTATAAGTAAAGCGCATATGCAAAGAAAGTAAAGAGATAATGAAAGAGATACAAACAACAAATTTATACTGGTTCGGCCTCAATGCCTACATCCAGTTTCCCTTCCAATCAACCTTAGATTGAAGGATCTTTCACTATAATGATTTGAGTTTTACACCAGAGGTTTTACAGAGCTCTCTCAAATGTAAACACCTTTCCCACTCAACAATCAAATATAAGAAAGAAAACACATGCACACACAAAACCACACGTTACTGCTGCAGAACCCCTTTGAGAAACACCTCTCAAACTCCAAGAGCTCCTCACTCTTCTTCCTATCACGCACGAAGAGGGAAACAACACAATCAACGATTGCAGAATCCTTTTTTGATCAATACAGATACACCTTCATAGTGCGAATAAGATCAGTCAGTCACGTTCTTCAAAGCTTCTCTCTAGAATCCTTCAAGTTTCTTCAAATTCTTCACTTCTTGATTCTTGGAGCGTCTAAGCAATCTGTAAAACTTTCTCAGATCAAAGATATCAGATATGAAAATGTACAAATGATCAAAAGTTCTTACAATTGAATGTAATGCTTAATTTATAGATTTCATCATGCAGATGCAGAATAATCGATTACGTTAGTAATGTAATAGGTTACATAACAATCAGATGTAACATAAATTCAACTAACACATATATAATTGAATGCACAATTAATGTAATCGATTTGCATTTAAAGGTAGTTAAACATATTTAAAAATATGACCGTTAATACTGTTTTGACTAAGATGAAAACAGTTTTCAAAAGATAACAAACTTAATTGATTACATAAAATGTGTAATTGATTAAGCTAATCACTTAAACAAATTTTGAAAACATTTTCTCTTCAAAAACTCAGTACAACACATTTGAAAGTGATATATGCAAAGACGCGAGTTTTAATCGATTTAACAACTAATGTAATCGATTCAAAACTTGTTGTTTTGTCATAGTTTAAAACATAAGTTGTCTGATGAACTTAATTGATTACAACATCACTATAATCGATTATTTCATGCATATTTGCTTTTGTGCTTGTGGTTTTCATCACACAAAAACATATAGTATGCATACAAAGATATAAACACATCATGATCAGTAGTATGCAAAATCAACAATATGTCAACATTTGTATTAATCACAATAAGCATATACATATCCAAATATGTATCAATCACCAATACATATTTTTGTTGTGTCATGACACCATTTATGTGTTGTTATTATCAATGTGTTGTCATCATAAAAAACCAAACACATCAAGGATTGGGTTCGACACTCATATTGCTCCCCTATCAACAAGCAACATAAGTATCATGCAATTCATCTTCACTATTATACTCACTAGAATTTTCAGAATCGCTAAATGTACTTACTTGGCTTCCAACCATGTCGTCATCCGCCATCAGACAAATGTTTGCTTCTTCATCTGAATCGCTCAAGTTAGAAATTGTTTCGTTGTCATCGTCCCGTGCGATGTACGCTTTGTTCTTCTTTAAATTTCTCTTTTCTTTCTTTTCTTCACCATTCTTTTGATTTGGGTAGTCAACTTTTAAGTGCCTTTTTTTCTCTACAACTAGCATCTATAGTTTGAGGAAGATCCTTGATTTTCTGTCTTTTCGTATTTGAATCTTCCTTTGCCTTTTGATTTCATGAAGTTGTTGACCCTTTTGATTAGGAGACTTAAATTTTCTTCTTCTTTTGAGTCTTCATATTTTATTTTGCTTTGGCTCTTTTGTACCTCATATTTGAAGGTTAAAGTCTTTTTCTTGGTTTTTCCTTCTTCTTCGTGTAGTCTTTCAAGGTCAAGTTCATGCTCTCTTAACTTTTTGAATAATGTCGCCATGGTCATTGTGTTGAGATTTTCTAACTCAAAAATTGCAGTCACTTTTAGGTGCGAAGAGCTATCTAAAGATTTTAAAATTTTTATGTTAAGCGCATCAACTTCAAACGACTTACCTAGTCCAATGAGATGGTTGACGATGTTGGTGAAGCGTTTTTGAACATCTGAGATGGTTTCTCTTTGCTTCATCCTGGATTAAGGTATTTCTTCTGGCTCTCTTAACATCATTTGTACCTTCGTGGGTTACGCTCAGCACTTCCCACATTTCTTGAGCAATCTTACACACATATATCCTGTAAAACTCATCGATAATTAAACTAGATGAAATAATGTTACGAGTTCTTACATCATTTTGAGCTTTCCTCTTTTCTTCAATAGTCCATTGATCATGGGGTTTAGTTCCTGCATATTGTTAATTATAACAGTCGGAACAAAAGAGGACAATGCACAATAGCTTCTAAATATCAACATCAACAGACTCAATAAATATGTGCATTATAAGTTTCCAAAATGCATAATTTTCACCAATAAATAGTGGGGGTCTGTTAATAGAAGCACCCTCTACAAAAGTTTGATATTGTCCCTCCATTGAATGACTATAAAAGCAAGCTCTGATACCAATTGTCAGAGTGACTGCAACGGAGTGACTGCGTGAACAAATTAACCAAGAGAGGAGGGGGGTGAATTGGTTTCTTACAAAAACGTCTGCCTTTTAAATTTTTCCCTCGATTAAACTTACTTTGTAGATAATATGAACAAAGTAAAAAGAGTAAGGTTGAGAGAAATTTGCATAGAGGATTTTATACTGGTTTGGATCTTACCAATCTTATGTCCAGTTGTTATTCTCTCAAAACAAGATTAACTAATCCACTAATCACAAAACTAATACAAACTACAATCACACAGATACAATTTGCAAGGTTAGAAAACACCTCTCTTGAAGCCACAAGAGATGAAACACAGCTCCCTCAGACACACCAAGGGATGAACCCACTTCCTCCAACCGCACAAAGGATGACACCTTTCTCAGAACACCTCCTCAAACACACCAAGGATGAACTGGATTTTCCTCTGTCACCGCAGTAGCACTTCACCAGCTCCGCAAACACGAGTTTCTCAAGCCTAACAAGAATAATAGAATCTCAAGTGATTTACAATAATTCTGAGCTCAAAAGAATGTCCAAGATGCTAGAAATGAGAGTTTATTTATAAACTCAAGCTTGACACCTTCCAAACATTCATTTTCAGCCATTCTAAAGTAATAATCGATTATCATACTTGGTAATCGATTATTCACTAAAGGACAAGAAAAATGAATATTCCAATGGCTAGAAAACGGCCAAAAACTTTAACGGTACGCAGGATAATCGATTATTTCGAGTGATAATCGATTATTTATACTAATAATCGATTATTATCAAAACTAAGAGTTTTCCAAAACTGATTGTGATAATCGATTATTTCACTTGTTAATCAATTATCACTAATTGATTATCATCTGTAATAATTGATTATTGGAGCTTGATTTTGACTCTTATAGAAATTTATAATTCAAACCTACATGAATAAAAAACTATCTAAAACTTAAGTTATAAGACACTTTTATCACTTATTACAAAAGCTTTTTAATGTCTTACAAGTCTTCAATTGTTCTTCTTTCAACTTGATGCTTGAGACTTGATTTTCTTCATCATCAAAACTTCATTCATTCTTCATTTTGGTAACAGTCTTTTCTCCGTTCATTCCTCATTTCTGCATATTAGTTTCACTTTTTCCTTCGATTAGTCGGTTTACCTAGGGTTCCTTCATCTTCCAGGGTTTATTTGCCGTTTAAATCATCTTCCACCACCAAACCTCTAACCTCAACTGAATTACCTTCCCACCTAGGGTTTCTCTTAAGGTTTGTTGGGATCTTGAGTTCTTATTCTATTCGCTGCATCTTACTCACTGGAGGAAGCTTCAAGGAGTCCAAATCTCACTCGCTTCGCTCCAATCGGCCTCTTCCTCGGAGCATTGTCCATCATGTAGAATTGAGCCCCAAAACTCATTATACAAAGTTCAACGTGATAAGCAAATTCTGCAAACTTCGAAAGTAGGATAATTTTATTTTTGCATTTGTTTCACTCTGTTTTTTTGACAAAATTGACTACAAGTATAAAAACAAGATAATTGTCATTGTAGTTTTCACCAATAAAGAATTTGATTTGAGTTTCTTACCCATTTGAGGATGTTTTCCAGGCTGTTAAGTAATAAAAGAAAATAATGTTTTAGAAGCTGAAGATGATTCATTGCCTTAAGAAGTTTAATTTAGAATTTGTAGTCAAAAGGTAGATTGAAAAGATATCAGAAGTAGAGTGAAAAGATATCTGCAATTTCCTACATAGCTCATGTGATAGTTCCATTACCAAATTTCATTGCTTTTCTTGAATAAGGAATTCAGTGGACTGAGAAGTGGCCTTGAAGAGAAGATCGAGAGTGTTTTGTTACACGATTTGAAATGGGATAGAATGGTTAATGGAGGATGTGTTAGTAAATTGGAAGCGCTATCCTATTGATATTTTCCGCATATCATTTATCTTAAATGAGTTGCAATGGTAGTTAAAACATGTAGATATTTGTTTTCATTTGGTGGGGACTAAGTATGAGAAAAATCCATACAAGACAAATTGTGCTCGGAAGAAATATCGAACCATGATCTCTTCAAAAATAAATAAACCAAGAGTTTCTTCGAAAAATTCACTGGAACTAACATGTGAACAGAATTCTACAACAAACTAACAATTTTACCACTCCAGATGTGAAATTCTAAACCATTAACCAATTTCATCTAAAACACTATATCAGTTTTTCAAGCATAATCATAAACTTACACACCGAAAATTTGCAGTTGTTTTATTGGCAGATCTTCTCATACTTTGTCTGATTAAATTATGAGGGTCACATCCTTTGAACTTCTCATGTAATCCTTGACTTTTCATTTGTGCCTTATTGGTGTTAGCTTAGGCAATGCACTTTACGGTATGAGGTTTAGTTATGACCAAATTATATCTTTGAAGCGTATATGCTTGGCCATTAATCAACCAAACATGATAAGCCCATCATCTACCAACCCTTCTATACCATATACACATTCTGCTTATCTACTTTACTCCATTCTGCTTATCTACTTTACTCCTGTTACTTTCAAACATATCTTAACATAACAAAACGTACTGTAATCAATATTTTGAGCAATACTAAAAGGATTCCCTCACTGAAATAAGTTTTTCAGTTACCCAACAGAAGGGATAAAATCTGTCAGCTGATATGGTGGTTCTCTTGATTTTTTTTTTTTTTTTCAATACACATTCACGTTTAAAATATAAAACATTACTGAAACAAAGGGACAAGACAAAGGGTATTCTCTTACATACACGAGTAATAAAATAAAACATGCATAAGAAATGGTGGTCACAAAATATGTAAGGTAAAATGGAATGAAGGCACATTAGTAGAAACCAGTCACAAATAATATCAATTCCACCAGCATCACACATTTACGTTCTTCCAAGGAAGGGATAAGATAATGGATCCTCTTCCACGTGTCACTTCAACATGGTACCAAACGATAAGGCTACCATTCAAATATTTTCCTTACTCGTGTGGACAATATGCTGTAATGTCATCACTTATAGAATCGAACGGTTGTAAGATGTCAGGAAGCAATCCCTTCCATTTGAAACCATTGGATGAGTACTGAAGAAATCACACTATTATATATAGCAAGAGGGAGAAGAAGCTTGGCCATCTAGCAGCAGAAGTGCAAGTGATTCAGAAGTAAGAAGGTGAAGGAAATGGCTTCATCAATGATCTCCTCTCCAGCTGTTACCACCGTTAACCGTGCCGGTGCCGGGATGGTGGCTCCGTTCACTGGGCTGAAGTCCTTGGGTGGGTTCCCAACGAGGAAGACAAACAATGACATTACTTCGGTTGCAAACAATGGTGGAAGAGTGCAATGCATGCAGGTAAGAAATCGAGACATAGACATTGGAATTATATGTTAGATGGGTAGAAAAGGTTACTGAAATTATGATATCATGGGTGGTAGGTGTGGCCAACAGTTGGGAAGAAGAAGTTCGAGACTCTGTCTTACCTGCCAGACCTGACTGAGGAACAGCTTGCTAAGGAAGTAGACTACCTTCTTAGGAGCGGATGGATCCCTTGCTTGGAATTCGAGTTGAGTTATAAGGTAAAAATTTCTTGGAAGCCCTTTTGATGGTAATGATATGAGTTTTGAGTTTTGATGGTAATGATATGTGTTTGTTTATAGGACGCTTTCCCACATCGTGAGAACAATAGGTCACCTGGATACTATGATGGAAGGTACTGGACCATGTGGAAGCTGCCTATGTATGGGTGCACTGATTCTTCTCAGGTTATGAAAGAGCTTCAAGAGGCCAGGAATGCCCACCCTGACGGCTTCGTCCGTATCATTGGATTTGACAACGTTCGTCAAGTTCAGTGCATCAGTTTCATTGCCTACAAGCCACCAGGCTACTAAGTTTCCATTATTTGTAACCACTCCACTTTGTTTGTTTGTACTTAAACCAAATTCCCATTTCCTTTTCTCTTTTTGTTGTCCGGAGTATCTTCTGTGGAAAGCTAGAGCTTAATCCCTTGATGTATGGAGATATATTTGATATATTTATTGAATTGACATCTCCTAACAGATGCTCTTCATACAAACGAGCCTCGGGATCGAACCAATTCTATATTGCTATTGCTTTTTGATATTCATCATCCTATATTTTTTACTTCTGATTTCAGAAATGAATGTATGAGAATTAATGAAAAGTTGCTGCAGTTCTGTTGCTTTGTCTTAAATAATTCAAGAACCCATTAAACATGCATTTCCTTCTTTGGATAGAAACTAATCTTTACAACAAATTAAATTAATTGAGTCAGTAAATGTATGTTAACGAAGTTACTCATGCTGTGTTCTTCAACTACACAGCACAGTTGAGCTTGGACTTTAAGTTTTCACGCATACAAATGTTCTTAAAATATTCCAAACCCTCCTACAACGTTCTCCTAATAATCCACTTACTTAGCTTTGTGTTGAAAAAGTCATCTTATTCTACATTGTTTAGTTTCAATTCTTTTGAATGGTTTATATAGAGTAACTCTATATACCCTGAGTAACAATGAACACTACTGGAAAAAATATTTTCTATGACGACAGGTGAAGTTCATCTGTTATAATAGGTTAAACGATGACATTTTTGTAATAAAAATAATACTTATTATATGATAGGTAAATGGATATTTGTTATAATAACTAGATACGGTGGCAAAGTTGAAATTATGTTCAACATCTATTCAAGTTTAGAAAAACCTATCATAATAGTTTTTTATTATGACGGTTAGTAACCCTCCCATCATAATATGGTAGATCCAATGACAAAATTGAAATTCTGTTGAAAACCTATTATGACTTAGGAAGACTTGTCATAATAAGTCTCAATTTCTTATTTTTCCACTTCATTCACACATTTCTTCGTTTTTCGTTCTTCGTAGCAAAAAACTCTTTTCTCATATTCTCTCATTGAATCTCACTTAGAGAAGAAGTTTCATACTTATTGGCCTTCCATCGCGTTCTCCTCCATATTGGCCCTCTCTTGGAACTCTAGCATCCACTGTACACGTCTCCTTTGCATTGGTCATCACCTGAAACCCTAGCCTCTATCGTTCGCCTCCTTTGCATTAGGCCTCCCTGGAACCCTAACCTTCACCTCGTGCTACTCCTCTGCGTTGGCCCTCCCTTAGAACCCTAGCTTCCAATGTGCAACTTTTGAATCAAAGAAGGGGGAGAATGGGGTGAAGGACTTTGTCGATGTCATGTTGCGACTCGGTACTGAAGAATAGGAGTATTGTGATGAAAGACCTAATATCAAAGTCATATTGCTAGTAAGGGATATACACAAAATGGTTGAGTCTTTTTGTTTCCTAAAACATATGTTTTAAACATCAAACTCAAACATTTGCTTAGTACCATTACGTAGAAAAAGATCAAATGTTTTACATAAACCACCCCAAAGTCCTTATTACTGAGTTAGTTGATGTTAGCAATCTAGCCCAATGATTTATCATTACACTAACTATATCAATTTTCTATCTTTTGTCTTCTTATTCACAGTGCCATATATCAGTTGGATTGAAACTCTCATTCTTCTTTCACACTTATTTTATGTTGAAAAGGATATCTTGGTTGGTTCAATAGATACTTCTACTAATAGAGTGGGAACTTTCAGAGCTCCTAAAGAATACAAGGGTGATGAAGAAACTCCAAATGGAACTCGAAAGCATGGTGAGCATGGAGATGAAGGTAGAAGAATCATACTTAGAGAAGTCAGAGTATTTGGACATGGTTATAAAAGGTTGCATTCAATGGCATCGTTACTGATACGACACGAGTCCAAGGAAGATTGCATGGTTGAAGACTTTTTCATTCCTAAAAACTCAAAGGTAATACATGGGCTATTATGTGAGACCCATATGCTTGGGATGGTGCAGAAAAGTTCTTGTCAGAGAGATTTGAGGGAAACAACATAGATCTGAAAGGGTATGACTTTGAGTTGATACCATTTGGATCTAGAAGAAGTATTTTTTAGTGCGCAATAAGGTTATAATGATATTATGTGTGAAGGTGAATTTTACTGATGGTTGTGGATGTGGAAGGTGGGTCTGAGTTCTTATCATCATGGGTCATCACCATGTATTAAGGGTCAAGTAGTATAGGATTTCCTTTTAGGCCTTGTATTAAGGGCCACGTATTGTATGGTTTGTAATGTTAGCTTGATGGAGGGTGTCCCACCGTAGGGCATGATGACCACATGGCAAGCTCTTAGTGAAGAGTTTTCTTAAGAAGGAAGTGGTCATGTGTCATTTTCTAAGTGGAGAAACTTTTGCTAAAATGGATTTCCACATGTCACTCTAAGAGTGGGGAAACTTTGCAAAAGTGGATTGTCACATAACACTCTAAGAGTGGAGGAACTTTGCAAAAGTGGATTGCCACATGGTGTTCTAAGAGTGGAGAAACTTTGAAAAAGTGGATTCCCACATGGCACTCTAAGAGTGGAGAAACATTGCAAAAGTGGATTGCCATAGGGCCCTCTAAGAGTGGAGGAACTTTACAAAAGTGGATTGCCATAGGGCCCTCTAAGAGTGGAGGAACTTTACAAAAGTGGATTGCAACATAGCCCTCTAAGAATGGAGAGTTTTTTAGATTTCTTGTTTACTTTGGAGACACCTTTCTCTATAAATAAAAGAGTCTCCCCCTTGTAAAAACACTTGATGAATTAGAATGTTATTATGTCAAATTGTTTGCAAACATATCTTATCTCAAGTCAAGGTTGAGCATCCCATGAGGTCCCTCTAGCCACCCTTCTCTGGATTTGGCCCAACCTCTCCATAGATCCATCAAAAACTTTCATCCCACCATAAATACTCACCCAAACCAGGATCACCACCCCCAAAACCGTGAGCACCCCACCATATCCATAGGTTCCACACCCATTCCTCCTCCATAACTTCATTTTCAGGCTTTGGCCAACCTTTGTACAACAACTTTTGAAGCACTTATAGGCCCTTAATTGGAGTCTTTATATCACTCTTAAGGTGTCCTTAATGAGATATAACAGCCAAAGGAAACAAACCAACAAACACACAAACAACAAGCAATTAGTATCAACTTTAAAAGGAATAACCAAACAGCAAGCAAAGCTATGAAGTATTGAATGAATTAACACCAAATGAACATAGTAAATGATGGAATTAAAGTGAAATAAGGATTGGATATTATTTCTAACATGCAAGAAAAACTATAGAAAAAATTTTCACTCAAACAAGGGAGACGAAATTTCACGTCCTCGCTAGGCGAGAATCACGTGCACTGAGTGCTGACAGAAAAAAGAAAGTTTCTTTCTACCTATCATACTTTCCTAAATTGACCAAACCTAAGGCTCTAGATACCACATGATATAGAAAAACATACCTAGATAAAAATAAAACTAAGAACTAAACAAGAACAATTAAGAAATGGAATTAAAAGACTAAAAATGTTGAGAGGAAACTATTGAATTGGAAGGCATGCCACTTGAATGATCCAAGATAAATGCCAAGGACGATCGTCAATTGTTCTTCACAAGATAAGATCCAAATTTAGACTAAGAGACAAAATTTTATCTCAAAGAAGTAATGCAATTGAATGAGAAACACTCTTTATATTCAAATTTGAAGGTGTATGTACAAAGGAGACCTTAGGTTGCTTATATAGCACTAGGAGATGAAGTAGGTGGAGAAAACTAAAGGATGTGGGACTTGGAGGGCTTCAAGTCTGGACAACAACTCTCAAGACTGTTTTAAGTCCCACTTCTCTTAATTCTACAACCTCTTAAGGGTATATAAGTTACCTAACTAGTCTAAAGATCAAAACTAAAACTATACATGAGATATCTTACAATACAAGCAACTAAAAGGAGAAGAAACTTATTTATTCATCTTTGTTTTAAGCTCAAACTATGTGAATTCACACATTGCTTGCACCTTAAAGAAAAGAAGAATATATAAGCTTCTCTACAACAAAAGCTAAGAAAAAGAAACAAAAGAGGCAAAATACAAGCCTATGAAATCCTATGCTACTAAAGCCAAAATACAAGCCAAGGAACCTACTCTACTCGTTTTGTACAAAGGTATAAAGGATCCAAGAAATAAGATGATTTCCTTTAGCCATGCTTCTTGTTATCCTTTTATTCTCTTCATCATTTGCCTTATTTATGATCACATCAACATATGGCGTCCCAAACACCATTTTGTTGAGGACAAAATGGATTTCATATGTTGGGGAAGATGGAAGAATTCTAAACTATGCTTACAACTCACTACATATATGATTCCAAAAGGAATAAAAGCCCATGTGAAAAGTTTAAATTTCTTGATGAGGAAATATGGCAGGGCTTTAAGGATAAGCTATTAAATTCTCCCTTTCAGGTAAATTCATTTTATATGATAATTTAACTGTTTATATTAACATATTTCTAACATAATTCATTATTTATACTTTGATGTCATAGGCTAAGAGAACTACACACACGATCGCAAAATAAAACATCTACCTCCATAAATTGTCTTGTGGGAGTTTGATAAATGACCAGTATGAGTACATTCTTTATTTTCCACTATTTCTCTATCTTTTTGGTTTTAATAAAATCTCTCTCTTAATCTCTAAAACCCATTAAGATCACATCTCCTATTTTCTCCTAACTAGTTTTTAAATTACCAACAACTAAATCCTAAAAAATATTCACTCGTAATCTCTTTTAACTTTGAGTTTATTTTATTTTATTTGCATGTTTTTACTTATTACACCCCTTAATTTAATTTCCACACCAATTAATAAAGGTAAAAAGATCATTTTTCCCTTAGGCAAAAATACAATTAAAATCGAAGTTTCTCTTAAACTATTCTCTCTAGGAATTAAATCCACAACCATTCAATCCTACACCACCCCTCTATCAACAAGCCAACGCATCATATTGGTAATAACACACATATCACAATTCAAAAAATATACCAAAACATGTGTTGCACTTTATTAAAATAAAATCAAGAAAATAACGTAGTAATTAGGTTCTGACAAGACATATACCAAAACACCAAAGTCCCAAGACTATTTTATTTCTAATCATTATATTTTTTTCACGGGTCTTACAATGGACACCAATTGTTCTTACAAAGTCGTAAGTATATCCTGTAAAGACTCCAAAAATACTCCAAATGCTTCAAGCATTCAACTTTAGGGGTACTCGTCCTCCTTAACAGTGTTGGTCTCCTTAACGATACTCGCCTTCTCCAAGTCGGATAGGGCCTGCAAAAGACACACTAACGCTCAAGTCAACCAAGTGCACCTACAAGCAATAAATGTTATAATTAATGAACATAATAATTTACCTCATATTTGTGATATTTATACTATGTTTATGGGATTTTTATCTGGATGAATTTGATCCATATGTCTAATTACCTTGATTAATCTTAGGTTAATCCATCTACTTAAGCATACTTTAATTGTTACCTTAAGTAGTCCTTCCTTATGTTAAATCTACCTTGCTAGTATATAGGCGCCCATATTACTATAGTGCATCAGCTAATCAACATATAGCCAGCCATATTACTATGGTTTGTGAATAGGCATTTAAGTTTTAGGACATCTAAGCAAGTGTCAGTGTATCTTTCAACATATACGACATAATTAGTAATAAATATATTTAGTATATTATTAACATAATTTTTTGAATAATGTTAGAATATAATACGAAAGACCAATAATTGACATGCCTATATTATATTACTTTTTAACATAGGTTTAATCACATGATTAGTCTTTATTTTTGGTGACTTTTCTGACATAGGACCCTTACTTTCTTTTTGTCTCAACTGGGTTCCTATTTTTGATAAATTGAAGCAATCAGGTCATTTCCGTTAGTTCCGTACTAATACCATTAAAGAGTGTACCATATGTAACTTCATGATTTTTTTGAATATTTTAACTATTTTTTTATTATTTTTATTTTTATTTATTTTTATTTTTTTAAATTGCCACGTGTCAAATTAACATTGTGGCATGTGACAATAACAGTGTGATATGACACTAACAGTACTACATGTCATGTCAAGCCATGTGTCGTTGCATTAGTCTCAATTTAATCCATGTATTTTTATTTTGTCTCAATTTAGTTCTAATTTTTTTAAAAATTAAACAATTTTGTTCCTCCCCTAATTTATTATGATTGATATTTTTATTAAATATTTTTAATAAGATTAAGTTTATTTATATTTTATATTTAGTTAATTATATAAATGTTAATTATGTTATTTAAATATACCTATAAGAGTTTAGAAAAAACAATGACATGATACTTAGGGGTGAATTTTTTAAATGATGTGGCTAAGTGAAAAAATTATTAACATAAAATTCCACTTTTTTTTAACAAAGAATTGAAGAAATTTTCCATGAAAATGGTAATTAAAGATAATTTCTTTTTTTTCATGATCTTCTACATTAATTAGGATTTTCACCGAATTTATTCTAATTATTTACCTTAAAATAATAAACTTTCATGTCATTAATTTGTTCATTTTTTTTAACTTTTATAGGTATATTTAAAAAACATAATTAACATTTGTATAATTAACTAAATATAAATATAAATAAACTTTACCTTGTTAAAAATATTTAATAAAAATATCAATTTTAGTAAAATATTTGTATAATATTTATATACAAATTAAATTTTGTTTGAATTTGGAAAGCGACAAAATTATTTAATTTTAAAAACAATTAGGATTAAGTTGAGACAAAATAAAAATATAATGACTTGAGACTAATACAATGAAACGTGGCCTGATAATGACATATAACACTATTAGTGTCATGTCACACTATCAATTTAGTTCTAATTTAATCCTAATTTTGTTTCAATTTAGTTCAAATTTTTTTAAAAATTAAACAATTTTATCCCTCTCCTAATTTATTATAATTGATATTTTTATTAAATATTTTTAACATGATTAATTTTGTTTATATTTTTTATTTAGTTAATTATATAAATATTAATTATGTTCTTTAAATATACCTATAAGAGTTTAGAAAAAACAATGACATGGTACATAGGGGTGTATTTTTGAAATGATACGGCTAAGTGAAAAAATTATTGACATGAAATTTCCATGAAAATGGTAAGGTAATTTTTTTTTTCATGATCTTCCACGTTAATTAGAATTTTCACCGAATTTATTCTAATTTTTTACTTTAAAATAATACAATTCCATGTCATTAATTTGTTCATTGTTTTTTTAACCTTATAGGTATATTTAAAAACATAATTAACATTTGTATAATTAACTAAATATAATTATAAATAAACTTTACTTTGTTAAAAATATTTAATAAAAATATCAATTTTAATAAAATATTTGTATAACATTTATATACAAATTAAATTTTGTTTGAATTTGGGGAGGGACAAAATTATTTAATTTTAAAAATAATTAGGACTAAATTGGAACAAAATAAAAATAAAATAACCAAATTGAAACTAATGCAATGAAACATGGCATTGTTAGTGTCACGTCACACTGTCATTACGATTAACACAATTTTAGTTTGACAAGTGACAATTTTTTTAAAATAAAAATTAAAAATAAATGCAAAATATTATTTAATTTAAAAGAATTCGAATTAAATTGAGACGAAATAAAAATATAGGAACAAATTTGAGATTAATAAATGAAACGTGGTCTGATAGTGACATGTGACACTATTAGTGACACGCCACAATGTCAATTTAGTTCTAATTTGGTTCTAATTTTGTCTCAATTTTAGTTCTAATTTTTTAAAAATTAAACAATTTTGTCTCTCTCCTAATATATTATAATTGATATTTTTATTAAATATTTTTAAAAAGATTAAGTTTATTTATATTTTGTATTAGTTAATTATATTAATGTTAATTATATTTTATAAATATATTTATAAGAGTTTAGAAAAAAGCAATGACATAATACACAGGGATGGATTTTTGAAATGACGTGGCTAAGTAAAAAAATTATTGACATGAAATTTCACCTTTCTTTAATAAAGAATTGAAGAAATTTTCCATGAAACGATAATTAAAGATAATTTCTTTTTTCATGACTTTACATTAATTAGGATTTTTACGGAGTTTATTCTAATTTTTACTTAAAAATAGTAAAATTTGAGGTTATTAATTTGTTCACTGTTTTTTTTATAGGTATATTTAAAAAACATAATTAAAATTTGTATAATTAACTAAATGTAAATATAAATAAACTTTATCTTATTAAAAATATTTAATAAAAATATCAATTTTAATAAAATATTTGTATAACATTTATATATAAATTAAATTTTGTTTGAATTTGGAGAAAGACAAAATTATTTAATTTTAAAAACAATTAGGACTAAATGAAGACAAAATAAAAATATAATGATAAAATTAAGACTAATACAATAAAACATGACATTGTTAGTGTCACGTCACATTATTATTACGATGTGGCATAATTTTAGTTTGATACATAACAATTTTTTTTAAATAAAATAAAAATTAAAAATAAAAACAAAACATTATTTAATTTAAAAAAATTAGGACAAAATTAAGAGTAAATAAAAATACAGGACTAAATTGAAATTAATAAAATGAAAGGTGGCTTGATAATAACATGTGATAATAAGAATTTAAGTATTTTTTTATAAAATAATAAAAAGAAATTATTGAATTAAAAATAAGAATAATAAAAAACATAAAAAACTGTAACAACAATAACAAAGTAAATTAAGATTTGAAATGAGGTGAAATCGGTAGTTAGAATATTTGAAATAAAAATGAAAAAGAAGCAAAGACAATTGACATGGTTAAAACGTGGGAATAGAATGATAACAACGACGTCGTGTGACCCTCCAAATCGAACAACACGTATCTTCACTATAAATGAATTCCAGCTGCTTACATTCTCTTCCTCTCCATTCTCCTATCTACCACTTCCCTTCATTTCTTTCCCAGGTTTCCTCTCTTTCTTGCACTTTGTTCTAGATCTGAAAATAATTTCTTTTAATTTCCTCTCTTTTAATTTTGGGTGTGGAATGTCAAACAAAACGATTCTTGCACGGTTTAATGTTGATTTTTTTTTTCTTTTTTCGTTGAAAAATGTGATGTTTATAGATTTGTTTTGAGGTCCCTCTTTTGGGTTTTGGCTTGGGTGTTTTATTTTTTTGAAAATTGATGCATTGAGCTAAAGGTGGTTTTTTTTTCTGGGGGTGCCTATGAGCCGGACAAAAAATTTGAAAATTTTCATGATTTCAGATCTGTTGGTAATTTGTGAAAATTTGTTTGTTGTGTTTAGGAAGACTGGAAAATAGTGAAATGGGTTGCGGTTTTCTTTTTATTTTATTGTGTTTAGGTTGAGTGGATCTGTTTGCATATTGGATTAGGAGTGTAACAATTTTTTAAGATCATGGTTTTATTTATTTTTTTAAATAAGAAAACACCGCACATAGGTTAGAAAGAGACATTTCTGAAAATAATTTTATTGAATAGGGTATGGGTGTTACAATTTTTAAGACCATGTTCTCAATGTTGAGATTTTCTGAGTCTAATTTTGTTATATGTTGTCGTGCTTGTGTGAGAGAGGGAGACAGAGACATATTCTGAGAATAATTTTGCTGTATGGATTAAGAACGTACTTTCAATTTTGACATGTTCTGAGTATAGTTTTGTTATTATTTTGTTGCGTAGGTATTCTACTTTGAAATAAAGGTGATTTGAAGATGAACTGTTATGGTCTTCAAAAGAACGCCTTTGCAGCCTGTGAAGAGATGAGAGGCTCTGTGAATTTCGTTGATAAGAAGGAGTCCGTCGTTTGCCCTAAGCCAAGCCGAGTCGGGGTTGTATCTAACATGCCTATGAGGCACTTGAGATGGCATTTCAAGTAAATATCAGAATTCATTTCTTGACCTTTTTAAGTTTTGATGACATTAATCCGTTTTGGAAGCCTTTGGGGATCTGATTTGTTGCGTTTCAATTTTTCTTGAAGTCAACAGGCCGAGGGTTCTGATTCAAAAGGTGGGGCAGAGCTACTAGAGATTATGTTTAAGAAGGTAAGCTATGAACTTCATGAAAATTTCCTTTAGGCATAGGAAGATAAATGTCAATTAGGATAGTCTTGATACCATAGTAATGTATGAATTTGTGGTGTTATGCATGCTTTGTTTCTTTTGGTAGACAATTTATGTTGTATTTGAAATAAAGATTTTAAAAGTTGGTTTGCCACCATGATTTCGGTTGTGTTGTGATATTTAGGATTGTGGACTTTCCTGATCACAATTAAGTCTGCATCCGCTAAGTTTGTTTGTATTTTCTTGCATTGTCAATGATTGAATCAAACAGCTATAGTGACTGAAATTTTAAACCATGATTTGAAACTTTGTGCGATGGTTTTGGCTTCAAAGGAATATAGTCTTACAAGAAAACTTGGCTATTCTTTGAGGGGTCTTTCTGACAGATTCCACGAATCATAGATTGACATTTTATTTATTCTGATAACTTTGGTTTATGAATTGGTGTGCGTTATGGACAGGAGAGTTATGGGAAGGAGTTTTCAAATCAGGTAGCTTCATCTCCTCCATTTTTTTGTGGATCTCCTCCTGTTCGAGCTGCAAATCCCGTGGTCCAGGATGCTCGATTTGGAGAAAAGCATGATCCCGCATTTACCACTTCATCGCCATCAGGTTTATTTTCTCCATCCTCGGCTTCTGGCAAAGGAGGTTTTGTTAGGATGAGTTTCGGACTTAAACCGTCCACAGTTAGAATTGAGGGATTTGATTGCCTCAACAGGGATTGCCAGAATTCTAGGATCCCTACTGTTGCTTAAACTCCATTCAGAGAAGTGTACATAGAGGAAGCTGAGTGTGATTGCTTATAAAAATGACTTGACTTAACTAAGGTGAACATCTTTGAGGGAAAAGGCTGAAGAATCAAACCTTGTGTTCTTGAGAGGGTTTGATGTGTAAAGAGTGCTGTTCTTTCTGTAATATAAGGTTGGATCTGAGTGTTCTTGTAAATTTGGTTTAGGTCATCACCACGAGAATGTCCTGTATATAGAGAGTTGGTGATTCTGGATATGAATCCTTTGAATATGTTTAGCTAAATTTGAAAGCTTGTTTATTGTTCTTAATGAAATTAAACAGGCATTTATAATGAGAATTGTCAATATTTCTATTCCTTTGTTCAAGTTTAGGGTATCAAGTTTCTTATTTATAATGAGAAATGTGAATGTCATTCTGATTGAAGGAAAGGTAACTTTGCTTTGTTTCATAACCATTGATATACTCTTTGAATTGATATGTTTGGATTGTCTTAGAAGATGCACATGGATATTGATTATGCAATAGTACAAATGAGGTGCTCCATATATATTGCAATCTTTCATTGATTTTGCTCACAATTTCAAGCAACTGTTAAAGCAATCATGGTTGACAATGGTTCCGAGTTCATGAGCAGCACATTATTTTTCATTCTCATGCCTGGTATTGAACATATAAAAATCACATTATGGAACATAAGCATTGCCATATTCTTAATGTGACACGACCATTATAATTTCAACATCACTCTTTTTGGGGGTGAAGTGAATGTATTTTAGCTGCTATTTATCATATAAATTGATTACCCTTTCCTTCATTGAAAAATAAATCATCATTTGAATAACTTTACGAACATCTAATGTCACTTGTTTAGTTTTTTATTTTTATGCTATACGACCGAACTCATAAATTTGACATTCAAGTTAAAATTTGCATTGTTTGTTGAGCGTTACAGAGTGCCGTGAAAGTGAAATGTGAAACAAGGACAAGGTTTGAAAGAATATTAAGACTAGTTGTTTTCTTACTATATGGAGAATCTTGAATAAATAGAATATTCTTGTAATTAGATAAGATATCTTTAGAATCTTCCTAATTAGAGAAAATAGATATATAATCTTTTATTTTATTTTGTTTTCCTAGTTTCTCTATTTCCTTTTTAGGAGAATTAGATTGTTACAAATAGAGAATATGAGAATGTATTTTCAATTAATTCTAAATAATAAATTTTAGTATTATTTTCTACTTGGTATCAAGAGCTTCCGATCTTGGAACTCTTTTTGCTGCACAGTCGCACCGCCGCCACTGTCCGACCACCGCCGCTACCGCCGTCGCCGCTGTCCAACCACCGCCGCTGTTGCCGTCGCCGGTTGGGGTCGTTGATAGTGCAGAAAGGTGCGCCCAACTCCGACGACCACAACGCCGGAAGTCGCTCCGTGAAAGGAGCCACCACGCGCCGCCACACGCCTCCACCGTCGCCGGTGCCGCCACAGACAGGGTCGCAGGAGCACCCTTAGTCTATTCCTAGGGTCGGTGACGACTCGTTTGGGCTATATTTGAGCAGATCTGAGTTTTAAGTTTCGTTCTCTTTTTTCTGGCGAGACCCACTCGCCGTCGCCGCCACAGAAGAGTCACCGGAGACTCCTGAGTCTGTTCCTAGGGTTTGTGTCGACCCGTTTGACCTTTTCTTGAATAGATCTGGTTTTTTAAGTTCTGCTCCTTTTTTCTCGGTGTGACCTATACACCGTTATTGTCTTGGAGACTCCTCGTTGCATTCTACGGGATGTCTGAAGTAAAAATTATTTCTTTGAAAGTAATGGATGAATCAATGAGTAAGTCCTCTGAATCATGCACTTTGTCCATAAAAGGTAAGATTTGCCTCAATATTGTTGATCATGTGTCTCAAGGTATTTGGATCCTTGATTCAGGTGCAACTAATCATATGACACCTTTTAGTGTGTCCTTTGACTCATATGGTAAAAGAAATAAAGAACAACTTATTACAGTTGCGAATGGTCAGGATATACCTATATGCGGCTTTGGGAATATAATTTTGGACTCATCCATTGTATTGAAGGATGTTTTACATGTTCCTCAATTAACTAACAATCTTATCTCTGTGCAAAAACTCATAAAGGATTTAAATTGCTCAGTAACATTTTTTTCAACTTATTGTGTTTTTCAGGACCTTGCCATGGGGAAGACAATTTTAACTACTAAAGAGCAGAGTGGGTTGTATTTTTTAGAATTTGATGACCAAATCAACACGAAAATCATGACTCAACAAGCAACATCTGAGATGTGGGCAAAATCCCAAATATGGTTACATCATCAAAGGCTTGGGCATCCTTCATTCAGTCTTATCAAGTCCTTATTTCCCTACTTGTTTACCAAAGAATCTGTTGAGCCTTTTAATTGTGATATTTGTAAATTTTCAAAACACCATCGTGCATCTTATCCTATTAGTCATAAAAAGAGTATTTCTCCATTTGATTTAATTCATTCTGATGTTTGGGGTCCTGTCATAGATTATATTTCTGGAGCCAGATGGTTCGTTACTTTTATTGATGATTGTACCCGTGTCACATGGACATACCTTATGAAAAATAAATCCGAAGTGTTTCAAATTTTTGTTAATTTTTTCCATCTTGTCCAAAATCAATTTGGAAAAAATATCAAAAAAATTAGGTTTGATAATGGTACTGAATATGTGAATCATGAATTTCTTAATTTTTTGTCTCATAAGGGTATTGTTCATGAACTAACCTGTGTTAATACCCCTCAACAAAACGGGGTTGCAGAAAGAAAGAATCGTCATCTTCTTGAAGTAACTAGAGCTCTTCTTTTTCAAATGTCTGTTCCAAAAAATTACTAGGGAGAAGCTGTGCTAACTGCCACATATCTCATCAACAGGTTACCCACTCGTATCTTAAATGGCATTAGTCCTATAGAGTCTTTATTGTCTTTTGTTCCTTCTTCTTCCCTACTAACGAGTCTACCTAGTCGAGTCTTTAGATGTGTTGTTTTTGTTCACTCTCATCATCCTAACCGTGGTAAATTAGATCCCAGAGCTCTTAAATGTGTCTTTATTGGGTATCCTTCTAATAAAAAAGGGTACAAATGTTATCATCCTCAGAGTCGGCGCGTCTTTGTCACCATGGATGTCACCTTTCATGAAACACAATCCTTTTATGTCAGTCCACCACTTCAGGGGGAGAAAGCACTTGAAGTGGATGAACTCTCCTTCTTGTCATTACCATGTTTGTCTTTGCAGGATGCCCAAGACCTGAGCAATGAAGCTACCATAGTCCATAGTGAGGAAGAAGACAGATTTTTTGGCAAAAAATATGAAAGAAGAGAACAACCCACTTCGACTCTCGAGCAAGAAAAATTGTCTAATCCGGAGGTGAGGATCCCTGAAGATATCAATGATGAGAAGGTAAGTATTACTGAGGATTTACCCATTGCATTGAGAAAGGGAAGAAGATCATGTGCTAAATATCCTATTTCTCAGTATGTTTGCACTAACAATCTCTCTGATAAGCACAAAAGTTTTATTGCTGCCATTGATGCCACAGAAATTCCTACCTCAATCCAAGAGGCCATGAAACTTGAACATTGGAATCAAGCCATGAAAGAAGAGATGAATGCATTAGAAAGAAATTCAACTTGGGAGATTATTGATAAGCCAAGAAACAAGAAGGCAGTAGGGTGTAGATGGATATTCACAGTGAAAGATAAGGCAGATGGGACAATAGAAAGATATAAAGCTAGATTGGTGGCAAAAGGATATACCCAAACATATGGGATTGACTATGAGGAGACATTTGTCCTAGTGGCAAAGATGAATACAGTTCAAGTTATTCTCGCTTTGGCTGCCCATTTTGGATGGGACTTACACCAGTTGGATGTGAAGAATGCCTTTCTTCATGGAAATCTAGATGAGGAAGTTTACATGGAGATTCCCCCAGGTTTTGAAGTGAAAAATGAAAGAAACAAGGTATGCCTCCTGAAGAAAGCATTGTATGGTCTTAAGCAATCCCCTAGAGCATGGTTTGGAAGATTTACAAAAGCAATGGTTTCCTTGGGATACAAACAAAGCCAAGGAGATCATACTCTATTCATAAAACACTCTTCTACAGGTAAACTCACTATATTACTTGTCTATGTGGATGATATGATTATTGCAGGAGATGATGAAACAAAAAAATTGGCATTAAAAGATAAATTGGCAGCTCAATTTGAAATGAAAGACCTAGGAAAACTCAAATATTTTCTTAGAATAGAGGTTGCCTACTCCAAGAAAGGAATTTTCATCTCCCAAAGGAAATATGTACTTGATCTCCTCAAAGAAACAGGAAAGCTGGGATGTAGAACCTCAACAGTTCCTATAGAACAGAATCACAAAATGGGATGTGAAGAAAGTGCTCCTGTAGAGAAAGCCCAATATAAGAGATTGGTAGGAAAATTGATTTATCTATCACACACAAGACCAGACATTGCTTATGCAGTTAGTGTTGTGAGTCAATTTATGCATGATCCAAGAGAGAGACACATGCAAGCAGTTGACAAAATTCTCCAATACTTGAAGTCAAGTCTAGGAAAGGGGTTATTATTCAAAAGGGAAGACACGTTGACTATGAAGATATATACTGATGCTGACTATGCAGGTTCTATTACTGACAGAAAATCTACTTCTGGGTATTGTGTGTTTCTTGGAGATAGTCTGGTAACATGGAGAAGCAAAAAGCAAGATAGAGTTTCTCGTTCTAGTGCAGAAGCTGAATTTCGAGCTCTTGCTCAAGGAATGTGTGAAGGACTCTGGATGAAAATCATTTTGGATGATCTTAAAGTCAAAGTGGAGAACCCGATGCAACTACACTGTGACAATAAGTCTACCATGAGCATAGCCCATAATCCAGTACAGCATGATAGAACCAAACACATTGAGATTGACAGACATTTCATCAAAGATAATCTTGATAAAGGCTTTGTGATTACAACTCATGTTCCTACAGAACTTCAAATAGCATATATTTTTACAAAAGGGCTTCCTCCGGGTAGATTTCAAGATCTTGTAAGCAAGTTGGGAATGATTGATATTCATTTACCAACTTGAGGGGGAGTGTTGTAATTAGAGAAGATATCTTTAGAATCTTCCTAATTAGAGAAAATAGATATACAATCTTTTATTTTATTTTGTTTTCCTAGTTTCTCTATTTCCCTTTTAGGAAAATTAGATTGTTACAAATAGAGGATATGAGAATGTATTTTCAATCAATTCTAAATAATAAATTTTAGTATTATTTTCTACTAATACAATTATCATCTTTTAGAATTTTAAGAATTAAAATCATGGTTTTTTTTTATAAAGATTATTTCATGCTTCGGAAGGGCTTGAGTGAAAATAATAAACACCTTTGATAGAGGAAATACTTTTTAGGAACTAATCAATTTTTTTTATTTGTTTTTATTTTTCTAAACAATTGGTTTCTACATGTCTTCTCATATTTCTCAAAGTCAGTTCAAAATGACAACTCAAATTTAGGAGTTGAAAGTTGACAAGTACAACTTCTCTAAAGAGAAATACATTTAAATGATTGAAGAACCAAAATAATTACTAGATCAATATGAATTATCCATCAAAGACAAAAGGAAGTACAAGGAAGGTTTAGAAAGAAAAATATTTGGTAGAAAAAGAGAAGACAAGGATAATAAAGAAGAAGATTTCAGATCCTCAAATGAAATTGTTAAAGAAGAATATTTAAAGAAAAATATTTGGTAGAAAAAGATAAGACAAGAATAATAAAGAAGAAGACTTCAGATCCTCAAATGAAATTGTTAAAAGAAGAATATTTAAAACCCGATTCAAAGACATTTATCTATTCTATTACAAATGTTGAATCTATTTTTTATTTGAAATTTATAATTATATGAATACTAGTATTTTGTTTCATAGGGAACTAAATATTAAACAACGACCATGAAACAATTTGGAAAAGAAGGACATAAATGATGAAGGTACTTTCAAAATTATTTTTTCTAAAGTTTTTGGTAGTCCTTTTTCGTCTACTTCACATTAGCCTCGACCTTTCCCTCTAGGTATGCTTGAGCTTTTGCTCGAGCTTTAACTTGATAGTTAATATTTTTGAGCCCTTGCCTCTTCTGCGTGCATCATAATCTTCTTGACATGAGCAACATGTAACTTCTCTTACCTTAGTGTTTTGATAACAAATTCTAACAATACTTTGATAATGAATTTTAACAATACTAAGAAATTGAAATATGTGGTATTTTAATTGAATTATCTTTATTTCTAAAATAATTTCTTTGGATATAGTGATGGAAATATCATTGATTTTAATTTTTTTATAAAGTAATTTAATTTCTCTTTTAAAGAAAAATTCTATTTTAAAAATATTTTGATAACTTGACTCTACTTTTCACTTTGTATCCACTCAGCTTGTCTTGTGGCTCAAGTCATTCCATCTCAAGTTGTCTTGACCATGGGATTGGGATGAGTCGTCTCGACCTTTGACCTTGACCAACTCATTTTGACCTTCAATCTTGATAATTTGACTAGACCTTTGGTTGGACTGAATTGTCTCGACTTTCGATCCAAGGCTAGTAATCATGACCTATGATCCAAGCCCATTTATCTCGAGCTTCAGCTTGAGCCAACTCATCAGTACCTTCAACTTAGGCTGACTTATCACAAACTTTACCCCAAGCCGACTAGTCACGACCTCCAAGCTAACGAACACATCTCAACCTTCATCATAGGACGACTAATCTCAACATTCATCTTAAGCCCAATCAATTCCACATTCATAAGGGCTTGAATCAACTTGACCTTTAGTCTTGGCTTACTCATCTCGATCATCATTCTAGGCCCAATTGACTCCACATTCGTCATTAGCGGAATCAGCTAGACCTTCAGCCTAGGCCAAATCATTGAGACCTTTGGGTTGAGCCAAATCGGTGGGACCTTTGTCTTGGGCCAAATCTGATCGACCTTTAGCCCTACTGAATCTGCTCGAATTTTGGTTTGGACCAAGTCAGAAAATTTGGCCCAAATCAAATTGGCTTGGCCTTTGGCTCGAGCCAAATCAGCTCGCCCTTTGCCTAGGTTGACTCGGCTCGGTTTTTGTCTAGATCGACTCAACTCGACCTTTCATTCAGGTCGACTAGTTTCAATCTTTAATGTGGACTGACTGGGGTTGACTTTCGTCTCGGCTAACTTGTCTCAACCTTCAACAATGTTTGACTTGTGTAACACCCCGATTTCTAGGATGCCACGGGTTTACAAAAAACTGAATATTTATAAACTTTCTTATATCGTAGAAACATATTTTTCATAAACCTTAACTTTTAAACATGTATAATTTATTCAAAACATAGTAGTTCCAAAAGCCTTTTCTAATTACATTATTCCAAAAGTAATTAAAATGACTAAGGAAATAACACAACTACAATTACATTGTTTCAAAACTCTATACTACAAGAACTTTTTAAAGAAACCAAAATTTTTCCCCGTCATCTCACGAATTTATCATGTCTCTAGAACATCTACAATATCATCTGCTCACGTATAACATATTATATGATTATCACCGATAATTTCATTTTCACAAACACACACACGTATGGGGTAAGCTACCGATAAAACAATCATAATAAAAATATATAAATATACTGATTATATCAACAATAATCAAACACCTCATACGTAGTAGCAATAACAATAGGATTCCTAATCCTCTAACATAAACAAATCAATCATAATGAATTACTCAATCATCGATCCTTGATCCTCAATCCTTGATCTCTAACCCTTGACGTCATCCATAGACCCTTGGTCTATCCACTCATTAGCACCTATATTAACTACTTACTATAACCATTATAGTAATGCCACTATCAACATAGCATAACCTGGAGCATCTTCAATACCATGATCATCATCATAGATACACCACCATCATTACTACCTCAATCATGAACAACACCATAAGCATCACCAAACCATGAACCCCATAATGGAAAGATTCAGTCACACTCTTATACCCTACCTCACCGACTATAGTCGCTCCTACAACCCAATTTGTAACCTCCACTACATATATGTTCAAGTAGTCCCGCAATGCAGCTAAGGAGCATGCCTTCCTACCACACAAGGACAAGGAAAACACCATCACCCCAACACATGGAAGGTTTAATACCCGAACAACCCTACCTTTGCACACAAGGAAAAAGGAAGCACATATCTGTAGATAAAACCTAGATTTACTAGGTACAACAAGTAAACTTATCCTTCACTCTCATGCGCATCAACCACATATTCATGTAAACCCTAATACTCATTAATGCTCCAATCTCTTCCAAAAGTCAAACTTGACCCTAAACATAACTACTAATCATATTCTCTGATTGTCATAACGTTCTACAGCTCCTTCAGCTTGATCTGTGTCCAATTGTTATCAAAATCGCCATGTTTAACTAAGAAAAACACTATGATAATCGATTATCATAAATGATAATCGAGTTTCCCTAAACATACATATGTAGACAAAATACCTTGTGATAATCAATTATCACTTAAGATAATCGATTATCTCAGTGGTTCCACACAACAAATCATCAGAACTCATCATGCATGGACGAATAATCGATTATCATCCTAGATAATCAATTATTCCTGAGAATAATCACGTTCCTGAACCTAAGGTCCAACCCATATGTATCAATCCTAAATCACGTGAAAACATGCTTAAGACATCATACATGCATTCCATCATCATAGACCATTGTAAACACACTCAAACACATAATTTACATTCTTTGATTCGTTCAAAACCCATCATCATGCAGATTTCAACCCAAACAACCCAAAAACTCTTCACATGTTTATCATACCATATTTATATCATATCTTTGTATAGTAAAGCTTTATTCTCATAACTTTGTTCCCCCTTAGCATCAAACCCTAAAATAGGATAACCCAACAAAATCATATATTCATAGGAAAAACCCAACACAATATAACATAAACCCTATCTCCATGCTTACACAAACCATTTTCAAACCATAACCATAGATTCTCATATTCATAATTATACACACATGCATTAAATCCAGAATTAACCAATCAAGATAATAAAAAATAAATAACATACAACAAACATAGGTAAGCTTCCCCTTAACCCTCAAGAAAATCAAGAATACTCGCATTCATCATACAATAAAATAAACAAACAAAGGTAAGTTTTCTCATAGCTTGGCCAACACTAAGGCTTTATCTACATTCCAAGGATCACAATTGCCAAAGTGGCGCAGTGGAATGGTTAACGCGTTCAACAAACCAAGAGGAGGGTGAATTGATTTCTTATTGCAGATCGTTCTTTTAGTAATTTCTCGTAAATATAAATTCCTTAAAAACAATTTAAACAAATTTAAAACATTAAGGAAGAGAGAAAGTTACACATGTAATTTTTATATTGGTTCGGATCACAGAGATCCCACATCCAGTTATTAATCTCAACCGAGAATTAACATTTCACTATCACAAACCAACAAACTGTTACAATCACACAGAAAATAAACAAGTTGAAGGTTAGAACACCTCTCTTGTTACCCCAAGAGATGAAACTCACTTCCCCGGTAACCCACAAGGGATGAACACCTCCTCCGAATAATTCACAAAGGATGATCACCTCCTTTGAATCTTCACAAAGGATGACAGACTTTCAACTCAGCAACAAAAATAACAACACTCAATCACACTCCTAGTGAAAGTTCTCGCTCTATGCCAGCACGCCAAGTTCTCAAAGCCACAACACAAGGGTTACACAAAACCCTATAACACTTATCATCGCACACTGCAAATAAGAATTTTTTCAACGTTCGTATTTTAGAATGAGAGTCCCAATCAAATTTATAGAGACCTCACTCAAGGATACCTCCAAAAATTCATTGTCAGCTACTTAACGTGTGATAATCGATTATCCTAATATGGTAATCGATTATGAATCACTGAATGCACAACGGTCAAAAACTTGCTTAAAAAATCTCATAATTGCTCGTGATAATCGATTATGACAAGTCATAATCAATTATTGATAATTGATTATCATAAGTGGTAATCAATTATCTTGAGTACAAAATGAGGTTTTCTGATTCAAAACGATTTTTAACGCACCCTAAGGCAAACAATACACAGAATCAAATATAAACCATATCTTATACATCAATCTACTAAAATACAAAAGCTTTAATATAAAAAGAAGTCTTCATGAGGATCTTCCTACAATAAGAGCACTTGAGACTTGACTTTGAGACATGATCAAAACTTCTTCTCTTCAACTTTATGTTAACAATCTCTCCCTTTTTGATGATGATAAAAAAAACTCTTTTGATTTAAGGCTTTTGATAACTTGTACTAATTTGTAACTCATACATAACTTGAAGGAGAAGCCATGGAAGAAGGTGGTCGAGAAGAAGATGGAGAGATAAAGAAGAAGACAGTGGAGAGGAAGAAGATGATGATGGAAATCAATTTGACTAAATATTTTTAATTCCATTTTAAAACTTTGTACCCCAAACCATAAGGCTTCCCGCTTAAACACTTTTGTTTTGTTGTTTCTAGCTACTTAGGATTATGTACCTCTTTGAAATATTCTGTTTCTGAACATTGCTTTCAATGTTTAATTTTGTTTAATTTTGTGAATGTTTATTTGACCACTGTTGTTATTCACATATGTCTAATGATTGAAAGTCATACTAATTGAATTTGATAATGTCTATGATGTATGATTGAGTGAAAGGATTTGTGGTTGGATGAATATATTGAATTACCAAGGTTGATTCTGTTATGAATGTTAAATATGTTGTTTCACTTGGTGATGTAATTAAATGTTAATTATCATGCTCATACATTTTAGCATAAATTGTTGTACATATATTCTTGAAATACTAACATTGTGCAATGTAGAGAAAGATGTTTTTGCAGCTTTTAATGTGAGCAAAACAAGTCCTGTAATGATGTACTTTGTTTCTGACCATTTCTGCATATTTTAACAAATTAAACAGATTGCATAATTTGTTAATTGACCTTTACTACAGAGTTTAATTTGTTATGTTAGTAATATAATCAGTTAGGTGACAAAATCTGTTTATCTACATATCTAACTGTATTTTTGGTCTGATGCAGAGGTCTAAAATATCATTACACATATGTTTTGAATGAAATATATGCTATATGTTGCATCCAGCACAAATTCACTTTGAAATCTATTGTACATTGCGAAATATGCATCATTTTGAGATTAATCATGTGTTTCTATCTCTGTTGTAGTTGTACTGATTATCATATTTTCTGCTACATAAAAGATGTCATTTATATTGTAATACTCAGTGCTTCCATCTACATTTTGCACTTTATATGAGTATTGAAAAATGAGCTTGATATCAATTGCTATATAATGTGAAATCAGTATACTTGTTCTGATACATGTCAAAAAATTACTCTAATAATCTTGAAATAGTTACATTGAGCTGATCTTCATTTTGATATTATTCATATACTGCTCACACATTTCCAACGTGTTTTAACTCTTTTTAATAAGTGGAGCATCACAAACTTCAATGGTAAGTAGTTGATGTTTTTAGCACAAATGAATTCCATTATACTTGTTTGTTATGTTATTTTTTGCTAATACTCAAAGAGACTGAGTTTTTGTTAGTCATCATAAAAAAAAGAAAGATTGTTGAGAGAGAACTTAGTCTTTTTATTTTTTATGATAAATGATTAAAAGATTAACAATGATTTCTTTCACAACCAAATGCCATAACAATATTTTATATCTTTAACATGTGTGAGCTAAATGATTGAATCTATTAATGTTTGAATCATGTCTTAATGAGATTAAAAATCTAGTTTATGGAGTATCAATATTACATAAAGTGTATATGTTAGATTTAGTCTATACAATATACATAACCAATTAAAACATAAATAAAATCATAATCTGTTACATAAGCTAGAACAAGAATGACAAATGAATAACTAATATGATTAAATATTAATATAATTAATTATATAAGTTTGATAATCAATTAAAACAAAAAAAAAAGTCTAATCCATTACAAATAACCTAATCTTTATTAATCCTTTATTCTTTGTTTATTGATTTCATGAAACCAAAAACTCAAAAAATACCTTAAAAAAGAATTAATCAAATTCATCCCTCTTAACTTGAGAGATATAAGACCTTTGTTTTCTAACAAAATTTCATTTCTCATTCTTCATCTCTACTATAGTTCTCTTCAAACAAAACCAGTAATAACTCCACAACTTTTCTTTTAAAACTCATGTAAAATAATGCCATCAGTAAGGTAATATTGAATACAACTGCAAGTTGCATGAGCCACATTTCGAGTATACTAATACCACCAAGTAGATACTAAGTTCACTAAAAAGTAAAAGGATATTATCTCTTGCATTTGTAGTAAAACAATAAAAGAAGCCAATTGTACTATTTTCAATAAATCCTGTCTGGATTAAATAAAACATATTTCTCAAAGCAAAATCTTGAACTAATTCAACTGAATCTCAACAAAAGTAAGATATCTCGTTCCCCAAAAACATAAATGCATCTAGCCAAACTTGTAAAGAACAAATAAGACCTATTTCTTCTTGTCTCCAGCTCCACCAGCCCTACACCAAATGATAAGAACGTTAGTTATAGAAACCACCAAAAAATAATCAACATACAAGAATGCAAATCACATTAATAAAATATATAGGGTATTAGGGTATTATACACAATGTTGAAAAAAGAACATAGAACAACCTCATCTTCCTGAGAACATTAGACATCTCTTCTCTCTTCTTCTTAGCACGTTTATGGGTTCCAAGCTTTCTCTTAGCAACCTTGAGTGCCCTCTTATCTTTTCCCACCTTGAGTAACTCAGTTATACGCTTTTCATAAGGTGCAAAACCAGCAACCTCTCTGATGAGGTTCCTCACAAAGTGCACCCTTTTGCTGGTTTTCTGTTATGTAGTATATTGTTAGGAACACATAAAATAAGCATGTTAAGAACAATGCAATGATGAACAAAGGATTACTCACCCAGCTTTTATTCTGCTCTTTTATTTCATTTAACGAACATGAAAATTCAAGACATTTCAACAGAGACGATTCACCAGAAAAGACTTACGACAGTTGAACCTTTACCTTACATTATTATGTCCATAAATTGCAGCATAGAAAGTATAACTTTTACAACCATACATAAATTGCACAAAAAGTATTACTTCTACAACCATGATTACAAAATTGAGTTTAAAATTTGAGTGCCGCCCACAGACAAACAAAACAATGAAGATAACAACTGAAAGAAAAAAAAAAGTCAATACCAATTTTGCAGGGTTGAAGCAACATCTATTATATATCTATAAGCAGTTGACTTATTTATTTATTTTTAAAAAATAAAATAAATACTGGATAAAGTCATTTTACCTATTTTACCAAATATACACAAATCTCTCTTCCAGATTCGAACATAAACTCTTAACAGGTTTTCAAAAACTTAACAAACCCTGAATGTTTCAAGGCATGAAAACAACGAAAAATTCTGTAAAGTCACCCGCACTCATTACACACAACAATCCATCCAAACTCCGAAAATCCAATAAAGCATGCATATCATTTACACCCATTACATAACCCCTATTATACTCATTAGCAGATCATAAATATCATTATGATACCTCAACTTTTGTAAATAAATACAATCCTATGAGTCGACAAATCTGCATCTTTATATAATAGAAGGAACTAAAGATTGTCAAACGGAAGTAGCTTCTTTATTACTCTAACAAAAAAGGCACTTAAAAAACTTCCTCCATTCATCATTCTTGATTAATACTCTGATTCCAACACCACACACAATCCAAAATATACAAAACATGACTCTAAAATGTCTAAACAGCATAAAAATTTAAATGAACTCAAATTAAATTAATCTTACCCCTTTGCGATCAGAGGGCCGTGGGGGCAACTCCTTCTTGGTAAGGATGTGACCCTTGTTCAACCCAACAAACAAACCCGTACTGGGTGGTTTGGGAGCCATCTTCCTGTCCTAAAAGAAACACGATTCAAAATTGTTCCTAGTTTACACAATAATAAGCTAACAAAGAAGAAAGAGACTTATGCTGAGAGATGTCTGAAATGAATTTGAAAAGCACGAGAATTACCTATCTTCCTGGTTGGAGGCTTCAGAAACTGCGCTGAAAGAGGAAACTAGGGTTCTTCGTGGATCTCTTTAGGCCTTTATACAAGAGACTCAAATTGGACATGGACCATTCTAACTAAGATTACATCTGTGGCCGGCCCATAACAATTTACCAAGTTCTAGCCTTTTTTTTTTTTTCTGTCCCATTTAATTTAATTTATATTTTTTTCTTTCTTATTACGTGTATTAATTTCTTTGTTATTTTCATGGAGAATAGATTCATATTTTGGAAAGGTTTTTAATTGTTTTTATTTACGGAAATTTAGAATAATTTTACTTTTGGTTTCATAAATTTAAAAAAAGGTTTTTTCTCTTAAAACTAAAAAAATCCTAACACTAAACTTAAAAAATCCTAAATAATTAAACCTTAAACTTAAAAAAAAAAAAACATACATTCTAAAATTTTACTTTTACGGAAAATCATTTTTTAAAATTTTAAGGACTAAAATTAATTATATATAAAGATTTTTAATATAGATTATATTATATTTAAAATTCATTATATATAATATTTTTAGTGTATAAAATATACTTTAAATTTATAATAAATGTTTTATAATGTGATAAAAAAATTTAATTATTACTTATTTTTTTAAATTAATTTAAGACAAATAAATAAAAAGTTTAGAAACATGGTTAAAAGTGTTCTTATTTAATAAATAAATAAAAAATACTTAAGTATTATACTAAAATGGTCTTCTAATTCTAATAAAAAAAATTAATCAGATCTTTGATTTTTATTTAATTCAATTTTAGTCCTCTAATTTTTTAAAATGATTTAATTAGATATTTTTCATTAGAATTTATACATAAAATTACTTCACCTAAAAAATAAAATAAATTTAAAAATTTAGATCTTTTAAGTAAAGTTATTTGATATATAAATTCTAATGAAAATCTAATATTAGACTCGTTCAAAGATCTAATTGAATATTTTTTACGAACTAAATTGAACCTAATAAAAATTAGACATTTAATTGAATTTTTTTACAAGAATTAAAAGATCAAAAATAAGATTTTAACCTGCATAATATTAATATTATTGTGTTGAAGAAGATCATAGTTGTAAAAAAAATTAAAAAAGTTAGAGAAAAGAAAAATAAATAAAAATAAGTGAAATAGAGTAAAAATATATTTGTTAGTTGAAAGAAAAAAAAAGATGAAAATTAAAAAGTTGTCATTTTTAAAATGATAAATACATAATTTAAAATTAAGTGGTTGTCTTTACATTATACCTCCATTTTTTTACTAGTGTTTGCGTTGTGAATAGTGAAACATGTGGATGGAGGTAGGTTCTCATTTTTTCACTTTTTTTATTATTGAAAAACAAAATACTTTTGTTATACTCATTTTTGTATTCCATTTATTTTTTTCACTCTACTTTCCGTTGAATTGCATATATACTTGGTATCATCTTAGTCAAAAAATTTACCATTGTTTTCATTGAACTCTTATTTGAAGTACTTAAAAAACATTAAAAGGGGTTGAATAATGTTAATAAAAAACTTTTCGTAACCCTTTCGATATAGTATGTTATCAAGTTCTGAAATTTTATTTTAAAAACTTAGATGCTCGACTTGATAAATATGAATAAAAGATAATGATAAATATGAATAAATGATAATGGCTTATATCAAAAGTTAGTGCAACTATAGGTTTTGTAAGAGAAACATTGAAGAACAAAACAATAAGTGCACAATTAATTTATATTGGTTTAATCCATTAAGCTATGTCCAATCTCCTTCAACACCTTAGGGAGAGGCACAAAGCAACTGATGACCGCTTAGGGAGAGGAGATTAGTTGTGTTGATAAGAGGAGCAATATGAGTGCTAAACCCAATCCTGATGTGTTTGGTTTTTGATGATAACAACACATTGATTGTAACAACATATAGATGTTGTCATGACACAACAAAAATGTGTATTTGTAATTGATACATATGTTGGTATGTAAATGTTTCTTGATGATTAATACATATGTTGACATGTTGTTTGGTCTGCATACTACTGTGATCATGATTGTGTTTATATCTACTATATACATACTAAATGTTTTTGTGTGATAAAACCACTAGCACAAAGCAACTCTGTATGAAATAATCGATTATAGTAATGTTGTAATCAATTAAGTTCATCAGATAGCTTATGTTTTAAACTGTGGCAAAATAACAAGTTTTAACCGACTATATTAAGTGTAAAATCGATTAAAACTCGTGTCTTTGCAAACATCCTTTTGAAATGTGATGTGATGAGTTTTGAAGAGAAAAAGTTTTCAAAATTTGTTTAAGTGAAGAGCTTAATCGATTACACTGGTTATTTAATCAATTAAGTCTGTTATTCTTTGAAAACCGTTTCAAGCTAAGTCATAACAATGTTAACGGTCATATTTTTAAATATGCTAACTAGCATTTATTGCAAATCGATTACATTAATTGTGCATTCAATTAGAACTGTGTTAGTTGTAATTCTGTTACATCTGTTACTAATGTAACCGATTACATCACTAACGTAATCGATTGTTTTGCGTCTGTCATGAGGAAAACTATAAATTGACGCATTGCACTCAACTCTGTAATGAATTGATCATTCTAAACTTTCATATATGATATCTTTGATTTGAGAAAAGTGTTACAGGTGTGTTAAGATGCTCCAAGAAACAAGATTCATAGAAGTTGATTATCTTGAAGGTTTCTTGAAGAACAAATTTGAATTTACATTCTTGATCAACTACTACATGAGTGAGGTGTATTCTTTATTGATCAGACTTCGTTTTCTCTAATCTTGGATTGTGTTTCCCTATGCGTGTGACCAAGAAGAAGAGTGAGGAGTTATTGGTACTTTGAGAGGTGTTCTCAAAGGGTTCTACAGTAAAGACCTGTGGTTCTTTGTGTATGTGTTATCTTTCTATATTTGGTTGTTGAGTGGGAGAGGTGTTAACATTTTGAGAAAGTTCTCTGTAAAACCTTTGGTGTAAAACTTAAATCATTATAGTGAAAGAGCCTTCAATTTAAGGTTGATTAAAAGGGAAACTGGATGTAGGCATTGAGGCCGAACCAGTACAAATCCTCTATTTGTATTTTTCTCCTTATCTCTTTTATTTTCATTGCATACGCGTATTGCTTAGATTATAAGAAAGATTAAAAATCATTCTAAGTTTGCGAAAAGATTTAAAAAGCATTTGTTTTTATTGATCAACAATTCAACCCTCACCCCCCATCTTGGTGTTAAGAAACAAGGCACCTCATTTCTTACAAGTTGAGACACCTTCAGGGCAAAATTCTTGGAGAGATATTTTTCTTAGAGTGATAAATATGAGAGGGAAGCAAAGTTGTTAACACTGCAACAAGGAAGCAAGACTGTGCAAGAATATATATCACATTTTGAGCATCTACCTAGATTCTATACTCAGTATGAGTGGGGAGTGGAAGTGTAGAAATTTCGAGACAGGCTTGTGTCATAATCTGATGAGATTCATAGTTCACCTGAAGATCAAGATGTTTCTAGAGATGGTGGAGTAGGCCAAGATGGTAGAGATGATGGAAGAGAGTTAGAATCGTGTGGTGAGACCTGAAAAGGGTGATTTCTCTAGAGGTAAAAATCAGAAGAAGTCCTATGCTAGGCCACAACAGAGAGGTTTTGGAGACGTGAAGTGCTACGAGTGTGAAGGTCCTAACATCAAAAGGAATTGTCTGAAATTGGCAACTCCGAAGCCTGAGGAGAAAAAATGATATATTTGCCATAAGCTTGGGCACTTTGTAGCTTCATGTTTGAAGAAGAAGACATTAGGTAGATTGTCGCAGACACATAATTCTTTTAGAGAGAAGCCGAAGGCAACAAGACGAGTCTTCGTCACGATAGAGGCAGAGGTGTTTAAATCAGGTAACGTAATCTAGGACACTACTTTGTTCAATGGTAAATCTGTGCATGTTTTGTATGACTTGGGTGCAACACACTCATTTACATCCCTTGCTTATTCGAAGGATCTTGGATTACCTGTGTATGATTTGGGATGCGAGTTGGTGGTTTCTACAACAACATCAGAGCAAGTCTCAACTAGTTTAGTCCGTGTTGGGTGTGCGTTAGAGGTAATTGGGCGCAGATTCAAGGTTAATCTGATGTGTCTACCGCTTGAGGGTTTGGATATAATCTTAGGGATGGATTGGATGACGATCAATGATGTTCTCATTAATTACGGTCATCAGAAGGTTATTTTTCCAGAGGAGGAATAGGTGAAGACGATTACATCTCAGGAAGTTTTGCAGGATATTAGAGAATGAGTTGTTTGTTATGTTGTAATGGCAACATAGAAGAAAAAGAGTGCAGAAGAACAAATTGTAGGAATACATATAATAGAGGAGTTTGCGAATGTGTTTCCAGATGAAGTTCCAAGTTTGCCACCTAGCCTGGAAGTTGATTTCGCAATTGACTTGGTGTTGGGGAGTGTCCATGGTTCCCTACAGGATGACTTCAATTGAGTTCGTAGAACTTAAGAAGCAAATAGAAGATCTGATGAAGAAGATGTTTATCCGTTCGAGTGTATCGTCGTGGGGACCTCTGGTGTTGCTAGTAAAGGAGAAGGATGTGAACTTGAGGTTATGTGTCGATTACCGATAGCTAAATAAGGTTACTATAAAAAATAAGTACCCTTTATCAAAGATTAACGACTTATTGGATCAGTAGAGGGTGCGAGTGTGTTCTCCAAGACTAACTTGAGGTTTGGCTATCATCAGATCCAAGTCAAGCCAGAAGATGTGTAGAAGACAACTTTCAAATCACGTTACGGCCAATGCAAATATGTAGTGATGCCTTTCAATGTGATGAATGCTCCAACAATATTCATGGATTACATGAATCCGATTTTTTGGTTTTGTCTGGATAAGTTTTTTGTCGTCTTCATTGACAACATTCCAATCTACTCTAAGGATGGAAGGAGGATGCTAAGCATAAGAGAATTGCGTTGCTGATATTAAGGGAGTATTAGTTGTATGGTAAGAGTTCCAAGTGCGATTTCTGGTTAAAGGAGGTTCAGTTATTAAGATATATGATTTCAGCTCAGGAAATTTCGATGGATGCAAGAAAGGTAAAGAATTTTGTTCAAATGGGAGCAACCGATGATAATGATAGGTATTTATAGCCTACTAACGTGACAGTTTTTTATAAGAAAATATATTATATAACACTTTTATGTCAATTAAAAAATTATAGAAAATATTCAATAATATTGATTTTGTAATTTTTTATAGTGTACAAGTTTGGAAATTTTTATAAAAATATATTACATGCACTTTTATGATTATTAATAAATTATAAAGTTAATTTTTAATGTTACATTTAATAAATACATTATATACTCAGTAAACCACATTTAATGTTACATTTAATACATTATATATTCAATAAAACAAAGAATAAGCATCAAAATTAATTTTATAAAATTTCAAATATTTACTTAAATTTTATCTTAAAACGAATCAAGTTTTATAATAATAATAAACATTCTTTATTATCATCTTGTAATTATTTTATAATATACAAATTTGCTAGATTTCTAAAAAATATAATACATACTTTTATGTTCATTAATAAATCATAAAATAATTATCAATATTGATTTTGGAATTATTTGTAGTATAATATAATAGTTCGGTAGTTCTTGTAAAAACATTATGTATATGTAAGTTAATTTTACAAAAATGTAATTTCAAATATTTATTTTGTAATTAGTTATAGCACACAAGTTTGATAGGTTTCCAAAAAATTATATACAATTTTATATTTCTTAATAAATTAAAAATAATTCCTAATGTTAAATTTAATAAATATATTATGTACTCAATAAATATTAATTAAAAATTATATATACTTATTGATATAAATGTTTTTGAAAAATATTTTATATTATATATTTTGTTGTTCTATGTTATAATATGATAGTGTAACATAAGAAAAGTTTAGAATAAAGGATTACATAAAAATATAATTCTTAATCAATTAAAAAAAATAGACCTCTAATTTATATTTATATACTTTCAACCTTTATTTATTTAAAATTATCTTAAAATAACTTGGGGTTTAGAATATTAATCACTCTTTATCATCTTGTTATTTTCTAGTATTCAAATTAGGAAGTTCTTTAAAAAAATAATTATATACACTTTTATATCCATTAATAAATTATAGGAAATAATTGCTAATATTAATCTTATAATTATTAATACTATACTAATTTGGTAGTTTTTCTAGAAAATATTATATAATACTTATATGCTCATTCATAAATTATAAAAAATTATTGTTAATATTAATTTTGTAATTATTATGGTATGAAGGTAGTTATTTTTCTTCTAAATATTATATATATGTTATATACTTAATAAAAAATCACATATTATATATAGAGATAGATTATGCTAAATTTAAATCCAACACCACTCACAAGATCCAGAGTTTTTCGCACATAAAAAGAATGGCTCGTTTTCTTCTCTCATTGATTTTTCTGAAACTTATCCTTGTTGCCATGTTCATTGTTCTATTTTCATCTGGTATGAATTAAAGTAGCTTTCAAAACTTGAATTTATTTGTATAATAGTTTGAATTTGATTTGCATTATTTATTGGTAAAATACCTTTTTTGTCCCAGTTTTGGTTAATAATATTCGAAATAGTTTCTATTTTATTTTTCTGTTCAATATAGTCCTAAAAATGTAATTTGTGTTCAATTTAGTTTTTTTTCTGTTCAAAGTAGTCCTAAAAAACATAATTTATGTTCAATTTAGTCCTTATTTGTAGTTTACGGAGTTTGAAAAAAGGACTAAATTGAACACAAATTACGTTTTTTAGGATTACATTGAACAAAAAAAAGACTAAATTAAACACAAATTACATTCTTAGAACTACATTGAACAGAAAAATAAAATGAGGATCATTTCGAATATTCCAATCAAAACTGGGACAAAAAAGTATTATACCTTATTTATTCTATATAATTATAAGTATTGATAATCATGCAGGTGTTAGCAGCAAACCCGTTTGTGTAGGAGCATGCGTTGAATTTCCAGACTGTGCTGGCCATTGCCAAAGTTTAGGTTATAAAACAGGGTTATGCACTTTAGATGTATGTTGTTGTTCCAAGAAATAAACGCATTCTTTGTATTGCAAATAGGCAAAATATTATTGAATAATACCTTCATTATTAAAGAATTGTGAGAAGAAAATTGAGTTTTTTCCATTTTACTATGTTGTCTTTACTAATATATTAAAGTAGATTCTAAAATATAAGCTGGTAGCTTTAAACTACTAATGTGCATTCCAAAAAATTTAAAAACTAGATTTTGGTTTTTAAACTTTGTCAAATTTTAATAACATTCTAGTTCAGCATGTCCTATGGTGATAAATTGGTGACAATTTTAACTTAAAATATATTACAATTATTCAACATTATTTTATATATTTTTAATCGAATAATCATTCACTAAATTTTATCATTTAAGAAATCTTTTTAAATGAAATGTATATTTTAAATTAAATAATTAAAGAATCATTTGAGAAATTTTGCAATATCTCTTAAATGATTTGTTTTTAAATTACTACTTTTAATTTTTGAAGTTCTTAGAAGTAGAACCTCATTCGCATAATCATTGAGTGTATTTCTATAGAGACTTAATTTTTTTTCCATGAGATAATTTAAAAAATAATAATTCATTAACTTGGTGAGTTTGAAATTCTATCAAACAAAATAAATTGTTTGAATAAAGAAATTAAAAGAAAATTGAAATTTAAGAAATTCTTTTTTAAAAAAATTGTGAGAAGAAATTGAGTTTTTTTTTTTCATTTGACTAGTCTTTACTAATATATTAAAGTAGACTCTAAAATATACGCAGAGGGTATCAAAATACTAATATCAATTATATATTGGTGTGCATGTCAAAAAAATTTGAAAACAATAATCAGATTTCGGTTTGTAAATTTTGTCAAATTTAAATAAGATTCTAGTTAGACTGTACTAGGATATAAAAGCGGAGTTGACGTAATAAATCTATCTTTATGAGAAGAAAATATTTTAATTTAAAATGGATTAAAAATTATTCAACATTGGTTTAATATCTTATTAATTGAATAATTATTTACTAAACTTTATCTCTTTAAAAATCCTTTTAGATAAAATAAATATTTAAAATTAAATAATTAGTGAAACATTTTACCTCTTGAAACATCTTTTAAATGAAATAAATATTTTAAATTATTATGTTTATCTGTTTGGACTTTTAGAAGTGGAACCTCATAGCGCGTAATCATTAACTATAAATAATAAAATAATGTAAATTGTGACGGTTTTAATATAATAATTGTTTAAAATCATCGTTTTTTATAATATAATACGACAATTAGATAGAAACTTATAAAATATGACGCTTTTAATGTGAGGGTTTAATGTACCTTCGTTTAGGTTAAGATATAAACTCTATTTAAAAAAAAATAGAAAGTATCATTAGTGGAAAAACGTCGTGTAACGTCACCTCATAGACGTCGGTTAGAGGTGCATTGACGTAATATGATGATCGGTGACAAATTCGTAAATAACTCAGACGAGGAGATGTCGGTTACATGGCTAACCGATGTCTCAAATACTACAGACGTCGAGCACACTGTACATGGACGTCTAAAAGGTCTGCAGGAAGGTAAATAGTCGCCATATGGACGTCGAATACGATCACACCGACGTCTACACTCGTCTTTAGACGTCGCCAGGGAACAAGAGACGTCTGTAGTTCTGCCAGGAAGGTCAATAGTTGCCATGTAGACATCGGGTAGCTGAGAGGCGACGTCTCTGTCCTGACAGGTTGGTGCATATAATTAATGTTCCGCCACATCGACGTTAGTGCCCCTTGAGAAATGACGTCCATAACCTGACAGTTAGGTGAATTGTAATAATTTTTTCGCCATATAGACGTCGGTCAGAAAGTTGGTGACGTCTATAACATTATAGACGTCGGGCCGCCATGCAACGGACGCATAAAATCCGCGCCATTATTAATATTTAAATCATAAAGACGTCAAATTAGTGAGAGCACCGACGTCTATAGTACTTTATACTGCAGAATGCAAACCCGCGAGCAGTTACCCTATTCATTGTCTTCTTCCTCGCGCTTTTCTCTTGCGGCATTGCTTTCCAGGTACATTTTCTCTCTTTTGGACCGTTTAAATTCACTTTTACTCCGATTAAGTTACTCTTTGATGAAATATCTTCCATTTGAACCAATTAAAATTCGTTTTCGTTGTGTTTTGGTTCAGTTTGTGGCGTGTTCTTGGGCGACGTTTTTGACCCTTTTTGGCCTACATTTTTGGGCGTGCAGTCCTCTATTTCCCTCCATTGTTGTTTTAATCTACTAAAAAGGTTAGCTTCTTTGTTGAAAACTTTTATTGTATGTGTGTTATTGTCTTTTGTGTATGCATGTTATTGGCTTTTGTGTTTGCATGTTTTTGGCTTTTAGGTATGCATGTGTTATCGGCTTTTGAATATGCATGTGATAAAGTTTAGCTGTGTTATTATAATTGGCATGTTAGATTATAAGTATCAAATCATTTAGTGAAACTTAGTTCCCATTTGAAATTTAATACAAACGATAAATTTTTTAATCGTTTGTATTAAATTTTGAATTGTCTGATTGGACAGTTTGGGAAAATTATTTTTCATAAATTTGTTATAACATGTACATTGGAGTTTATGCATAATATTGATGAAATTTCGGTTCATTATTTGTGTTGTTCTCCGGATGCATATTTGATTGTGGTCATTCTTGTGACTACTCTCATTTCGTGTATTTCGGAGATCAATGCGAAATGCTGCCGAAATTTTATCAAATTTATGATGTAGACTTCTTTGCACATGTCTTAGCAATTTATGAAAAATATTTTTCCCGAATGGGTAGGGCCTAACCTTGTGAGATTAAGAAATTTATACTGATGAACTATGTTACGAACATAGTATGGATCGAAGCTGGATGAATGCACGTCGCATCTCTGAAGAATATGAGAAGGGTGTTTCGGTGTTCTTGCAATATGTTAAAGAAAATGCAAAGTCTGTGAACGGGACATATTTTTGTCCTTGTGTTCGTTGTCTTAATCAAATACGACAAGACTTAGGCAAATTTCATGATCATCTATTCATGTTCGGCATAACGAGAATATATACCGTTTGGACTTGGCATGGAGAAGTACTGGACCAGCCTATGACGTCACGAGGAACAAATTATATGGAAGAATGAATGAGTGATCATTTAGAGGACATGATACGTGATGTTGGTGAAAATAACTTTAAAAGAGCTAATTTGTACGATTCTCTTAGCAATGATTCAGAGCAACCGTTGTACCCAGGATGCACGAACCTTACACGTTTGTCTGCAACTTTGAAGTTGTTTAGTTTAAAAGCAAGGAATGGATGTATCGATAAAAGTTTCACCGAGTTGTTAGAGTTGCTGAAGGAGATGCTTCCAGAAAATAATACTCTTTCTATTCGTAATTACGAGGCCAAAAAAGTTTTATGTCCAATGGGTCTTGAATATCAGAAGATACATGCTTGCCCCAATGATTGTGTTTTGTACATAAAGGAGTTTGCTTCGCTAAAGTATTGTCCAACATGTGGTTTAAGCCGTTTTAAAAAGAAATCTGACAAAAACACTGATGAAGAAGGTAATGATGGTGCACCTGGTAAGGTGATGTGGTATTTGCCTATAATACCTAGGTTCAAACGTATGTTCTCTGTTAAGGAGGATGCAAAGAACCTTAAATGGCACGTTTTAGGAAGAAAGTGCGATAATCTTCTTCGACACCCAGCAGATGTTGGTGCTCATTCCCAAAAAAAAGTACAGTTGTATTCTTCTGTTCGCTGCAAAGGAAGATGAAAAATGACTTGAAAACCATGCTTCAAGGGTAAGTGTTTCGCCAAAAATGACTTTTAAATTCATGTCGGCCTTAATTTTTATGATTTGATACTTATATTAATATTACTTTGTGTTTTAATGTAAATAGAGTAATGGGTAAATCTCGAGGTCAGCTAAATCAAGTCCTGTATCCAAAGGTTTGGTGCATTTATAGTTTTAATTTATTTACTATGTTTTTCAATGATATTAATTCTTGACTATATTTAGTTTGTCATTTTAGTGTAACAGATAGCTAGATTCATGGGAATGTGGGTACTATCTAATGTCTTGGATTAAGACCATCATTCGAGCTGTCATTACAGATAACTGGAATGAGGTAATAATCATGCTTACTTTAAAAACATTAGAAATCAATTAATACTTTTGAACATATATCAAACCATAATCAATATTTCTTAATTGTGCAGCGCTTCAACAATTTATCTCCTTTACCCGAAGATACCATAAAGCAGCTAAGGCAGGAGTGGATAACTTATCTTCTGCAAAAGTGGAACTAGCAAGACTTATTTTTGTTGTTGAACATTACTTAGATTTAGTTTAAGTTTATAATTTCATATTTTTGATCTTTGATTGAATTATATCTATTTATAGCTCAAACTCAAATATTTATTATAAATAATTGTTCTGGGAAAATTTTCTGATTTTCAGGTGTGGTTTTATTCGAAAAATAAAATATTTTTTTTTAAAAAAATACCCAGTAGACGTCGGTTAATGCAAAACCGACGTCTACAGATGTCTGTCGGTGCACAAATCGACGTCCAATAAGTTATAGTGGACAAAACGTTCCAGAGCGTATAGACGTCTCGTATGTTAACGCCAGACGTCTATATTAACGTCTATTGTATCTATGAACGACGTCTATTTACACGTCGGCTATGTACATAGTCGACGTCTATATAGACGTCTGTGATAACTTGACCGATGTATAGTTAACGTCACCCGAATAGACGTCGGTTCCATAAGTGACGTTAAAAGCCCAAAATAACCGACGTTAAACAACATTTTTCCACTAGTGTATCATGATAAAAATAATTTTTGATTATTAAAATATTCGTGAGAGCTAGTGGGTGGAAAGTCACTTTTCCAAATGCTTTCCAATTACTTCAAAAATCTCTCAAAAATTTCTTAGTATAAACGGTTGATAAGTGTACCAATCGTCATTGTAGTAACAAAATATCATCTTCTAGGATTGAATGAGTTGAGTACTAGATTGCTAATTCACGTAATTTTGAGCAACAAAAATATCAAGTAAAATAATGAACATAAACAAGTGATGAGAATTCAAATAATATAAACAATGTTAGAGAATTGATTTCATACCCTATCATATAAATTCCTACCTTTTCCAATTGATGTGCTCATTATAATTATCCACTTGAGTTTATTAAGAGCTTGTTCACCCCTAATTCCTTAGACAGGAAAACTTATCCATTGAATTCAAACTCCCAATCCCTTAGGTCAGTTACAAAATTCAATAAAATCATTAAGAAAAATTATTATCTCAATTGTAAACAAATTAGTTATGCCCAATTTATCAATTGTGAAAACATTTAATATGTTCTATTTATAATCGCAAACAATCACCAATATCCTAATTGTGAAACTACTCATAAAATAGACTGATACGTTCATATTTTCTCGACTTCCCTTACCTTATTGTACTAGATTTAATTATGGAATTGTGCTTAAATGTCCATTATTTCTTCAGTTTTGCTAATTGTGCTTAATTTGACCAGAAATTCTTATTTTAATTAATTTGAATTATCTGAGCCTAATTATTGTCATTATTAATTGCAAGGAAATTTTTGGATTATTATTTTAGGACAATAAAGGGGCTGCCACATCATTATCTACTCGCCACGTCAGCATTTTAGTTTAATTTAAATTATAATTTCATTTTTAGGGCATTTTTGGACAAAATTAGTGTTTGGGTCCAATTTTGGGCAGAACTCGAAAAGGCTCATTTTTGGCTGACCTAGTTATGTGTGCCAGGGGGGGCAGACCCCTTTACTCTCCTTCATTCTACATATTCACATTTTAGGTTTCTTGAAGAGCTCTCGTTAGGTTTACGTTTTCTTTCATTGTATTGACTTTTTTCATTGAAATTTATAGTTGAATACGTTTTTGCATTGGTGTTTCTTCTTTAATTACGTCTTCTTTGTTGCCATTGTTCTTCCTTTTCATTTTCGTTCATGTGTGCATTTTGTTTCTTCATTTTCATTTTCTGCTTTCACTTTTGAGCTGGCCTTTTTGTGTTCTGTTGGGTTCTTCTATTCTATTCAATCTGAAGTTTCATTTTTCCATGGTGTTGTTTGATTCTGCAATTAATTTCGTTTTAGGTTTTCATTCCAACATAGGGTTTTAGTTTCGTTTTCTGTATTGGGTGTTGTTTTAATGATTCGAATTTCGTTTTACTGTTTGGAAGTTGTTTTAATGGAAGCTTAATCAATTTGGGTTGGTGATTAGTGAGGTTGCAATAGTTTCATGAGATTTATGAGTTGCTGATGTAACTGCCTTGCTTTGCATCATGTTCAATTAGTTTTGCACTTGCAATTAAAACACGCTTATTGGTCTAATTGGGTTTAATTCTCGCTTAGTTAATTAATCCGTAATGTGCAGAACCAATTAATCATGTGCAATTCGTTTGCTTAACTCATTTTTAGGACAACCCAATTAATCTTCACTTAGTTGGTTGATTGATGTTGGAATATGGTGAGAGCAATGTTTAATTTATTGATAATCAAGGATTGAAAGCATTGTAATTGAGTTGAACACCAACCTGTGTTTAATTAGTGTTTTAATCAGTGTTTTAATTAGTGAAATTAGTTAGTAAAACTGATGAAAGCCAACTCTAGCTAGAATCTAGCCAGAAACAGCTCCAAGGATGAACCAAACAGGTGCAACAGAATTAATGGAGAAGAATGAGGTGTTTGAAGTGTTTAAGATGAAGAGAAACGTGTGGACGAGGCCTCACAACTTAGATGGCCTTCCTACTAAGGAAGGAAGCTAGAGGAAAGATGGAGAAGTCAAAAATTAAGAGTGACTCAAGATTAATAGGGTTGGATAGCAAATTCAACAACATTTTACTAAGCTCAAAAGTGAAGAAATACAATGGAGAGGCCCTCTTATTTATAGGTGAAGAGGGGCCTCAATTATGGACCAAATTCCCTCCAAAAATCAAATAAAAGTCAAGCTTGGAGGCCAAGCTAGCTGGGTCATATTTCCTTCTCCAAGCACACAAGGAAAACATGTGCATTTAAAAATCTGATACACAGTGGTTGAGCCAGACAGGGTTTTGGCTAGGCCATTTCAGAATCCGGAGGTATTTTTCTTCATGATTCCAATCCAGAAGCCAAGCTGCTAAATCCGGAATTCACTTCATTTTCTCCCCTTTTTAGCTCCTTTGCTTTCCTTGGCTTCTCAAGCTTTTTAGGTGGCTCAACCATGGTCTCCAAGCTCTATTAGACCCTAAAAAACAATAGTATAAATGTTTTAGACAAGAGAAGAAGGATTTTAATAAGTAACCTTCCATAGAAGTAAAGTGTTAGGTGGTCCTTCTTCTTCTTGTATCTTCCTTGACATGGCTCTAGTAAGAGGTCCAATGTGATTCCTTGATGGTCTTCCATCAAACCCTCCTTCTTGAGAAGGATTTGTCCTCATATCTGCTTCATTATGTTGATCATCTCCTATGAAAGGAATTAAGTCAGAGATGTTAAAAGTAGGACTGACACCATAACTTTCAGTAAGGTCTAATATGTATGCATTATCATTTATCTTTTTGACCACTTTGAAAGGACCATCTCCTCTTGGACTATGTTTGGACTTTCGCTGAGATGGAAATCTTTCCATTCTCAAATGAAGCCAAACTAAGTCTCCTTCTTCAAAATCTATTTCCTTTTTCCCTTTGTTGTTATATTATGCATATTTTTAAGTTTATTTTTCAATTTAGGTTTTAACCTTCTCATGTAATTTCTTGATATACTCCGCTTTAGATATACCTTCTTTATGAAGAAAAGAAGATGATTCTGGAAGAGGTAGTAAATTAAGATGTGTAATAGGGTTAAAGCCATAAACAACCTCAAAAGGAGAAATATTAGTAGTCTTGTGAACTACTGTATTATAAGCAAACTCAATATGAGGTAGATGATCATCCCAGCTTTTATTAATACCTTTTAACATTACCCTTAATAAGGTAGATAAAGATTTATTTGCTACTTCAGTTTGTCCATCAGTTTGTGGGTGACATGTGGTAGAAAATAGAAGTTTAGTTCCTAACTTTTCCCATAAAGTTTTCCAAAAATGGCTTAGGAACTTAACATCTCGATCAAACACTATGGTTTTGGGTAAGCCATGCAATCTCATTATTTCTTTAAAGAAGAATCTAGAGATATAGCTAGCATCATCTACTTTGTGGTAGGGTATAAAATGTGTCATTTTGCTAAATCGATCTACTACCACAAATATAGAATCGTGCCCTTTTTGAGTTATTGCCAATCCTAGAACAAAATCCATGCTTATGTCCTCCCAAGGGGTATTAGCTATGGGAAAAGGTGTATAGAGTCCATGAGGCATAACTTTTGACTTAGCTTGTAAACAAGCTATGCATTTAGAACAATTCCTTTGAATATCTACTCTCATGTGTTGCCAATGGAATTTACTTTTCAAAATGCTTAGAGTTTTATCAACTCCATGATGGCCTATGAGTCCTCCTCCATGACTCTCTTTAATAAGAAGCTTTCTAATGGAACCTTGGGGTATGCAAATTTTTCCTTTATTAAAAGATACCCCTCAAAAAGATAGAATCCATCAAAAGGCTTCTTAAGACATGATGAATAAGTGGATGCAAATGTTTCATCATTTTCATACAATTCTCTTATATCATCAAATCCTAATATTTGTGAGCCTAAGGTTACTAATTGTTAGAATTGATGAGCTTTGTTTCTCAACACCAAGAGGGGGGGGGGTGAATTTTTGTTTTATAAAAATAATCTCTTTTGAAATCTTTTTCACAAATAGTATGATTCTTTAAACCTTTCTTGGACATTAAGCAATATGCGTGCAATGTAACAATATGCGTAATCAATTAATAGCAATATGTAATTGATTAATGCAAAGAGATAGGGAGGAGAAAAATCAAACTCTAATTTTTATACTAGTTCGGCCTCAATGTCTACATCCAGTGTCCTTTCAATCAACCTGAGATTTAAAGCCAATTTCACTATAGAGATATGAGTTTTTACAACAAGGCTTTTACAGCGACCAAACTATCAAAATGTAAACAACCTCTCTAACTCACTAATATAATATAACCAATACAAAAAACTTGCAACAAGAACAATCCTTTCCTGTAGTCACCCTTTTGAGAACCCTCGTAAAGTACAAAGAACTCCTTGTTCTTCTTCCTTGGCCTCACGCACAAGGAATAGCAACACAAAGTTTGCGAATCTTCTCCTCCTGATCAAACAGCAAGCACCTCAATTGTGCAGAACGATCAACCTCTTCAATCCAATCAAGTTTACCTCTCAAGAAATCTTCAAGATTTTTAAACCACTTCAAGTTCTTGTTTCTTAGAAACTTTGATCAACTCTGTAAAACTTCTCAAACAAATATTAGTCAGATATGAAAGTGTAATTTTGAATTGTTTTACAGAAAATCAATCATAGCGTCAATATATAGTTTTTGTCATATTTGACGCATTTCAATCGATTATTCTATTAATGTAATCATATACATTAAACACTTGTAACAGATTAACAACAGTCAAAGCACACAAAGCACATAATTGAATGTTCAATTAATGTAATCGATTTTCATTAAATGCTTAGTCAACACTTTTAAAAATATGTCTGTTGTAACAGTATGACAAGCATGAAACAATTTTCAATTCTTAACAAACTTAATTGAACACATAATCTATGTAATCGATTAAGCTTCAACACTTAGGAGATTTTTGAAAAATTTTCTTTCCAAAATACATCATAGCACATTTGAAAAAGATATGTACAAACACATGAGTTTTAATCAATTTACCAACTAATGTAATCGATTCAAAACTGATTGTTTTGTCACAGTTTAAAAATCAAGTTGTTTCATGACCTTAATTGATTATCACAACATTGTAATCGATTAAGTCATGTAGATATGCTTTTGTGCATGTGGTTTTTATATTTCCAAAACATATATTGTGCATACACAGATATGATCACTTTACAAACACAGTAGTATGCATCAATGAACACAATATGTCAAATGTGACAATCACAATATGTGCATATTTCACAATAAGCATAAACACATATAATACATAACACAGTACACACACATGTGTTTTTATTAACAATGTGTTGTCAACATAAAAAACAAACATCACAGGGATTGGGTTTAGCTAACACTAGGCTCCCCTTATCAACACTAATAATGCATGTCTTCTAGATAAAGGATCCGCAACAACATTAGTACTCCCCTTTTTGTGTTTGATGACATAGGGAAACTACTCCAGGTATTCCACCCACTTGGCATGTCTCTTGTATGGCCTTGATCTTCTTAGGATCATCATATACACCTTCTTTTCCAACTTTGAATCCAAGGAAAATCACACTTTCTTGACAAAAAGTACATTTATCAAAGTTGGCAAAGAGACGATGTTCTCTAAGAAGAAGCAAGACCTTTTTGACATGGCTAAGGTGCTCTTGAAGACCTTGACTATAAATTAAGATGTTATCAAAGTAGACCACCACAAACCTTCCTATACATTCCATAAGGACATGGTTCATCACTCTCATGAATGTACTAGGAGCATTGGTCAAGCCAAAGGGCATGACTAACCATTCATACAAACCAAACTTGGTCTTGAAAGCGGTTTTCCGTTCATCTCCCTCTTTAATTCTTATTTGATGATATTCGCTTTTGAGATCAATTCTGGTAAAAAATTTTGCTCCATGTAATTTATCTAACATGTCATCCAATCTAGGAATGAGGTGCCTATATTAAACAGTTATGTTGTTGATGGTCCTACAATCTGTACACATTCTCCAAGATCCATCTTTCTTAGGAACCAACAACACTTGCACAACATAAGGTCTTAGGCAGTTTTGGATCCACCCTTTATTCAATAAGTCATTAACTTGTTTCTTTATTTCTTTTGTTTCATTAGGGTTGTCCTATAGGCTGGCCTATTAGGAAGGCTTGCCCCAAGTACCAAATCTATTTGATGTTCTATTCCCCTCAAAGGTGGTAAACCACTTGGTACCTCTCTAGGAAATAAATCATCAAAATCTTTTAAAAAATTTTGCAACCCCTTTGGTAGAGAACCAAGTTCATAATTTACTGAAACAAGTGCCTCTTTGCAATAAAGAAGAAAATGAGGTTGTCCAAGCAAAATATTTTTGGAAATTTTTAAAGCTTGTGGTTGACCAACTTCTTTGGTTGAGGCACTACTCAACAAACTCAAAGTCTTCTCTTTTTTCACGTTTCTATTTTTCTTTTTTTTTTCTCCATCCAACTTCTTCTTAAGAATTATTTGGTCCTCTCTTACTTGTAAAGGTATAAGATGACATAAAACAATTTTCTTGCCCTTGTGTTGAATGGTGATTTTATTGGTGACTCTATCATGAAGAGCTTGTTTATTAAATTGCCAAGGCCTACTAAGTAATATGTACCCAGCTTCCATTGGTACTATATCACAAACAATTTGATCTTCATACTTACCAATGGAAGTGGGTACACTCACTTGTTCTTTGACTACTATTCCTTCATCCTCTTTGATTCATTGAAGTTTATAAGGTTTTGGATGAGTAGTAGTAGTTAAGCCTAGCTTCTCTACAATTCTTGAACTGCAACAATTACAACATTAACCACTATCCACAATAATTGAACATTGTCTTTTCTAAAACTTTACATCATGTGTGGAATAGGTTCCCTCTTTGTGATTGTTCAAGCTCAACATGTTTGTTTTCAAGAATTCTTCTAACCATAAGTAAGTCACCATCACAAGGTAAAGTTTCTTCTTCTTTAGAAGTGGATGTTTCAAACTCACTACATGAAGAACCCTCACTTTCACTCTCATGCTCAAGAATGTAGGTTGGCCTTCTATTGCGACACTCAAATGCATAGTGCCCTTTTCCCCACATCTCTTGAAGGTTCTTTCACTTGTAACTTTTTTTTTCTCTCTCTCCCTACACCCTTCATATTTTGGTTTAGATAGACTACCCTCTCTCTTTTAATCTTTCCTCTGGGTGGAGCTGGTAGGGTAATCTTTTCTAATGGAGTTTTTTCTTTTGAGTTGTTGCTCCATTCTCACTAAGCCTCTACATATCATAATTCACCTTTGCCATGTTTTCCATGTTTGCTTAGTGTGGAACGCGTGATCCAGCTAGCTTGGCTCACAAGTTGTGTTAGAGTGGAGCAACAACTCAAAAGAAAAAGCTCCACTAGAAAAGACTACCCTACTAGCTCCACCCATAGAAAAGACTATAAGAAGGAGGATAGTCTATCAAAGTCAAGATTTAAGGGGTCTAGGGAGAAAGAAAGAGAAAAAGAGAGTGAAAAAGAAAAAGAAAAGCTTCAACTAAGAGAACCTTCAAAAGAAAATAGGAATAGGGAGACCAAATGATTTAGATGTGGAGAAAAAAGCATTATGCTTCTCAGTGTCTTAACAAAAGGTCTACTTATATCCTAGAGCATCAAGATGAAGATGAAGGTTCTTCTAATGATTCAAATACTTTCATATTTGAGGAAAAAGTTTTACCTTGTGAAAAAGAGTTATTATTCGTCAGAAGACTTCTTGGAAGTCAACATAAAGAAGTAGAACAATCACAAAGGGAGAATCTATTCCATACAAGATGCAAAGTTTTTGAAAGCACTTGTTTATTAATTGTGGATAGTGGTTCCTCTTATAATTGTTGTAGTTCTAGAATGGTGGAAAAGTTGGCTTTAACTACTATTCCTCATCCTAAGCCTTACAAGCTTCAGTGGATAAAAGAGGATGAAGAAATAGTAGTCAAAGAACAAGTAAGCATACCTATCTTCATTGGAAAATATGAAGCAATAATTTTATGTGATGTTCTACCAATGGATGTTGGGCATGTTTTACTAGGTAGGCCATGACAATATGACCATAACTTCACTCATGATGGCTACACCAATAAAATAACTTTTCTCCACAAAGGAAGTAAAATAATTTTGATTTCTCTTACACCTCAACAAGTGAAAGAGGATGAAATAAAAATAAAAATGAAAATTGAAAAAGAAAGAAAAAAAGAAGAAGAAAGGTTGGATAAACAACCTTCTAAAGGAGAAAAACGAAATGAGAAAAAGGTATGTATGCTTTTAAATTCTTCATCCAAAAGTAACTATCTTGAATCTTCTTCTCATAAGCATCACTTTGTTTTATCACATAATGAAGGGGAATGTTCAAAAGAAATTGAAAAATAAAAGGCCTCATTCTGTATTCTTTTCTTTGGATACATCCTTTTAATAATATTCATCTTTGTTGGTTGTTGTAGATATACTTTTGATCCAGGAGGAAAGTAATAAACCAAAGTTGTGCTTCTTTATACCTTTCCAATTTGAGGATAAATTGTGTTTCAAGAGGGAGGGTATGATGGAAACCTATTTAGGGAAGTCCATTCAAAGGAGTACCAACTTAAGCTAAGGCTAAGAAAGGGAAGTTGAAGAAGGACTTTTAAAAGCTCTTTATTGATTTTCTTTCTCTAAATATTAGAAGGATTCTCTTTTAATATGTTCATATGTTGTTTTCTAGGGCCCAATAAGGCTGGGAGATCATGGATCAACCAACCAAGAAGCTTGATAAACCAAGGAAAGCAAAGGAGTTTAACTAGGAAGCAAAATAGGTGTTTTCGAGATTAGGTAGCTTTGCTTCCGAATTAAAGCTATGAAGGAATTTGGCTTCCAGATTGTAAGCCACGCCTAGAAAAAACTCTCACACGCCCAGCCATTGCATAGCAGATTTCACATTTTGCAATGTTTTCCATGTGCTATTGGTTTGGGACGCGTGATCCATCCAAGTTGCCTCCTTAGTTTGATTTGTATTTGATTTTTGGAGGGAAACTTGGTTCGATTGAAGGCTCCTCTTCACCTATAAATAAGAGGGCCAATACCTTGTAAAAATCACTTTTGAGCTTAGTGTAATGCTGCTGAAATCCTTTTCGAGCCCTTTTATTCTTGAGTCACTCTCTTATTTCGATTTCTCTACCCTTTCCTCTAGCTTCCTTCCTTAGAAGGAAGGCCTTCTGAGCTGAGAGGTCTCACAGACTTACCTTCCTTCCATCTAAACACATCAACACATTACTCATTTCCATTTTTCCACTACACCTTGAGTTTTGCTGGATTGGAGCTGTTACTTTTGTGTTTCAAGCATGGAGGGGCTTCCATCAAGTATGGCCCTTTTACATGTAATAAAAACATGTAGCAACATTTGGTTTCCTATAAGTAGTTCCTTGTTCTACCAAAACTTTACAGGTTCTTCTTCATTTATTTTTATTTCTATTTTTATAATTATAATCATAATAATTTTGAATATATTTAGGAACATACTTCATTTTATTTTTATAATTAGAATCATATTTGGGAACATTTTTAACAACCTTTTTAGTTTTTGAATTACTTTTACTACTTTCAGCATGGGTAGTTTTATCAAGAGGCTTCTTTTTATTTATACATGAAATACATTAATCACTATTAGCATATTTACCTTTCTCATAATATAAAATTTTATTTTTCAAATCTTTATTTTCTTCAAGAATATTTTCATATTTTGAATTTAATGTTTTAAAATCTTTCTTCAATTTCTTAGAAGCAATATTCAATTTTTCTGATTCAAATAATAATTCTTTATATGTATCAAGTAATTCAGTATCACTATAATCTGAATTTTCAGAGTCGCTAAAGGAACTTACTTGTAGTGTTGTCAAAATGGGTTGAAAAAAAATGTGAAATTTTGATGCGAGCCAATTTTGACCAAGCTCACTAAGAATCCAGTTCACCCTGGTTGAACCCGTGGTGAGCCGAGTTGGCTCACCAACCCACCTATTTTTATTTTTATTTTTTTAATGAGATGAAATTAATTAATTATTTAATGAAACCAAAAACATTGCAACTCAGACCCTTACCTGTCTATGCAAAACCCTTTTTTATATCAATTGGTCCAATTATTACTGTTTCAATTTGATCGATCAAAGTAATCTGTTATAAGAATCTTGGAAGAAGACTTGCCTTAGTAATCACTTAGGCGTTCTCTAATCTTCAAATAAATGAACAAGTGAAGAGAAGACTTAAATAAATGATAGAGAGCTTTTAGGGAACAGGGAACAAGTTTTAGAGAGATAATTTGTTTTTAGATAATAAAACTCATTAATAGAAATTCTATTTATACATTGAACTTTTAATATTAAAATAACTAAATCTCATTATTTAGAAGATGCTATCACTTCTAATACCTATTTTCTAGGCACTTGTAATAAAAGCATGTTTAAAGTCTCCAACATCTTTGTTTTGGTAACTGAAAGTCCAATTCAGGGAATAAGACCAACTAGAGTTTTGAGACAAGGAGATCCAATGGCACCTTTCCTATTCCTAATAGTAGTAAAGGGGTTAACATTAGAGAGGCCACTACTAAACATTTACTTAAAGGTGTTAAAAGTGGAAACAATGGAATTATGATTAACTTGATGTAGTTTGCAGATACACACTCTTTGCATGTCAGGTATCTAAGTTAGTTTGGGATCTCTCTAATTGGTGGGTGGGTATAACTTATGTGCATCATAACCAACCTCAGACAAATTTTCAACAGTTTCACTTTAGCATATTAAATGAAAAACAAAATAATTTTTCTCTGCTGATACAAAAAAATCCACCTTATTCTTTTATCTTATGATATGATAGACCAATAAAACTTATTTTTTTAGAGAGGAGTTTAGAGTAAAGAATTGCATAAAATTATACTTTTTAATAAAACAAAGAATAAAACTATAAATTATGTTTATAAAATTTTAAATATTTACTTACTTAAATGTTATCTTAAAATAAATCAGGTTTTATAATAATAATAATTTTTATTATCATCTTGTAATTATTTTATAATATACAATTTTTCCAGATTAAAAAAAAATAATGTATACTATGTCCTATAATAAATCATAAAAATAATTTTTAATATTAATTTTTAATTATTTGCAGTATAATAGTTTGGTAGTTCTTGCAAAAAATATTATGTATATGAGTTAATTTCACAAAAGTTAATTTCAAATATTTATTTTATAATTAATTATTCTTGAAAAAATCTCACCATACACACTAAAATATTTTTTTCTAAAATTTGTGTCGGTTATTCATTGATAATTTAAGGACTTTAAATAAGCGTGATACTTACAATATTACGGAAATAAAAATAAAATCTGAAAATAAAATATCAACTGTTTTAAATATAAAATTTGGTTAATCTATCATAAAATAATATTTTACCTAGATAAACAGAAAATCATAACTACCTATCCTTAATTTATCTCTATCAAATCTAACTAAATATTGCTAGATCCAAAACTAATAAAATAATATTTAAACAAAATTATTAATAAAACCTTAAAATTTAAGTTTATCGCAACAAACTCCCTTATAAACATAAATTCTTCCTTCCTTTTCTTTTTCTTTTCATTTCATGTGCATCATCCCATCCTGGTTTCCTTCTTTCAATCAAATTTGACTTCTTCTTTTTCTTTATGGCCTTCTTGTCTTTTATCTTAATTGACCTCTTCAATGTTTTGAGTGACTTTGTTATATCCGACTTCTCAAAAATATTTATAGGTTTTCAAAAATATTATATACATTTTTGTGTTTCATAATAAATTAAACTTAATTCCTAATGCTAGCTACATTTAATAAATTTAATATATTAATTAAAAAGTATATATTGATATAATTTTTTTTCATAATATATTATATTATATAATTTATTCAATGTTAGAAGAAACAATTACTTAAAATATAATTCTAAATAAATTAAAAAAATAGACGTCTAATTTATATTTATATACTTACGAATTTTTATTTATTTAAAATTATCTTAAAACAAATTAGGTTCTAGAATATTAATTACTCTTATCATATTGTTATTTTCAAATATTCAAATTGGGAAGTTCTGTAAAAAATAATTATATATACTTTTATATCCATTAATAAATTGTAGAAAATAATTGCTAATATTAATTTTGTAATTATTTATAATATACCTGTGTGGTAGTTTTTTTAGAAAATATTTTATAATATTTATATATTCCTTAATAAATTATAAAAAAATAATTGTTGATATGAACTTTTTAATATTTTATGGTACGCATGTAGTTGTTTTCTAAATATATTAAATAAATTATAGAAATTAGTTATTACATTTAAAAACTATATTATATACTTAATGAATAAACACATATAAATAGAGGTAGATTATGCAAAAACTTTAAACTCCGCAGCAGACACAAGATCCAGAGTTTTTCACAAATAGAAGAATGGCTCGTTCACTTCTCCCATTTATTTTTCTGACACTTATCGTTGCAGTCATGTTTATTATCCCATTTTCATCTGGTATGAATTAAAATAGCTTTCAAAACTTGAATTTATTTGTATAATAGTTTCAATTTGATTTTAAATTATTCTTTATAATTATAGGTATTGATAATAATGCAGGTGTCAGCAGCGAAACTGTTTGTCTAGAACGATGCCTTGAATCTCAATACTGTGCTCTCCGTTGCAAAAGTTTAGGTTATAAAACATCGGTATGCGATGGTATATGTTGTTGTTTCAAGTAACCAATGCATTCTTTCTATGGATGCAAATAGTGAAAATATTACTAAATAATATTTCCTTCAGTGTTAAAGAATTGTGAGAAGAAATTAAGTTTTCTGCATTTTCCATCTTACTATGTTCTCTTTACAGTTAAGTTATTTTATGGTTTAGTTTTTAAAAACTAAATTTATAATAATGTATTAACTTTTTTTTCTCTAATTCTCGTTTAACTGCTTCATCGTGTCAAAAAAAATTTATTTAATAATAAAATATTAATAAAAGAAATCATTCAGATAAAAATTTAATGTTGAATTTTCTAAGAAAAATTTTTTTTATCACAAATTTTTATATTTTTCTTAATCAATAAACATATATTACTTTTTAAATAATATTATTTTAAGTAATAAAAGTAAAATATATTTTTTTAAATTTAATTTTATTAAATGATTAAGTAATAGAAATCATAAAAGAAAAAAAAGACTATATAAAAAAATAATACTTTAAATATATTATATTCTTTAACATATTACTAAATATGTAAAAATATGTTACAAAAACTTTTAGTGATATTAAAATGTATGTAAGCGCACACACTAAAATCACTATTTATTTTAAAAATCAACTTACTTTAAAATAAATATCAATATTATTATTTTTAAATGATAATATTTTACAGACTAAAACTAAAATATATAGTATTTTACATAATGAAACTAATATATTTTTTAAAAATAAATTTTATTAAATGACTATATAATGAAATATCATAAAAAAATAGTAATATAACAAAAATAATTAATATTATAGAAATATCAAATACAAAAAAATTAACAAATATTTATTAAGAGTAACTTTTCTAGTATCATCTTTTATTATATTATAATAATTAATAAATATTAGTTTAAATTTTACATAATAAAATATAAGCAATAAATAATTGATTAATAATAGGCAACAAAATAAATATAAATAAAAAATTATTTTAAAATAAAATAAGTAGATAAAAAGATAAAATAAATTATATACACATATAAAACAAGAAAATATAAATAAAAAATTAAAAAAATAAATATAAAAGAAATAATATTCATAACAAAATAAATATAAATAAAAAAATTAAAAAAAAAATAAAAATAAAATAATTTTCATACACATATAATAATAAAAGAAATATAAATAAAATAGAAAATAATAATATCAAATAATTATAAAATTAATTTGTAAGACAGTTATGAATAAAATAAAATAAATATTAAAATAAATTTCAATTAAAAAACGCAGAGATCGAACTCTTCCAATTTTTTATTTCTAAAAAATAGATTATCAATTATGTAAAAAAACAAATTGAGAAAAGCCGGTTATTGGATTCGAACCGATGACCATCGCATTATGCGATGCTCTAACCTCTGAGTTAAACTGGCTAACGTAAACGAAATATACATATGCAAAAGAATTGAATGTGATCTTAGTTATAAATTTTTAGTTATTTATAATAAAATTCAAATTAATACAAACATAAAAAATATAGAAAATAAAACCCAATTTTTATTATCTCTATTATTTATTTGATATGTTAGTCCATAACATATTAAAAACTAGTATAATTAGTATGTTAGTAGTTCAGTTCAGTTTACATTGTAATTTAGTATAATTTAGTATAGTTCAGTCCAGTTTGATAAAACATATAATTGTTCAGTTGTTTTTCAGTTCAGTTTAGACAAATTAGTTTTTAATAATACACATTTTAGTAGTACACATCTTAGTAATATAATACAGTTCAATTCTATTTGTCCACCCTTATAAATGGGTAGTTTCTAAATCATCTCCTACATTTTATTCCATTATGTTATGTAAGGACTTAAATATACAAAAAAAATTAAGGGTATTTTCCTGGTGTACTTAAATATAATAAGTTTGAATTCCTTTACAATTTAAAAAATATTCTTATCTTTAAATTTAATAATGTTTTTTTCCTAATAATTTTAATTTGAGAATAATTAAAATATATATTTATTTATACTATAAAAAATGCCTAAATAAAGATAAATATTAGTCTTTAATCAATGAAAAATAATAGAATTATTTGTATTAGAATTTCTATTGAGTACTGTTGGATAACTATCCTACATTTTAATAACAAATAAATAATAAAGAGTTGGTAATTGAGTAAACCAATTTAATGCAACACTTTTAAGGAGTATTAGAAAACAAGAAAGGAAATTGCATCATTTGTATAAAGACTAATTTGGGTAACATAAAACGTTTATGTAAGCTTCCATCATAAAGATCTATGCATAGAAATTTTCTAATTTGGTGGTAGTGTTCTTTCCAATATTTCGTCAATAATAAAATGTCGTATGACCCTCCTAAGATCAAAAAGGTGTAGGCTGAAGTCTGGATTTATGATTTGAGTTTTTAGGTTCTTATAACTTATGTTATATGGGGTGAAAGAAGTGTGTTAGAATATATAAACAATGGTTAAATATGTTTTTAGTCCCTATACTCTTTGGGGCGATTTTGGATTTAGTCCCTCTTTCAAACTAAGGTACAATTTAGTCCTTCAACTTTAGAAAACTCTAGTTTTAGTCTTTTTTACCAAATTTGTTTAACTTTATTTGCTGTTTCAAGAACGTTTCATCATAGCATTTGGATTGTTTACACTGTTTGACACATTTTTGCTTCAATGTTAACTGAGAAACGCGTTTGAAACAGCAAATAAAATTAAAAAAATTTGGTAAAAAAGACTAAAACCAGAGTTTTCTAAAGTTGAAAGACTAAATTGTACCTTAGTTTGAAAGAGGGACTAAACTCAAAACCGCTTCAAAGTATAGGAACTAAAAACATATTTAACCCTGTAAACAATGTAGAAAAACATTTTTGCAGTTAGTTTTAACATAGAAATTACATAGATTCGAATAGTCGTAGCTCATTAAAAATATACAATAAAACTATAAAGAAAGGCACTCTAAAAGTTTCCCTAAATAAGATATGCAACTTTATTTATATAAATTGTCTAGAACAATATCACTTGTGGCTTAGTAGGAGAGGTTACGTCCATTCAGTTCAATCTAGTTTTTGCCTTATTTTCTATCAATTCTTCTTATTTTCCTTTGATTATCTCTTGTAGGGCTTTTATATGCAAAACAAACTTTATTAGGGTGAAGTAATAAGAAGTTATCAACAATAAAAAACAATATGCCAAAATCATCTTAAATTTCACTTATATAAAATGATATAAATTAGACGTTATAAATAAATGCATATTATCATATTCTTAATATCATCATATACAATCATTTTTTTCAAACTATCTGCATTTTAAAGTAGCTAAACATATGAAATATATACACTACAATAGTTACATACAAGTACTAGACACATCATACATAGAACTTATGAAACCACAAGAAAACACTAGAAAGAATGTTGAATAGTGTTTTAAAAATATTTTTATATTGTAGCGTCTAACGAATCTTATGAAGTAAGTTGGTTAATAGGATTTATCTAGATGTTGTTGTTTTGCAAAAATTGCAAAAAGATATAATCAATAAAACAATATAGTAAGCTCGAAGAAATGTATTTCTTGATTCAACTTCTAGAAAGTGATTTATGAAGGTCTTTTTGAAGAGTTGTACACCACTAAGTTTTGTAAGAAGCTTTTCAAGAAAATATTTGTAAAGTAAAACAATAAATAAGGAGTATTTTTTATACTAGTTCATTCCAACTATATCCATATATATGATATATGAATAGTAGAAAATCCTCGTAAAAAAAACTCTTGTTATTTTAGTTAAGCTTAAGTTTGACGAGAATAATATTCTACAACCAATAATTCATTTATTTTTAAACCAACCCATTTATTATCTATTATTTGATTAATTAAACCTTTATATTGGAAAGGGTGAACAGTCAAATGATTTGGTAATTTCTCATGGGGGGCTGAATCAAGATAATTTTGAATCAGAGTTTTTGATTTTTGTTCATCCTTTGTTATAATAATATCTTGAGGTTTGCAACGATAACATGATATATCCACTATACGACCATTAACTAAAACATGTCTATGATTTATAAATTGGTAGGCTTGATGTCCAATTGTAAAGTTGAGGCTTCAACCATTTGAATATACTTTCGTAGTGTTCAATCTGCATAGTCTTTTCCTGTCTTATGATGGGTTAATATTCATATGACAATAAGTAGAGTAATCAATTAAAGAGGAATTCAAAATACTCCATTATATGGATAATTGATATTAAATCAGACTTTTGGATTTTCATCAAATATATCTTCAACAATATCTTCAATTATCCTTTGTTTATTTAATAAGAATATCTTCAAAACATGTTAAGCCTTGTTGTGCAATATTTGATGGAGGACCATTTAGGACTCACATTGGACCTCTAACAAGAGTTATGTCTAAGAGAATTCAGGAAGAAGTAGGATTACAAACATTTTACTTTTATCGAAAATCATTTATTAATCCTTATTCTCTCTTAAAATGCTTACATTGTTGTTTTGTAGGGTTCAATAAGGCTAAGAGGTCATGGACCAACAAGCTAAGAAGCTTGTATAGTCAAAGGAAGAAAAAGAGCAAAGATAGGAAGAAATTTGGTTGAATTCTTGATTGAGCAGTTTTCCTTCTGGATTAGAAGAATGAAGGAAAAAGGCTTTTGGACCATGACTCTCGCCTAGCCAAAAACCTAGTTGGCTTAGCGCCTACGACGGGTGTTTTTCACATGTGTCTTAGCTGACCTGGAATGAAACATGGCTCATGTGTTTTTCACATTTGTCCTTCAACGGATGTTGATATTCGTTCACGGATGTTGACATCCGTTTAAGAATCCAATGCATATTCACATCCGTTTAAATATTACTGAAGGGTAAAAGAGGAATGAGGAGGTGTAGGGAGCACTGTATGGTGGTAGATGGAGTAACTCATAAAATTTGGTAGGGAGGTGTTGGTTTCGTGAAAGAAACAAGAGCCCATTTCCTTGCTTGGGTGCGCATGAATATTGGTGGGTTTTATTGCAAACTCTTTTTGGAGTTTTGAGCTTAAGGGGGTTTTTCATTTTCGTAGGTCTTTGCGAAGCTATCTTCTACTCGTAGGGTGTAATTGAATTAAATGATTATTATGGTGTAATAAAACCTTGTGTTTATGAGTTAATGTCTATTATTGAGATTAAATGTGAAATGTATTGAGATTATAAGTCTTGTGATTGGTGAGCAATGCATGTTATTGAGAATATGTATGAATTGTGATGTGAACATGAAACTATGTTATTTCTTGTACTGTGGTCGGTTGGTCATGTGTGAGCTTTTCATACTGCACTACGTTAAGGGTATTAAGTCTCGAGTAGAGATAGAGATTCGAGTGTCACCCTTCCACCTGCGTGAGAACTCGAGAGGGTTGAATGCCTCGCCCAATGGCTTCGGCTCGCGCTGAGTATAGTGCACCGGTGCACATAGTATCAATGTTTTTACTCGTTAGTCCTTTGGAAGTCGGGGATATATGTTTGAAGTTACGATGGAAGAAGACTTGAATCGCCCTTTTATTGAGAACAAGTTATGACGACACAATGGAAGGAAACAACATTGGTTTATGATTGATTTGGTTGAGATGTTACTTCTGTGATGAAATATGATTTTATGGCTATCTTATTATGTGTTAAAGTGATTGTTGTGTATTGTATGTTATGATATTTCTGGTTGCTCACCCTTGCATGTCGTGGTTGTGGTTTTCACCTACGATGATTGTACTTGTACGAGAGTAAATGGTGATGCAAATAAGATCAATTCGAAGTAGCTAACGAGAGTTGAGGTATTTAAGTTTGGGGATTGATTGTTTATTTTTCATTATTTTAAAGTTTTCAGACTTGGTATTTTTATGTAAAAGCGATATTTTGAGATTTTCGTTTTGAACATACGAGATTTATAGTTATGTTTTATTTCCACATTTTAATCGAATAAAGTTTGATTATTTGAAATAAATGTTTTATAGAAAAGTTTTAGAAATATTTTTATACTCGTGGTACTCCTATAGGGTGTTACAACACACGTCTGTTTTTCATTCAAACACATCAAACACATCCATCAAACCCATTTTTCGTTGGACTGCTTGTTATTGTTGTAAGACTTGATTTGGAGCTGCTTCTTTCGTGTTTCATGCTTGGAGGAGCTTCCATCAATCTTTCTCATATGACATTTTCTTGGTTGACTTGATCATCCCTTTTAATGTTTAGATATTATTGATCAATTTATAATTGATCTTGATCACCTTGTGGTTGGAAATATTTCTTTTGTGTCGTTCTAAGCTTGGTTTGTTTTGATCAATTTAATACTTGTTTGGAGCTTTGACTCTTTTACATATCTAGCCTACCTTTTGGAGTCTTCTAATGAAAACACTTATCTAATAAGTGTACTCAACATTTCACTCATTTAGTTGACTTTGATTCATCTAAAAACTTTGACTCATCTAACAATTAGTTTTTCAAAAAATATTATATATACTTTTATCTTGTTAAATAAATTATAAACAATAATTGTTAATATTAATTTTGTTGCCATTTGTATTGTTATTTTCGAGTAAACAAATTTGGTAGTTCTAAAAAAATGATATATATATATATATATATATATATATATATACTTTTATGTTTATTAATAAATTATAAAATTAACTATTAATATTAGTTTTGTAGGTATTTTTTGAAAAAAAAATATTATGTAACATTTTGATGCCAATTAATAAATTATAAAACATAATTTCCAATATTGATTTTGTAATTATTTATGTAACACAAGTTTGGTAGTTTTTTTTAAATATATTACATACACATTTATTTTTATTAATAAATTATAAAAATGCTTGTTAATAATACATTTAATAAATATTATATACTCGATAAAAATATACACTTTTATATATCATAATAAATTAAAATTAATTCCTAATGTTTCTTTTAATACATGTATTATGTACTCGGTATATATTAATTAAAAACTATATATTTCATAATAAATTAAAATTAATTCCTAATGTTACTTTTCATAACATATTACATTGTATAATTTATTGTTCTATGATAGAAAAAATAATTACTTGAAAATATAATTCTAAATCAATTAAAAATATATATGTCTAATTTATATTTATATACGTAACACCCAAAAATATAGTACAAATTATATTATAGAGTCATCACATACGTGATAAAACAGTTAACCGACCATAAAATATTATACTTTACAGTTATCCAAAATAACCATAGAATTTAAAACTTTATATATTACTAATCTAATACAAAACTATCTACAATTGTGATATACTACTCTAAGCTAAGGAGTACCATCATCTCCTTCCAATGCCTGCTCTAGGGAAACATCTTCTCTCTTTACTCACACCCACAGGATGATCGTTGCAAAGAAAAGAATACAGCCACATAAAAAACATACAAAACATAAATGCAGGGTAAACTAGTGTAATTTAATATTTCATTTGAAAATACAATTCAACCAAGCACCTAAGATACACATACAACATGTTTAAAACTGTTAACTCCCTGGCAGGTGTACCAGATCGTATCAAGTAATAAAGAGACAGTAAGTCTGAATATCATTTCCCAAGGGACTCTTAGGCCTAAACGCTCATGTGAATTGATTTCATAAGACTTGAATAAATAATAAATTGAGTTGTAAATGAAAAATAAGAATTAAACATCCATGCAAGGGTTTTGATCAATTGGCAAGAAAAAGATATGGATGAATGAAGTTGTTGGGGTTTACGATTTCATTCTAATCCACTCTCAAATATATACTATTCTTATTAGATTCAACTTTGTTATCAATGTTCATGCAACTTTCTATTTTACTCTAAACCCGATCTCTCGACGAAAAGAGCCTAATAATAACTACTAGTTTACTATCTCTAGTCTCCCTAGTAATCACTCATTCAATATCCACAGAAGCTTAAAGCAATTGACTTTCGTATTCCTATCTCTAGTTAATATGTATTCATCAAGAGAAATTCTTCATGTCTAGACCTAACTATACGTCTCCATATAGAAAGAATCAAAGATGATGCATTTGAATAATGTCTTAAACAAAGCATTGGCAATAACGGAAGAAAAACTCAAACTTTTGAATAACACAAGTATATGAATAAAATAAGAAATTCGATATAAGAGAGTTTCAAAGAATAACATCGTTCTCCAACAACAAAGGTTTTAGTTCACCATAATCATGGTGAAACTAGATGAATTGAATGGAAAGAAGATAAAAGATAACCCTAGATTTGTGAAATTGGAGCTCCCGCATCCAAGATCCGTCTCCAAGGTGTGAAAATCGTGTTTCTGCGTCCTTTCTGCCAAAAGATCTCCCTTCTGGTTCGTTTGGGGTCTATTTATAACTCAAAAAAATAACAGAATTTTGGCCCAGACCCATAAGTACAACACTCAGCGCTGGGTTCATCGCTCAGCGGTGGGTGCGACACTCAAGTGGGACGCTCAGCGTTCACGCCTAGGCGTTTAACAGTAACTTCATTGGAGAGGCCAGCGCTCAACGCTGATTATGGCACTCAGCGGTAGGCGCGACTCTATCTTCTCCCCTCAGCGTCAGCGCTTAAGCGTTTGACAGAGTCTTTATTCAGTAAAGCTGGCGTTCAGCGCTGAACTAGCGCTGAGCAATGGCTGCGACTCTTCACTTGAACCTTTTTTTCATCCTTTCTTGAGTCCAACTCCTTCCTATTTCAGTATCCTTCATTCAATTCTCGTTAAGTCCTGTCAAAACAAGGAAAACCAAGCATAATACCCATAAAACCACCTTTGACTCTCTTATAACCTAACTAAGACAAAATGCATGATTTCAAGCTAGTTTCTAAGTCATAAAGGTTGTGTTTTGTATCAAAATCAAGTATGAAAATAACGATTTTTTAACCGTTATCAAAAACATATATTGACCTACCACTTAACTTGACCATCCAGATTAGTATGAATGTGTAGCTATGGTCGTTCGTGCACTTGTTTGTGTTGAAGTAACTGCCCCCCTCCCCCACTGCCACACGAGGTTAGCCCGTTATCACTCACCTTAGGTCAAGGTAAAACCCCTAGGCTAGGACCTCCTGCTATTCTCACGACATGTCTCACCATTCTCTACTTGTGAATCAGTGACCATTAGAATGTTAGGATGAACGCCAAGACTGAGCTTTCATACTTTTACCACGTTGAAAACCACCTATGAGAAATTCCTCCTTGGAATTCTCTTCCACACCAAATTTGAAACATCATGCATGATTTGAATACTAACACAATTTCTTATACATAGTAAATCAATGCAACCGAAATAAACAATCTAAGCAAAGCAATGAAAACAACGTTTGGGAGACCGAACTACATTTAGTAGTTAAAGGTCGAATGGTAAACCATCACAACACATGAAAAAGACCAAACGGTCAATATCAGGTAAAGCTTAAGAAATGGCCAAAACACAATTAAGGACCAAACACTAGAGTAAACCGAACACTAGAATGATACTGAATACTAGGACTAGACAGGTCACTAACACATGACCGAATAATAGAAAATGAACAAATACTAGAGCTATACCAAACACCAGAACAAGGTCGATTCCTCAAACTATACCGAACACTATAGCTAGACCGAATACTACTGTAAGACCGAACACTAATACAAGACCGAACATTAATGTAAAACCAAACACTAATACAAGACCGAATACTAGGGTAAGACCAAACACTAGTATAAGACCGAACACTAGTATAAGACCAAACGTTAGTATAAGACCTAACACTAATACAAGACCGAATACTAGAGTAAGACCGATCGTTTGTGTAAAACTGAACACTAATACAAGACCAAATATTAGGGTAAGAGCGAACACTAGTATAAGACCGAATGTTAGTGTAAGACCGAACACTAATACAAGACCGAATACTATAGTTAGACCGAATGTTAGTGTAAGACCGAACACTAATACAAGACCGAATACTAGAGTAAGACCGATCGTTAGTGTAAAACTGAACACTAATACAAGACCGAGTACTTAAGTAAGACCCTGCGTTAGTGTAAAACCGAACAATAATACAAGACCTAATATTAGAGTAAGACCGATTGTTAGTGTAAAACTGAACACTAATACAAGACCGAATACTAGAGTAAGACCAATTGTTAGTGTAAAATCGAACACTAATACAAGACCCAATACTAGAGTAAGACCGAGCGTTAGTGTAAAATTGAACACTATAATACAAGACCCAATACTAGAGTAAGACCGAGCGTTAGTGTAAAACCGAACACTATAATACAAGAACGAATACTAGAGTAAGACCGAGCGTTAGTGTAAAACCGAACACTAATACAAGACCGAATAGTAGAGTAAGACCGATTGTTAGTGTAAAACAGAACAGTAATAGAAGACCGAATACTAGAGTAAGACCGATTTTTAATGTAAAACTGAACACTAATACAAGACCGAATATTAGAGTAAGACCGAGCGTCAGTGTAAAACCGAACACTAATACAAGACCGAACACTAGAGTAAGATCGAGCGGTTAGCGGCGCAAGCTTCGCAGACTGCATAATTCTGCAACACAACTGCAGAATTATGAACTACATCCACTAGTACAGGAATGAGAAAAGGCATCGATTGTTTTTTATTATAGGCACCATTTCTGCAACCGAAGCATATACAAGCGAGGTAAAAAGGAGTAAACTTTTTTCCTCGGGTATGAACCAGATTAAAAGAGGGTAAGATTATGCCTTGGTTTTTAGCTAACCGAGGTAGTAACATGATTTGTTTTTTCATATTTTAGGCCTGTACTGAACCGATCCCTAACTCTCTGAATCAATGCTTCCAAAATAACCATCATCAATAAGTTTAGCCAAGCCAAAGTCAGCAATGTAAGGTTCAAATTCAAGGCCAATGAGGATATTATTGGCTTTAATATCTCTGTAGACTATAGGAGGGACACAATCACGATGTAGATATGCAAGGCCTTATGCAGCACCTAACAAGATTTTGTACCTAAGTTCCCATTCCAGAGAATTTCCACTCCTCTCATGAAGTAGACTACTCAAACTTCCATTCGGCATGTAATCGAAAATAAGAAATCTTGTTTGTATGTTCCAGCAGCACCCCAAGAATCTGACAATGTATGACGAATTGAGCCAAGGGTCTTGACCTCAGTTGAGAATGAATCACGAACTCCACTTTTTTCTTCCTTAAATGCTTCTTCTGCATCAATAGTTGTTGGCCACAATTTCTTCACAGCAATGACTTCACCATTGTCCATTTCAGCTTTATATACAACACCAGAACATCCCTTTCCAATAATTTTTCTATCAACTAAGCATTTCAGTATTTGTTCCACTGAAAAGTTTAGCTTCTGAAATGGTATGAACCGCTATGACCATGAGTCACCCAGTTCCGAATCATCATCTTTAATAACTCTCCTTGCTTTGATGACAATAGTTATCCCCATAACGATCATTATCACTATCAAGGCTATCAGCAAAATCAAGCCGCTATCCATGGCAACCTGCAGGAAATAGAAACCAAGCCAGAGAACCAGGACGCCGTCGCGACTACTGCCGTCCATAACCACGCTTCTCCTTCGCACAACCTGTAATAAGAAAGGCAACCAACAGATCGCGCCACCACCGCCTTCGATGTAGCCTTCGCCACCGTCATCGTGCGCAGAGAACTCGCGGCAGAGCATAACAGTTTCCCCCAATCTTCACCTTGCCGTCATCAAACCCTAATTCGCACCACCACCATCAACATTAGAAAACCCCCAATCGCAAGTTGCCTGCACTCACCTTCTTCACCAGAAACCTCCATTGACGCACTTGCATGGCCGTCATTCAACCTCCGTTCAACCTCCATGGTCGTCGTTCAACCTCCATTCACCAGAAACCTCCGTTCAACCTCTATGGCTGCCGCTCACCAGAAACCTCACTTCACTCCCAACGGCCACCGCTTGGTCTTCCCTCCAGAGGCGACACACTCCGAGGCGATGACGAGGTGGCGGTGGCTCCCGGCGGTAGGGTTTTGGCGAACAAAGAGGAAAAGGGGAAGATTTTGGGTTTCGGGTTTGGTTTTTGCGTGATTTGGTTGCTCACGAGAAAAGAAGAGGAAAAAGGGAAGTGGATGAGAGCGAGAACAATTGTTTCTCGAGGAAGAAGGAAATGAAACACTTTTAGGTTAAGATTTTTTAAGGCAGTTGGCAATAATACCTCGGTTCTATGCTCAACCGAAGCAATACACACGTATATGCCTCGGTTCTACTCTCTATAGAGGCATATAGTCCTCAGAAAAAAAATATGAAATGGTTATAGGTCTCGGTTCCCATCTAAACCGATGCATAAACATGGTTTCGCACCGGTTCTGAATGAACCGAAGCAATAGGCTCTGCGTAGATTTCAAATTTCAGAGACTTGTTAGGGACAGGTGGGCTTTTAGGTATCGGTTGTAGTATCAATCGAGGTAATATGCCTTATATGCTTCGATTCCCCTTGAACCGAGGCGTATAAGTTCGCTTAAACTACAAAAATGCCACCACGTTTTGATAGGTTTCAGTTTCACCTAAATCGAAGCCTATAGCGTGAGTTAAAAAACAATTTTTTTACTAATGATCTAACTTTACCAATTCTTGATATTTTTCCCATTTTACTGCTTTTGACACAAACTAAGTGACTTAGAGGCTCTAAAAACTCCTAAATAACTTACCTAGACTATCCTCACAAACCAATTGAACCTTAAACCCCAAAATTTCAATTTTCACTACTCCACTTCCTCAAAACTCACTATATATAACAAAACCAGATAATTCTGTAGAACAATTTAATCATGATCATAGGTTTTAACATTTCACACAGACAATACCGATCACACAATAATCCAATTTCATACCCATGCAAAACCCCAAACAACATTCACATACATAGTAAATTCATCAATTAAATTAACTAGTTTCCCTTACCTCTAACAAAACTGGACAGCTTCTACAACCTTCAGAAGTTTGCTTGCACCTTAAGAAAATTCTAAGAACACCTATAGATAACCGATTTGTGAGAGGAGACCAACCATAGGACCAAAAATGAAGTCAGAAATTGGAAAAGAAGGCTGATGAACACATGCAAACAGAATTGTTCTTGCGTGCGTCAGAATCCATAAATTACCAAGAACAAGAGAACAAAACTTACTAGCTCTACCTACTAAACTGATCGGTGAAACAAAAAGTCCTTGACGCCAAGATCACCTATATAGCTCTTGATCATCGAACAAATGATCCACCGATGAGAATTTCTAGAGAGAAAGGAGAGGAAAATTAGAGAATAGTGTTTTAGAGAGATAAAGAGTATTTAGATAATGAACCGAGTGTTTAAAATCTCTATTTATACTGTTGGCTTATTTTAACACAAAGTGCTCGGTTTCATTATTTTAATTCATCTATCTACTTTAACCGTCTATTTTCTGGGTTCTTACAATATACTTTCGAATTTTTATATTTATTTAAAATTATCTTAAAATAAATTATGCTTTAGAATATTAATTACTCTCATCATCTTGTTATTTTCAAATATTCAAATTAGGAAGTTTTAAAAAAAAATATATATATATGCTTTTATATCCAGTAATAAATTATAGAAAATAATTGCTAATATTAATTGAGTAATTATTTATAATACACCTGTTTCGTAGTTTTTTAGAAAATATTCTATAATACTTATATATTCATTAATAAATTATAAAAACGTAATTGTTGACATTAATTTTGTAATTATTTATGGTATGCATGTAGTTTTTTTCTAAATGTATTAAATAAATTATAGAAAATAATTACTAATATTACATTTAATAAATATATTATATACTTAATGAATAAAAACATATTATAAATAGAGGTAGATTATGCAAAAACTTTAAACCCCGCAGCAGACAAAAGATCCAGAGTTTTTCACATATAGAAGAATGACTCGTTCACTTCTCTCATTGATTTTTCTGCAACTTATCCTTGCAGCCATGTTTATTATCCTATTTTCATCTGGTATGAATATAAATAGCTTTCAAAATTTGAATTTATTTGTATAATAGTTTGAATTTGATTTTAAATTATTCTTTATAATTATAAGTATTGATAATAATGCAGGTGTCAGCAGCACAACTTATTGTCAAGGATTTTGCGTTGAATTTCGTGACTGTACTGTCCATTGCGAAAGTTTAGGTTATAAATATTTGTCATGCAATGGTATATGTTGTTGTTCCAAATAACCAATGCATTCTTTCTATGGATGCAAATAGATAAAATATTACTAAATAATATTTCCGTCAGTGTTAAAGAATTGCGCGAATAAATTAAGTTTTCTCCATTTTACTATCATGTCTTTACGGGTATATTAAAGTAGATTATGTTAAAACGGATAATCTTGTCTGATTGATCAAGTTCATCACATCTTAATTATTTATTTAGTGAATCAATTTAGTAAGTCAAAAAGATTTGAAGTTCCATAATTAATTACATTTTTTAAATAAAAAATTACAAACTTTTTATAATTTAAATGTAAACAAATTTTACTCCTAATATTTAATAAATTTTAGAATGGAAAATTAAATAATTTTTTCAAGAAAAAAATAATAAATATCTTTTTATAAAATCAAATTTTAATAAAATAAAATTAGGTAGGTGGTTTGGTGAGTCAACCTAACCCACACGGGTTCAACCTGGATGAATTGGATTTAAATGAATCGGATTAAAATTTGACCCACATAATAAAAATACAATTTTTTCAAACTCAACCAAACTCGAACAAATCGAATTGACCTACAGATTACGACCCATTTTGATAACTCTAACGGATTCTAATAAGTGGGCAGTTTTTAAATCATCTACTACAGGGCAACTTTTTTTAAAAAAGTAATAAATTACTCCATTATGTCACTATAGGAATGATATGTTATAGAAACGGTTTTCTGTGAATTTAAAAACCGAGATAACTCTAGGCGGTTCTGGATGAAAATCACAGTTATATATTATTTTTATTTTATTTTTAAAATTTTCTGACGGTTATAAAGAAAACTGCAACTAACATTTATTATTTATTTATTTAAAATTGATTTTTTATTATTTATTTATTTAAAATAGATTTTTGACGGTTTTTTTTTATTGAAACTATCAAAAACTTCTATTTATTTTTTCTAAATTTGGCATCCCGTGCAATTATAAATTCATATTTTAAAATTTTGTCATTTTAACTTACTTCAAATCTCTTAATAAAGCAAAACAAAAACCCTAGCCGTTTCATTCCTTTCTTTCCCTCTATCTTCTAGCTTTTTCTTGCCGTGGTTATGCTATTGAAGATTCTTCATTTGGGTGGCGCTGGCTACCCCCTAACTAGCGGCAACTCCGGCAAGAGTCAGAGCCCTTGTGGTTTGGTTCGTCGAAATGGGGATGGTAACCCGTGCCTTCAGGTTGCACTCGTAGGCGAAGAGAAAACCACTGTTTACCGGCGGCGGAAGCGGTGAAGGGGGAAAAGAGGACTTGAGTTGCGACCAACAAGTCTTGCCAGATGGGAATGGGTGGCGAGGGCTGACTTTGGCCGGCAGTGGATTCCATTCTTTCTCTCTGTTTCTATTTCTATTTTAACCTTTCATCTCACCACCATCATCATTTACTAACCTTTCTCTTTCTCTTTTCTTCTTCTTGATTTTTGTTTTTCAATTTTTCTTTTTTCAGGCTAGAATTGCATGTATTTTTCATTGGATTCAATTTTTTGTTTGAAGTTGTTAATTGCATGTTTGTTCGTGTGTTGAGGGTTTCATTTAAGGAAAATGGATGGGTGCTAGTTTTCCAAGAGAAAAGAAAAACGTTTTTATATTTATTTTTAGGATTTAATTAGATTAGGGGCGGTTTCTCCATATACCCTTAAAAATTTCGAGGGTCGAAAAAAAATCGTAGACAATTACTATCGACGCTAAATTTTCTAGCGGTTTCTCAATCGCGGGAAGTGAAAATTTGTGGAGTTAAAATCTCCAAAAATAACACGTGATAAAATTCAGTTCTAGAATATTTTGTAAGGACTTAAATATATAAAAAACTAAGGGTATTTTCTTGGTGCACTTAAATATAAATAAGTTTGAATTCCTTTACCATTTTAAAAATATTCTTATCTTTATATTTAATAATGTTTTTTCTAATAATTTTAATGAGAATAATTAAAAAATATATTTATTTATGCTATGAAAAATGCTAATTAAAGTTAACTATTACTTAATCAATATGAAATAATATAATTACTTGTGTTAGAATTTTTATTGAGTACTCTTGGACAATTACACTACAATTTAATAACAAATAAATAATATGTTAGAACTAGGCATCGGAATGTTTAATTCGTATGGATAAAACTATGAGAGGATGAATTCATTTACTAATTAAAATCTATTTTTAAAAAATTCTCCCTTTTAGAAGATGACTTCTCAAAATGATTTCCTTAACTTAATGACAATAAAGTAAATAAAGTAGGGAAAGAAATGCTTGCACAATGATAAAAAGTTTTCATAATTAATTTTTATACTGATTCAACCAAACACTAGTAATAAATCAAAATTTAAAATACAGAATAGAGTAGAATTTTAGAGTGCAGTTCTCTTGACAAACAAGAGATGATAGACACTTTCTATTGATACACAAAAGGATGAACAACTTAACCTTGCAACAAGCATTCACTTAGACACACTAATGGAGACATTTCCTTTTACCAACACAAGGGTTTACAGGTACACACTTTTAAGCACAAAGAGTTTCTTAAGACAACACTTAAACTTATTAGAAAGTTATTTTTTGATAGTGTTCAAAGACAAGGTATTTATAGACCAAAATTTGAAAATAGGTTAAATATGAAGGTCTCTTCACAACTGCTACAAATAATCAATTATCCTAAAATGGTAATTGATTATTCTAGATGCTCCTATGCTTCAATGCTCCAGACGCTTCCATGTTTTAAACGTTGTAAAATTCCAAACGCTTCAAAGCTTCAGATGCTTCAAAGCTCCAAACGCATCAAAGCTCCAGACGCTATCTTTACAAGACTTCAAAACATAATTTTCTCTTTTGAACCTAAACATGCTTTCCGTCTTTGATACTTCTCCAAAACATCATCATCAAAATTGCTTTATTGAATCATCTTCTTTTGCCAACATTCTTCCCCTTCTTTATGATGATCAAAAACATTTTTGGACCATTGAAACTTAGTTTTACTCCAATTAAATTACTATTTGATGAATTATCTTCCATTTGAACCGATAAAAATGGGTTTTCGTTTGTGTTTTGGTGTAGTTTCTCACGTGTTCTTGGGTGGCGATTTTGATCTTTTTTGGCATGCGAATTCTTGCGTTTTTGAACGTGCACTCCTCTATTTCCCTCCACTGCGTTTTTAATCTGCTAAGAAGGTTAACTTTCTTGTTGAAAACTTTTTGTGTATATGCATGTTATTGGCTTTTGGGTATGCATTGTAACATCCCAATTTAGTAATATAAAACTACTAAAAAGAACATTACATGGATAATGATATAACAAGAACTTAAGATTTACTATGAACAAAAATTCTTCACCTGAAGAATAAAAGTTCAACCTACTATAATCTTCACTCCCATCCTCCCGTAGCGACAACTGAAAGGTTGTATCCCTAAGCTCACACCATTAAGGTGATCATTGCAAAAGAGAAAACAACATACAAAGACATACCATAGAAAAGCAAGGGTAAACTAGAGTAATTTAATTAATCATACTAATCATACAAATTAAGCAATTACACAAGCATGTAATAACCGAGCATTTCAAGCATGCAATGACCGACCACACAATACAGGCAATGAATATGTAGCTTTGGCCATTCGTGCACTCGTGGGTGTAGTAACTGGAAACCCATCAGCTGCCGCACGAGGTTAGCCCGTTATCACTCACCGTAGGACCCCCTTAGGCTAGGGTCTCCTACTATTCTCACAACATGACTTACCCATCTCTACTTGAGAATTGGTAATCATTAGAATGTTAGGATGAACGCTGTGGATTTCGCTGTCCATATTCATACTTTACCACATTGATAACCAATCACTGTGACATTCCTCCTTGAAATTCTCTTTCATAACCACATAAGAAATCTCATACCAGACTTTAATATCAACATTATTTCTCATACATAATACATTTAAACCACTAAAATGAACACTCAGAGTACAACATAATCGCAACCCTTTTAAAAACCGAATGCTTCATAGTAAGGTCAAACCGAACGGTAAAACCACCACCACCCATGAACACGACCAAACGGAAAGGATCAACCTAACCTATGAACAAAACCGAACGGGAAATACTCATAACATGTAAACAAGATCGAACGGTCAGTCAAAGAGCAAGTCTCAAACATGAGCCGAATACAGTCTGAGGGTCGAACACTAGACCAACCGAATACTATTTAACTTAGACCGAAAACTAATAATTTATACAGAATACATATTGCTTAAATCGAACACTATGAACTTAGACCGAACACTCTAAACTTATACCGAATACCTAGGTAGGACCGATCACTAAAGCATGACCAAACGATCATTAACATGTAAGGCCCCTAAGAGGCCGAACACAGTTATGACCGCACAGCAATACGAACCGAGTACTAGTGTAAGACTGAGAACAATTGAGAGACTGAGTGCTAGTACAAGACCGAGCAATGCTAAGAGATCGAGTTCTAGTACAAGACTGAGCACTACTACGATATCAAATGCTAGTACAAGATCGAGCACTACTAAGAGACCGAGTGCTAGTACAAGACGAGCACTACTAAGAGACTGAGTGTTAGTACAAGACGAGCACTACTAAGAGACCGACCACCCACCTAAGACCGAATGGTCATGAATGGGTAAGACTCTAAAGAAACCGAACCCAGTTAATGACCGAGCGGTCAATAACGAACGCTCAGCTTTTTGCATAATTTTTTAAAACTTCTATAGAATTATGAACAAGCTAGATTTTTACCAAAATGAAACATGTTTCCCAACTTCTAATCCTTCAAACACGAATCATATACACATTTACACCTATCTAAGGGTACCTAAATCTTTCTAACATCATTCCAAAGAGTCCCACACCCAATTTCACTCCAAATTCTTCATAATCAACAACTCAAGGACCGAAAATCAGATTTCTTACTTTTGATACAGTTTTGAGTGACTTAAGGGTTCTAACAAGTCCTAAACAATTCATCTAGACTCTCCCCACTAACCAATTCCACACCGGATCAAAATTCCCCAATTTCACTACTCCACTTCCTCACAACTCACTCGGCACAATAACATAAATCTGCAGAATTTAAATCACAGACATTAACAATCCATCCCAACATTCCCAATCATCACCGAACATAATTTCATACACATGCAAACCTCAAACAACATTCACAGTATCAAAATCAGTCGCACATCAATAAATTAAATTAAATTAACTAGCTTTCCTTACCTTAAAGCAACTTGACAGATTTAAACTTCTTTACAGTTTTGCTAAACCGCAAGTGATTCTAGGACAGCCTACAGACTTTGGATTAGTGAAAGGAAACCAATCACCAAACCAGAAACAGAATCAGAACCCATATGAAGAACTGATAAACACATGCAAAACCTAACAGTGCTTGCATGTACCAGAAATTGCAGAAATTTCAAGAATCAAAGAGAGACAAACTTACTGGATCTAAACACGAAATTGATCGGTGGAAAAGGAAGCCCTTGATCTCAGGATCACTTAGGAGCCTCCTAATCGTCGAACAAATGAACCTCCAGTGAGAAAATCTAGAGAGAAGGGAGATGAAAGGTAGATAATAGTGTTTTTAGAGAGATAGAACGTACTGATATAATGAGCTGAGTGTTTTGAATTTCTATTTATACTGTTGGATTATTTTAATACTAAGTGATCAGTCTCATTATTTGAATACATCTATCTACTCTTAACAGTCTATTTTCTGGGTCATTACATGCATGTTATTGCCTTTTGGGTATGCATGTTATTGACATTTGAGTATGCATGTTATTGGCTTTTGAATATGCATGTGATAAAGTTTGTTGTGTTATTATGATTGGCATGTTAGATTATAAGTATCAAATCATTGAGTGAAACTTAGTTCCCGTTTGAAATTTAACACAAACGATTAATCTTTTAATTGTTTGTATTAAATTTTGAATTGTCCGATTGCACAGTTTGGGAAAATTATTTTTCATAATTTGCTATAACATGTACGTTGAAGTTCATGGATAAGATTGATAAAATTTCGGTTTAGATTATTTGTGTTGTTCTTCGGATGCATATTTGATTGTGGTCATCCCTGACCACTCTCACTTCGTGTATTTCGGAGACCAATGTGAAATGCTGCCGAATTCTTATCAAATTTATCATATTAGACTTCTTTGCACGTGTCTTAACAAATTATGAAAAATCATTTTTTTGAATGGGTAAAGCCTAACCATGTGAGAGTTCAAAGATTGAAACTGATGAAGTATGTTATGAACACAGTATGGATCGAAACTGGATGAATGAACGTTGCATCAGGGAAGAATATGAAAAAGGTGTTTCAGAGTTCTTGCAATATGTTGAACAAAATGAAAAGTATGTGAACATGACATAATTTTGTCCTTGTGTTCGTTGTCTTAATCAAATACTCCAAGACTTAGGCATATGCGCGAGCATTTATTCATGTTCGGCATAATGAGGACTTATACCGTTTGGACTTGGCATGGAGAAGTATTGGACAAGCCTACCACGTCACGAGGAATGAATTATGTGGAAGAATGGTTGAGTGATCATTTAGAGGACATGATAAATGATGTTGGTGAAGATAATTTTGGAAGAGCTAATTTGTATGATTCTCTTATAAATGATTTAGAGCAACTGTTGTACCCAGGATGCTCGAACTTTACACGCCTGTCTACAACTTTGAAGTTGTTTAGTTTAAAAACAAGGAATGGATGGACCGACAAAAGTTTCACAGAGTTATTGGATATAGAATCTTTCTCCTTTGTTGTGCATGAAGAGAAAATATGTGATGTTGTCCATGATGATATCGAGTCCTAGCCAACCTAGAAATGACATTGATGTTTACTTAAAACCTTTAATTGATGATTTGAAAATGTTGTGGGAAGAAGGGGTCGAAGTGTTCGATTCAGATGTTTAAGAAACTTTCCGTTTGCGTGCAATGTTATTTTGCATTATAAATGATTTACCAGCATATGGAAACGTGAGTTGTTATAGTGTTAAAGGTCATTTTGCATGTCCCATTTATGAAGAAAACACTAGTTACCTTCAATTGAAGCATGGTCAAAAGACGGTATATACAAGACATTGAAAATTCCTTCCTCGTAATCATCCTTACTGTAGATTGAAAAAACATTTAATGGAAGTGCTAAGGATGAGGTTGTGTCCAGACCCCACAATGGTGAAGAAGTGTACAACGAAGTCAAAAACATTGACATTGACTTCGAGAAACATCAGAAAAAGACCTTTGCAAAAAAAATTGGAAGAAACGACCAATATTTTTTAATCTTCCATACCGGTGTAAACTTGATGTACGACATTGTATAGATGTGATGCACGTTGAAAAAAATGTTTGACAGTGTCATCGAAAATTTATTAAACATGAAAGGGAAGACAAAAGACAGAATAAAAGCATGACAAGATTTGGTTGACATGTGAATCCTTTCTGAGTTACATCCACAGTCAATTGGAAGACGCACCTATCTGCCCCCAGCCTGTCACACTCTTTCTAAAAAAGAAAAACAAAGTTTTTGTAAGTCTTTAAGAAGTATGAAGGTTCCCCAATGTTATTCTTAAAATATTAGTAAGCTTTTTCTATGCAAGAGTTAAAGTTAGTTGGTTTAAAGTCTCACGATTGTCATGTATTGATGTAACAATTATTACCAGTTGTTATTCGAGGCATATTACCTACTTCTGTTAGAGGTATTCTGACACGTCCAAGTTTGTTCTTTAATGCGATTTGCAAGAAAGTTGTTCACCCTCAAGTTTTAGATCAACTGAAAAATGAAGGAATAAGACTACTGTGTGAATTAGAGATGTATTTTCCACCTTCTTTTTTGATATCATGGTTCATTTGATTGTTCATCTAGTCAGAGAAATTCGAATATGTGGGCCGGTTTTCTTAAGGTGGATGTACCCTGTTGAGAGATACATGAAGATCTTAAAGGGATATGTCAAGAATCAGTATCGACCAGAAGCTTCAATCATAGAACGGTACGTTACAGTTGAAGCTATTGAATTTTGTTCAAGTTATATGTCAAGTTGTGAACCAGTGAGACTTCCTAAGAGCAAACATGAAGGTAAATGTGAAGGTAAGGGTGTTCGAGGTGTGAAAATTGAAAGTGTTAGTAGAAAAGAAGTTGATCAAGCTCATTTGTACATCTTAAACAACACTATTGATGTGATTCCTTACATTTCTGAACATGTTAATGAAATAAAGGCAGCACACCCAAGAATGAGTGAAAAATGGACTTTTAATGAACATATCAAAACCTTACAATGGTTTAAGAAAAAGATTTATGCGACTCCAAATGTTTTTGAAAGTCTATTGAGGCTATCTCGTGGGCCGAACACAAATTTGAATACATATGGTGGGTACTGTATAAACAATATTTCTATTCAAATAAAGCTAGAAGATGACAAAAGTAGAGTTCAAAATAGTTGGATTACACTACAAGCTGAGGCTGTACACTTTGCTAGTTCTAAAGACAAAAATCCAATCACAACATCCATGAGTTATTTTGGAATAATACAAGAAATATGGGAAGTTGATTATGTCAGTTTTAGAGTCCTAGTTTTTAAGTGTAAATGGGTTAATATAAATTTCGGTGTCATTACAGATGTCTTTGGTTTCACATTGGTGGACCTTATCAAGATGAATTACGCTGATGAACCATTTATTATGGCTAATCAAGCAAGACAAATATTCTACGTAAATGGTCAAGCAAATCAAAATTGGTCAATGGTATTGGAAGGAAAAAACATGCACGGATATGATGATGAAGATTCTCTTGATATACTTGAGACAACATCTTTTGCACCAAGACCCATTGATGACAAGGTTGATGACGTAGCCGATGACATCCACGCAATTCAGAGTGATCACAATGAAGGGATATGGGAGAAAACAATATCTTAATAGGTTTTGTGATATTTTTTTTACTAACTTTAAATGTTGTTTTATTTATCATATTTGATGTAATACTAACCATAAACAATATTTTTCAGGTATGTCGACCTCAGGATCAGGAAAGACCGGACGTGGTCGATTTTTCATACGATTGCTTGATGTGACATCCCGACGCGTTGTGGAGGAGAGGATACATGTTGACATTGACTCGAGATCAAGTCTGCCTTCAGGGCCAAATGCTGATAGGTTTAGGAGTTATCTAGGTGTGTTAGCAAAAACCCATGTTTCTATTGTTCTTGCATCTTGGGATGACATCCCAAAGGTTGACAAGAACCTTTTATGGCAGGAAATTCAGGTATGTTTACTTAAAAGAAATTTGATATACTTTTTTCTTTGTTCTTATTATGTCATTAACATGTCCTTTGTTTTAAAAAGCAACATTATGATATTCCAAACACTGGTCAAATTAGAAAGAAAGTGTTATCTCGTGTAGCGATCAAATGAACGGATTTCAAGACAAGACTAACACGTTTATATGTCTTTGGAGACAGAAAACATGAGAATCCATGTGACAAGTACAGAATAACACAAGAGGAGTGGATGCAGTTTCGTGCATCTAGAGAGTTTGATGATTTACAGGTTTGTTTCTTAACATATTTCTTTAGTTAATTAATGCATTATATTATGATATTACACCTATGAATATACATGGTTTCAAAGGGTAAAAGGTTAGCCGCCTAAGAAAGACAAAGGCTAAATGATCCACCACACGTGTTATCACGAGGTGGTTATGCATTACTTGAGAAGAAAATGAGAAAGAGTCGAGTGGAGGCCATAGGACTTGAGTCCCCCGACCTAGCACCATCACTTGCTAGGTACGAGATGTGGAAGGCTGCTCGAACTAAGTCTGATGGGAACATGACATCTTCCTCAGCTGCCTTGATCTCACAAAGAATTGTAAGTTCAAATTCTAAACATTGTTTGATTATGTATTTATCATCGCATGTATTTTATGTAACAATTTTTTTTATATGCAAGATGAGTTGTTTAAGCAGCAAACTCAGGGAACATTTGTGGGCCAAGGTAGGGACAACATTTTAACAACGACCATTAAAAAGATTGAGAACCCAGGACGTGTAAGTGGAGTTGGTGGGGTGATTAGTCTTCGTCACTACTTTGGCCTTACACAAAAAAGCACTCAACCCATGAGTCAGGAGGCATTGAGGAAGATGGATCTTTAGTGGGAGGAAAGACTCAACCAAAGCATGAGATCTATGGAGCAAAGATTCATGGAGCAGCTACAAGAACAAAAAGAAATCCAAAGAGCGCTTGAAGAGAAGCTACATTTAATGACACACAACACCTCGTGTTAGATATAGAGGATCATGCTCTGTTCTAAAACTTATTGAGTATAATGGTCAGTGTGAGCTGTTGGTTGATTGGGATCCTCCACGCATTGTGGCTGTCAGACAAGTACTTGAGGAAGCCCAGACTATTCATGGTGTTCCCTTATTACCCCAGCACGTGCGTGTGACGATTGACGAGGTTTGGGATCCCCAAGCTCAGGTATTTGTACCCACTTCAGAAATTCAGTTTGTGGGGGAGGCCATAGGAACATTTATAGCCTGGCATAGAGCATTGATCATGTCACACACTACTACGCGATAGGTATAATATTTTTATTATTAGTATTTCTATGTTAAATCTATAAACATTAATTGATAAACTTTGAAAATTTTATCTTCAGTTCATATGTCTTCAGAAGTAGTCGATGCATGAGCCAGTCATAGATGAAGATGATGAGATAGTCGAAGCGGAGGATAATCCTCTAGCAAAGCTCATGACAAAATTACCCAGGTTAAACAGAGGACCAGTAGAATTATACTAGGATTTGAGAGTATTTGACCTCCAGTGCCATGTGCCAGATATACCACATTCAATGATGCACTAGAGATCATTGAGGGAGATATGATGTTGAATTGTATTATGGTGCATGTAAAATTGTTAATTTTGTCTTCCATATTAGTTATATTTAGATTCTTAGTTTCTAACAACTTAACTTTGTTGTTTTAGGTACATGGACACAATCATTGTGGACCAAGGTCGGTCTTCCATATACGAATTTGTTGAACCTCAGACCATTCAACCTTCTGGTAACATAATTCAGACCAAACAAAATTATTTGCAAACGTGGATGATTGAGTCAAATAGAGACATATACCTTATGCATACATTGATGGGTATGTGTTGTTTTATGTAAAAGTTCATTAAAGTTTACTTAATTAGTTTACTAACTATTTATGATTCATGATAGGTCTCACTGGCAGCTGATGGTCATGATTCCCAGACAATGCAAAATTATATGGTTTTGTTCGCTGCACAGGAAGATGAAAACTGACTTGAAAAACATGCTTCAAGGGTAAGTGTTTGTCTTTTTATGTTTCAAATTCATGTTGACCTTCAATTTTTATGATAAATATAGTTATATTAATAATACCTTGTGTTTTCAATGTAAATAGAGTTATGGGTAAACCCCAAGGTTAGCTAATTTAAATCCTGTATCCAAAGGTTGTAAGTCATTTATAGTTCTAATTCATTTTCTATGTTATTGAATGAATGCTTGACTATATAGTTTGTCATTTTAGTGTAACAAGATGCTAGATTCATGGGAATGTGGCTACTATGTCATGTCTTGGATTAAGACTATCATTCGAGCTGCAATTACAGATGACTGGATGGAGGTAATGATGTTTACCTTCAATACATTACAAATCAAATTCATCTTTGAACATATGCAAACATAATGAATCTTTCTCCATTTTGCAGCGCTTCAAGAGTACATGTCATATACCAGAGGATGCAATTAAGAAGATAAGACAAGAGTGGACATCTTATGTTCTCCAAAGATGGACTTAGGAAGATTTGCTATTGTTGTTGAACATTTACATTTAGTTTAAATTTTAACTTTTGATACTTTAGGTTTTGGATTATTTTTTAGATTATTTAGAACTTTTTTTACTTGAAACGCATAAAATATATTATATTTTGGTATTCCGAGACCATTTTCTGATTTTCAAGTATGGTTTTATTGTAAAAATAAATAATTTTAAAAAAGAAAAACACCCAATAGACATCTATTATGGTACTGTTCGATGTTTATAGACGTCTTTCAGTGCACATGCAGACGCTTAGTGGATTATAGTGGTAAAATTTGTTTCAGGGGATTAGACGTCGGCTGCACACAGTCAGACGTCTATATGTACAGTCAGACGTCTATATAGACGTCTGACATATACAGTCAGACGTTTATATAGACGTCTGACCTGTATATGTCAATGGGGTCCGACGTCCCATTGACATATCCTAATAAGACGTCGGAGAGTGATCAGATGTTAAAAGCCCTAAATAAAGACGTTAAAAGCCTTTTCTACACTAGTATATGTTAGAAAAAATAATTACTTAAAAATATAATTCTAAATCAATTAAAAATATAGACATCTAATTTATATCTATATACTTTCGAATTTTTATTTATTTAAAATTATCTTAAAATAAATTATGCTTTAGAATATTAATTACTCTCATCATCTTGTTATTTTCAAATATTCAAATTAGGAAGTTTTTTAAAAAATAATTATATATGCTTTTATATCCAGTAATAAATTATAGAAAATAATTGCTAATATTAATTTTGTAATTATTTATAATACACCTGTTTCGTAGTTTTTTAGAAAATATTCTATAATACTTATATATTCATTAATAAATTATAAAAACGTAATTGTTGACATTAATTTTGTAATTATTTATGGTATGCATGTATTTTTTTTCTAAATGTATTAAATAAATTATAGAAAATAATTACTAATATTACATTTAATAAATATATTATATTCTTAATGAATAAAAACATATTATAAATAGAGGTAGATTATGCAAAAACTTTAAACCCCGCAGCAGACACAAGATCCAGAGTTTTTCACAAATAGAAGAATGGCTCGTTCACTTCTCTCATTGATTTTTCTGCAACTTATCCTTGCAGCCATGTTTATTATCCTATTTTCATCTGGTATGAATATAAATAGCTTTCAAAACTTGAATTTATTTGTATAATAGTTTGAATTTGATTTTAAATTATTCTTTATAATTATAAGTATTGATAATAATGCAGGTGTCAGCAGCACAACTGTTTGTCATGGACGATGCATTGAATATCGTGACTGTGCTTTCCGTTGCCAAAGTTTAGGTTATAGAAAAACGTCATGCAGTGGTATATGTTGTTGTTCCAAGTAACCAATGCATTCTTTCTATGCATGCAAATAGACAAAATATTATTAAATAATATTTCCTTCAGTGTTAAAGAATTGTGAGAAGAAATTAAGTTTTTTCCATTTTACTATGTTGTCTTTACCGGTATATTAAAGTAGATTCTAAGATATAAGTGGACAGTTTTTAAAACATCTACTACAGTGCAACTTTTTTTAAAAATTAATTAAATAAATTACTCCATTATGTTCTTTAAGGACTTAAATATATGAAAAAACTAAGGGTATTTTCTTGGTGCACTTAAATATAAATAAGTTTGGATTCCTTTACAATTTAAAAAATATTCTGATCTTTAAATTTAATAATGTTTTTTTCTAATAATTTTAATATGTGAATAAAATTAAAAAATAAATTTATTTATGCTGTAAAAAATGCTAATTAAAGTTAACTATTACTTTTTAATCAATATGAAATAATATAATTACTTGTGTTAGAATTTGTATTTAGTACTCTTGGGCAACTACTCTACATTTTAATAACAAATAAATAATATGTTAGAATTATACATCGGAATGTTTAATACGTATGGATAAAACAAGGAGAAGATGAATTCATTTATTAATTAAAACCTATTTCTTAAAAAAATTTCCTTTTTAGAAGATGACTTCTCAATAAAAATGATTTCTTTAACTTAATCACAATAAAGTAAATAAAGTAGAAAAAGAAAAGCTTGCATAACTGATGAAAAGTTTGTACAAGTGAATTTTATATTGGTTTACGTCAAAAGATCTTATGTCCAGTTGTGAATTTCTCTAAAGAAAATATTAACCAAACACTAATAATAACCAAAAACTTACAATACAGAGTAGAGTATAAGTTTAAAGTGTAGTTCTCTTGACAAATAAGAGATAATAGACACTTCCTATTGATACACAAAAGGATGAACAACTTAACCTTGCAACAATAGATGTTCATTAATGAATCAATATTTTTTATTGTACTACATTTGATTAGGGAATTGTGCTTAATTGTCCAATATTTCCTCAGTTTTGATATTTGGGCTTAATTTGACTAGTAATTCTTATTTTAGTTAATTTGAATTATCTAAGGTAATTATTTCCATTATTAATTATAGGAAATTGTTTGGAATATTATTTTAGGACTTCAAGAGGGCAAGAACGTCAACAACCACTCTCCACATAGGCGTTTTAGATTTAATTCAATTGCAAATTTGTTTTTAGTGTATTTTTGACAGATTTGGACCATTGGGTCATTTTAGGTCAAAATACTAAAAGCCCAATTTGTGGGTTGACCTTGGACAAGGGTTTTAGGACCCAAAGGGGGCAAAACGTCCTTCACTCTCTCATTTTACGTTTTCAGCACATTTAAATTTCATTTTCATTCTTGCATTTCAATTTTCATTTTAGGGTTCTTCTATTCGTTTCCAGTTGCTTTCGTTTCCAATTGCTTTCGTTTCAAGTTGAATTCGTTTCTAGTTTGCTTTCGTTTGTGAATTTCATTTTCCTGAATTGTATTCGTTTTACATTGAGTCACCCATTCGTTTTGTGCTGCATTTTGAATGATGTTCATGGAAGCTTAATTTTGTGGTTTGGTGATTAGTGAGGTTGTAAAGGTTTCCTTGAGATTATTGGAACCTAATTGTGATTCTGTTTTGTGTGCCCTGCATATATGTAATTTGTTCTATGCAATTGGTCCTCGCTTAGTGGTCTAGTTTGAGCATGATAATCTTCGCTTAGTTGATTACTGTGTTTGTGCAGAATTAATGAATTTGTGTGTGTTTTCTTAATTCACATTTTATGAAGACCATTTTAGACTTCGCTTAGTTTTCTATTTCGTTTGGATTAAGGGTCATAGGATTGGATATTTGTTGTAAATCTATGATTGGAAACAAGTGCAATCGAGCTAACACCAACCTGTCTTTAATTTGTGTTTAAATTCATGTTTTAGTTTAGTTAAATTCAAGTCACGAAACCACCTTCAAAAGCCCCCACCATGTGTTTGACCCAATTCCTTAACCACATTCATCCTTGAGAGACGACCTAAGAGTCACTTCCTAGTATTATACTGCCTTTAATTGCACATTAAATTTGATTCGGGTGCAACCTCGATAAAATTTTATTTTTCTCATTTTTTTGTATTTTTTCTTTCTTTTCTTGTCTTGTCTCTTTTCTTTCCCAAAACAATTCCAAAGCTCCAAAATTCCCTAAGGTTAAGATAACCATGGTTTTTCACTTAAGGCTAATTGATGAGCTTCAAAACAAATAAAAGGGCAAAGCATAGGCTCAAAGGGGTTATAAATGATCAAAACAAGGTAAGCTTATTTGGCTAGAGAGGCTCAAGAACAAAATTGCATTTATCACTTCCAAACATGAATATCAATCAAGAATTATCAACAAGAGTCAAGCCAAGACATATGTGTAAGCAATCAAGAGACATATCACACACAAGAAAGAATATCAAGTGGCTCAAATTCTCACACAGGGAATTTCTGTCACAATCAATCAACCTCTCAAATATCATAATTATCTTCCATTTAGAGAACACTAATAATAAACCAAAACTTACAATACAGAGTAGAGTAAAGGTTTAGAGTGCACTTCTCTTGACAAATAAGAGATGATAGACACTTCCTATTGATACACAAAAGGATGAACAACTTAACCTTGCAACAATAGATGTGCACTCACTTAGACACACTAATGGAGGCACTTCTTTTTACCAATACAAGGGTTTAAGTACACACTTTTAAGCATAGATAGTTTCTTAAGACAATTAAACTTATCAGAAAGTTCTTTTTTAAAAGTGCCAGAGGCAAGGTATTTATAGACCAAGATTTGAAAATAGGTCAAAATATGAAGGGTCTCTTCGCAACTGCTACAAATAATCAATTATCCTAAGATGGTAATCGATTATTCCAGATGATTAAATTCTTTAATGCTTCAGACACTTCGATGTTTCAAAGGTTGTAAAATTTCAGACACTTCAAAGCTTCAAATGCATCAAAGCTCCAAACACTTCAAAGCTCTAGACACTATTTTTACAAGACTTCAAAATCATTGAATTTTCTCTTTTGAACCTAAACATCCTTTTAGTCTTTAATACTTCTCCAAAACATCATCATCAAAATTGTTTTTTGGAATCATCTTCTTTTGCCAACATTCTCTCCCTTTTTTATGATAAATTTTTTTTTGAAGGCTTGTCATTTATCTTGTTCTTAATTAATCATGTAAAAAAGATAATCAAGGAGAAAAATAAATAACATGATATAATGAATCTCCCAACTATTTATCTCCTTTTTTATCATAATAAAAAAATGGAGATACTCCCCCTAAACATATGCATATAATTAAATGAAAGCTCTGCCTCAATTTAGGAGTTTCAAGTTTCTAAGACATATCTAGAATTGTCAAGTCTCTTCTAAGCTCAAAGAATTGTTCCTTAGGCAATAATTTTGTAAATATATGATCGAGGATGTACCCGAATTAAACTAATGTGCAATTAGAAATGTAGTATACTAGGAAGGGACTCCTAGGTCTTCTCTCAAGGACCAAATGTGATTCAGTCAAAGGATCAAATATGTAGTGGGGGGGTTGAACAAATTGGTGAATGGAAATCAACTGAACAATTAACGCAGATTAAACACAGATTAAAAAAATGTTGGCATTAGTTCAATTGCAATGCTTCCAATCCCAAATTAACTATAATTACACACTCTTCTCACGCCTAATCCAACACGAAATAATCCAACTAAGCGAAGGATTAAACAATTTTCATAAAAGCGAATTAAGCAAACGCAATGCACACACATTTAATAAATTATGCGTTATCACATATTAAGTAATTATGACTCTAATCAACTAAGTAGAGATTAAACACAATTTAGAACACTAAGCATGTCCTAATTGCAAGCACAAAACAGATTGAATATGAGCAAGGTGAGAATAGCAGAATCATAATGATGGACCAATAATCTCATGCAAACTATGCAACCTCACTAATCACCAACACAGAAAATTAAGTTTCCACTATGAACAAATGTAAAACAGAGAACATACAAAGTAAATCATCATTAAAACGCACAAAATCTAAACCTAAAACACACCAGCAAAATAAAAAAATGTAATAGTAAAACGATAACTAATACTGGAACGAAATTGTAATACTAAAACGAAATAGAAATTAGAAAACCCAATTGGAGGACAAACTCAAGACAGTAAAACGAAAACAAGAACAATAACAAAATACAAAATTGCAGTGCAACAAAGAGAATAAGACAATAAAACGAACTTCAATTTAATCTAAAAACGGGTTCATAAACAAAAGGGAATGAGTAAAAGAGAGAAAATGAAAAAAAACCTAAAAATGGAGAGCTCTCCTTTTTGTCCAAGAAGCCAAAAAATGAAAATAGCATAGAATGAGAAAGTCCTCACAGTAGCTGCTGCATAGGCACCAAAACCTAGGTCAGTCCCTCTTTTGGGCCTTTTCTAATTCACTAAAATTGTGCCCAATGTGAAAAAGTCTATCCAAAATTACAAAAAGGAAATAAAAATTGAAATTATAACTAAATAAAAATAAAACATTGAGTTGGAAAATGATTGCTGACGTGGCAGCCCTCTTGGAGTCCCAAAATAAAATTGTAAAATTACCCTGAAAATAATAACGAGAATAACTAAGCTCAGATAATTCAAATTAATTAAAATAAGAATTACTCGTCAAATTAAGCCTAAATAGCAAAACTGAGGAAATATTGGACAATTAAGCACAATTCACTAATTAAATTTGGTGCAAAAAGCTAAGTGAATATGACAAAATAATGATTCATCAAAATAGACCACACTTAGTCTTTTGCACTCCTAGGAAACTCAAGACGTAGATCAATGAACAATTCAAAAGTCATCAAGAGAGTGACACAACCTCAAGTAACAGAAAGAAAAAGACACACAATTAAACAAACAAATTTACACAATCCTCAATGAATCTGGAAAAAAAGAAAAGAAGTGGACAACATCTAACGCAAAGAATAAGAGAAACCAGATACTCATGGAAATCATCCAAGCAATTCAAGACATGGCAAAATAATCTATCATCTTAAGAGATGAATCAAAAGCAATAGAACCTCACAAGATGCACTATCACTGTATCTCTCAAGTGTCTAAGGTAAACAATTTAACCTCAATGCACCCAAGAAAGCAAACGACAAGTAGACTTGGCAAGCCTCTAATATCAACACTCAAAACATATGCATGTTCAAATCAAAAGGTCTTTTCTGGGTTGTAATGGGGCCAAGGACAAGGGATGATAAATATAGATGAGAAACTAAAAGCCAAAAGGAAATAGAGGAGCAATGGGGAACAAGTGAAAACTTTATAAAACCACACCCAAAACCTATAATTCCAATCATCTTCTTGACTTCACCATTCATTTTTCATTCATTTTGTTTTCATTTTATTTACTTCTTTTTCTCTTCTCCTTTCCCTCTTTCTTTTTTTTTCTTTTTTTTAGAACACAAACTGCAAGAGACAAGATGCATATCATATTTACGAAACAAACAAGAAGAGGAACCAAGAAAACAAACGAGCCAATTCATAGGAATCCAATGAACACACACCGAGACAACAATTGTTCCCAAAACAATTCCAAAAAGCTCCAAAGATCCCTAAGGTTAATGTGATGATGGTTTTTCAGTTAAGGCTAATTTATGAGCTTCAAAACTGTTGATAGGGGGAGCAATGTGAATGCTGAACCCATACCCTGTTGTATTCGTTTTTTATGATGACAACATATTGATAGTAACAACACATGAATGTTGTCATGACACAACAAAAATGTGTTTTTGTGCGATGAAATACATATGTGTATGTACATGCTTATTGAGATAAATGCATATGTTGGACATACTGTTGTTTATGCATACTATTGTGATCATGATGTGATTATATCTTTGTATGCACACTGTATGTTTCTGTGTAATGAAAACCACAAGCACAAAAGCATATCTGCATGAAATAATTGATTACCGTATTGTTGTAATCAATTAAGTTCATCAAGCAGCTTATGTTTTGAACTGTGGCAAAACAGCTAGTTTGAATCGATTACATTAGTTGGTAAATCGATTAAAACTCGTGTGTTTGCATATATTATTTTCAAATGTGCTGTAATGAGTTTTTGAAGAGAAAAAGTTTTCAAAATCTGTTTAAGATTTTAGCTTAATCGATTACACATTTTATGTATTCAATTAAGTCTGTTATGTTTTGAAAACTGATTTCATGCTAGTCATAACTGCTATAACGATCATATTTTTAAATATGTTTGACTAACATTAAATGAAAATCGATTACATTAATTGTGCATTCAATTAAGAGCTAAGTTAGTTGTAATACTATTACATCTGTTTTATGTAACCGATTACATTATTAACGTAATCGATTACTTTGTATATGATATGACAGAAACTATAAATTGACGCATTATTTGTTATTCAAAAGGTTGTTGATCATTCTTACAATTTCATATCTGATATTTTTTATCTGAGATAGATTTACAGATTACACATACGCTCTAAGAATCAAGAAACAAAGATTTTGGAGAACCTTGACAGATTCTTGAGAGGAAATTTGAAAGCTTGACAAACTGATCTGATTCGCACTACTGAGGTGTATTTGTTGTGATCAGAAAAGGATTCTACACTTGTTGATTGTGTTGTTCCCTGTTCGTGCGCAATAGGAAGAAGAGTGATGAGCTCTTGGACTTTGAGAGGGGTATCTCAAAGGGATTCTACAGCAAGAACGCGTGGTTTAGTGTGTGCAGGTGTATTCGTTTCTATATTTGATTTTTTGAGTGGGAAATGTGTTTACATTGTGAGAGTGTGTTCACTGTAAAACTTTTGGTGTAATTCTCCAATCATTATAGTGAAATAGCCTTTAATCAAAGGTTGATTGAAGGGTGACTGGATGTAGGCATTGAGGCCGAACCAGGATAAAAGTATTGTTTAATCTTTTCTCCTTATCTCTTTACATTTCATTGCATACATACTTTACTTACCGTGCAAGAAAGTTTTCAAGATCATTCTAATTCTGCAAAATGATTTAAAAAGTGAAACTTTTTATAAAACACCAATTCACCCCTCTCTTGGTATTGAGAAACAAGCTTCCTTATTTCTAACAATTGGTATCAGAGCTAGTTTTTCAAAAGTTATTTGAAAAATAATCGATTATCTTTTTTGTGAAATCAATTAAGTGATCCTGATGGCTTTTATTTCTCAAACTTTTGGTGAAGGTGCATCTACAAACAGACCACCTCTGTTTGTTGGTGAAAATTATGCGTTTTGGAAAATTAAAATGAGGATCTTTCTTGATTCAGTAGATAAAGGTGTATGGGATGCTGTTCTAAATGGTCCCTTTGAACCCACTAAATTGGTCGATGGAAAACCCATTTTGAAAATTTTTTCTGAGTGTAGTTGGAAAATTAGAATGAGGATCTTTCTTGAGTCAGTAGATAAAGGTGTACGAGATGCTGTTCTAAATGGTCCCTTTGAACCCACTAAATTGGTTGATGGAAAACCCATTTTGAAATTAAGGCTACAAATGTTATATCTTCTGATCTTACTATTGATGAGTTTTTCAGGGTATCAACATGCAATAGTGCCAAAGAAATGTGAGAAGTTCTTGAAGTGACTCATGAAGGCATAGATGAAGTAAAGAGATCCAGAAAGAACTCATTGGTGCAAGAATACAAGATGTTCATAAAGAAGACATGAGAGACCATCTACGATGTGCAAAAGAGATTTACTCACATTGTCAATCATTTAATAGCTCTCAGTAAATTCTTTGAGAAAGAGGAAATTAATATCACGATTTTAAAGAGTCTCAACAGGAGTTGGCAGCCAAAGGTAACAACCATATCTGAATCCAGAGATTTAACTACCATGAATATGGCTACACTATTTGGTAAGCTTAACATGAGCTAGAGTTGGGAAGACTAAAGGAGGAAGAGGAGACTGAGCAGAAACAATCAATTGCCCTCAAAGCTACTAACAAGATCCATAAGAATTGAATCAGATGCAAATTCTGATGTAGACATTTCAGAAAAGGAAGTAATGAACAAGATGGTAAAGAAATTTACTAAGTTTATGAAAAATAGAAATGTTGTATCTGACTATGCAGGAAACTCTAAAGGAGGAAAAAGAAATGCAAAGATCACTACTATCACTTGCTATGAGTGTGGGAAGGAAGGACACATCAAGCCAATTTGTCCAGACTTGAAGATCAAGCAAAAGGCTGATGTAAAGTACACTTAGGACAGGAGAAGGAACAAGCAGAGAAAAGCCTACATTGCTTGGGAGAACGGTGATGAGGACTCATCCAGTGATGATGATCAGAGTTCAGAGGAAGAGACAAATACGTGTCTCATTGCTGGATCTGTATGCTCTGAAAGCAGTGACAACAACTTCGAGAATGAGCCAATCGAGATCAAATATGATCTACTATTGGACACATTTCAGGAGCTGCATGCAGAGGAAATAAAACTCTAGTATACGATTAATCGATTAAACTCTGAGAGAAAGGATTTTGAATATAGAATCAATAACCTTGTGAATAAAAATGACAGGCTAAAAAATGAACTTGATCTTACTTTGTAATCTGCTAAAAATGTTAAAACTGAAATCAAAATTGTAAAAGAAAAATGTGAAAATTACCATGCTCATGCTAAAAAGATAGAATATCTGACCAGCTCCTCAAAAATTCTTTTTCAAATTTTGTTAAGAGGTATTATAATGTTTTAAATTATAAGATTTTATATTTACCTGGGAAATTTTAATGTACAGAATTTAAGTGCGACAAAATTGAATTCTAAATATCTCTGCATGTGTGATTTTGGAACTAAAAGCTAACTTTAAAAATGAAAAAAGTGATTTTAATTTATTATCATAAATGTTTAGTGTACTTATTAGCCGACAATAATTACATATCTTGGGACTAAGCATGCATAATTGTATATCAAAAGGTTTAGGTTGCAAATTAAGAATTATAATTATACATGTATAAATCTAACCTAATTAGTATATTTCTAAAAAAATAATAATTAGTATAGTTAGAATATAAAGAACTAAAAAGCATAATTGTGACTCTAATAAATAAAACATAAAGGAACATGAGTTTTTTTTTTTTTTTCGTGAAGAATGAAAGTTATACATGAGACAGATTTCTATAAACAAGAAGTGAACAAAGAGGATTTTTTTTTTCAGGAATCTAAAAACGAATATTTATATATTATAAAGACAAAAAAAGTTTATACATTAATAATTTTTTCATCAGTAGTAGCATTGTTAACTCGTTTAACAATCATCAATGCTTGGGCAAACAAGTGGGGCATATTTGACTAAGAATATGTATTCGTTGTATTACGGAGATTAATTAATTTTCCTTTCTTTGACTTTTGACTATTGATAGCACAAATCTAAGTTTGACTATTGACTTTTACTTTTACCTTTTAATTAAGATAACGTGTGAAAATGCCCCTTCAATTGAAGAACAAGGACCACACACTTTCATTTTTCAATCATGTGGTTTTTTTGGATAGAAGTAGAAAGAAAGAATAAAAGGAAGATAAATTCCGGATTTTATTTTGTTTCTAATTTAGAATTTTAGAGAAAACGAAAAGCAAATGGAAAAATTTGGAAGAAAAGGTAGAGTATAAATAAAAATCAAGTATTAGTAGTTACGACAAAAGCATATGTTACTAAAAGTATAAGAATTATAACCAATCACTCCATGAAGTTTTATTTGATGAATACGAACGAACTTAAATATAACAAATTAGTTTGTAAATAAGAGAATATAATCTTGATTGAAATTAATTTAAAATAACTCTTAAAAGTAACTAAAAAACACATCACCAAATCAATAGAAAAGGATCACAACAAATCTATCTCTTGTTATTTAACATAAGATTTAATTAAAATTTAAGTTTTTTAAAATAAAGTATTTAAATTTATATTTGAGAACCTAGAAAATGATATTTTAAAATAAATAGTATTGTTAAAATAGTGAATCTTAGTTAGTTTTACCTTAAAACATTTAAATATAAATAAAAGTTTTATAAACTAGTCTTATTATTTTAAATTAATTTATTTTTCTATAAATTACTTTTCTAAAAAGCTCTAATTTGTTTTTAAGAGTTTTCACTCATTGTTCATTTGTTTGAAGATTCAAGACTACTAGAGTGATTCTTGTGGAAAGTCTTTCAAGTCGATTAATTTAGTTTCTTATTTGAATAGAGCATCTTGTGAGTTGGAATTGTTGGACTATCTTATAGAGGTTTGGACTGTCAAGCAAGTTGAGGGGAGCTAATATCTATGATTTTAAATATGGTTGATTGTTTAAATTATTGGATTGTGAATTGATTTTGGGTGTGATATTGAGACGAGTATTGTGTTGCTTGATTTATGAGTAAAATTGTTTTTTGACATTGCGAATTTGGAAAATTGCTTGAACTATGAAGTGGCACTAGTGAAAAAACACTGTTTAACGTCACTCATATGACGTCGATTAGCGCGTAGCCCGATGTATATGAGTGCACGGTGGCATTAGCGTAAATAAGTGGTAACCTAGACGTCGGTTTGAAGGGGACTCGACGTCTATTATATAATACACGTCAGCTCTGACGTATACCGACGTCTAATGTATGGAGGTAGGTGAGAAGACAGACTTCTCCTGGCCATTGACGTCGCTTATGTTGGGGGCCCGACGTCTACTAGGGGTGCAATTAATGCTCGCCACCTGATTCCCAGACGCTTAGACGTCGCGTGGTCAATTACCGACGTCTATAGCCTGTCCGGAAGGCGGGAAGACAGAAATTTCTGCAAAATAGACGTCGCATTTCTGGGTGCGCGGTGTCTATGTGCCTGTAATTAATTATGTTCACCAAAATCCGAGGCACGTCGACGTCCGGTAGCAGTGCACAGACGTCTATAGTATTATAGACGTCGACGCCCTTTGTCAACCATCGTCTACTTCCCTAACAGGAAGAGAAACGTCAATCGGTTCAGCGCACTAGACGTCGACCCCCCTGGACACTGACCTCTAATGGCATTCAAAAAGTCACTTTAAATGTTATCTTAAACGTCAAATTAGTTAGATAACCGACGTCTAGGTGACTATAGACATCGGTGTCCACGGGAAACCGACGTCCCATTTCATTTTAGATAAACCGCAGACCCTTCGCGGCATTGCAGTTTCTGATATCGTCTTCCTCTTCTCCTTTTTCTCTTGCGGCACCTCTTCTTTTTCTCTCTTGCGGCATTCTATTGTTGTTTCTGATATCTTTATCGTCTTCCTCCTCTCCTTTTTCTCTCTTGCGGCATTACATCTCAGGTGCGTGGTTTTTTTTTAAGCTTACCGTTTAAACTTTGTTTAGTCTTTCATCGATTATCTTCTAGTTCAACTAGTTAAAATTTGTTTTCTTTGTGTTGTGTTTTAGTGCAGTTTTGTTCCTTTCTTGGGGTAACATAGTAACACATTCTCCATTTGCTAGTTGCCTCCCAGAAAAAGTGGCATCTTGTGAATTTCTTTTGGTCGTTTCAACCCAAAAACGACCCTGGGTTGCGTAGTTATCGTTTCACCGTGATTTTTCCCTCTTGCGGATGAAAATGGAATTAAGCAACAATCCAGGTTCGATTTTGGGTTGAAGGGACCCATAAGAAATTCAAAATACGCAAGTTTTTTTTTTTTTGGGAAACTAGCAAAAGGAGATTGTGCTACTAGGCTATCCAAAGACGGGAACAAAACTGCACTAAAACACAACCACTGGATTAAACGTCGGTTAATGTGTACACCGATGTCTATAGTACCTTTTAGACGTCAGTCAGTGTCAATTCGAAGTCTTTAGTGCCTCTTCGACGTCGGTTATTGCGCAGACCGACGTCTATATAATGTCTTTAGACGTCCAGTTAGTCCTACTTCGACGTTTAGTGACGTCGAACATGGCAGTGACTGACGTCACTATAGACGTCAGTTATATGCTTGTCCGACGTCCCATTGACGTCACCGAAATAGACGTCGGTTGTTTTGTAAACGTTAAAAGCCCAAAATAGTCGATGTTAAACAACGTTTTTGCACTAGTGTGATATGAATATGTCTTTACTTGGTGTTAATTTGTTGATTTTAGTGTATGATTGAATGAGAGAGTTGTACATGAGCAATCAGTCAGATTAGTATATCTAAGGGCAGGTTTTGAAAATTGCTTAAGTTGAGAAAAATGGGGAAGTACATATTTGAGTGACTGTGCAAGTTAAAACTCTGTAATTTTTCATGTCATGTTGATAATGATCTGATGTTGAATATTGTTTGCAATTGGTTAATGTAATGCAGTACAATTGGAGGAATAATACGTGTGATGCATAAGTGTTGTGGTCAAATCTATTTTTGACGTGAAACTGATTAAAGAGTGTGATAAGCCATAAGGTTTGATTAATGAGATGGTCTACATGTGAAACTGCATTGCCTGCAATACTATTAGACCTTGCTTTGGTTTGAGACGTGAATGCAGCGAGAAACCACTAGAATTTTAAAGTCCCTTGTTATAGTCAAAATTAGTATGTTTTTTGTCTAGTAAAGGCTGTTATAGCATGTTTATTTTGAATTCCCTGATCATCGTTTGATTTGAAGTTGTAAAGGATAGTCAATGGGGTTTGGGGTGCCTCTTTATAAGAAAGAAATATCTAGTTAAATAAAGGTTCCTTAGTTTACCACATCTGAAATGTTCTTGTGTTGTTAATTCTAAAGCCCAAATGAATAATATATAGTTATTATGAAGTGTGCTTAAGTTGTTTGTGAATGAGTTAATGAATGTAGAATTTCTTGATTATTTTTATATAAATTCACTATATTGACAAAGTTGTGTTTTAAAGGGTTATATTGGTATAATTGCATATAAATTTCAGCAAAATAGATTTGGTCTAGTGGTTGGGGTTTATTGTGTAAGGGTTTGGTCCCTTTTGGGTTTCCTTGTTTATTTTTTTTTCTTTCTTTAGCATGGTGGCCCACCAATGGGACATTAATTGTTAGTGTAGGAGTTAGTATGGGGTCGTGCTAGAGGTTGGATTTTGTTATTTTTTTGCTTTTGGAATTAGGAATGGGGCCCGCGAGTTATGGAGATGCACAACAAAGTTTAAAAGAAATAATAAGAAAAAAAGAGTGGCAAAGGCAGGGTTTTTAGATGAGATAAAAAAAAGGGATTAAACGAGTTGGATTTTAGAGTTAGATTCAAGGCTCTCTTCACCTATAAATAAGCATTATAAATTCTCACTTTTTAAGTGTAATGAAATGTTTGCAAAATTGTTTGTTCAGTTTCTTATACTCTTTGGTCATGTTAGCATAAAATTGAAGAGAATAAGTTTTTATAATGTCTCAAAATCAAGTCTCAAGTGTTCTTGTTGCAACAAGATTTTTAAGAATACTTGTTTTATGTTAAAGTGTTTGTAGTTTAGTAGATTTATGTATAAGATGTTGTTTATCTTTGATTCTATGTATTGTTTGTCTTAGGTTGCGTTAAAATTCGTTTTGAATCAGAAAACCTCATTTTATACTCAAGATAATCGATTATTATAGATAATTGATTATCAGTAATCAATTATGACTTTCCATAATTGATTATCACAAGAAATTATGAGAATTTTGAAGCAAGTTTTTAACCATTGTGCATTCATTAAATGCATAATCAATTTCCATAAGTGGATAATTGATTACCACACGTCAATTTTGGAGGTATCCTTTAGTGAGATCTTTATAAATTAAATTGAGACTCTCATTCTAAAATACAACATACAAAATAAGTGCATTTTGTAATCCTTATCTGCAATGTCTGGTGATAAGTGTTCTAGGGTTTGTGTAACCCTTGTGTTGTGGCTTTGAGAACTTGGCGTGTTGGCATAGAGCGAGAACTTTCACTGGGAGTGTGATTGAGTGTTGTTGCTATTGTTGAGTTGAAAGCCTGTCATCCTTTGTGAAGATTCAAAGGAGGTGGTCATCCTTCGTGAAGCATTCGAAGGAGGTGTTCATCCCTTGTGGGTTACAGGGGAAGGAGTTTCATCTCTTGGGGGTAACAAGAGAGGTGTTCTAACCTTCAACTTGTTTATTTTCTTTGTGATTGTAACAGTTTGTTGTTTGTTCTAGTGAAGCGTGAATTCTCGGTTGAGATTAACAACTGGATGTAAGATCTCTATGATCTGAACAAGTATAAAAATTACCCGTGTAATTTTCTCTCTTCCTTACTCTTTAAATTTGTTTAAATTGTTTTACGGAATTTTTATATTTACGAGAAAATTATTTAAAGAACGATTTGCGATAAGAAACCAACTCACCTGCCTCTTGGTTTGTTGAACGCGTTAACCATTCCGCTACACCGCTCTGACATGTCAGACATAATTCCTTATTCTCTCACTCTCCTCTAGCTTGCTTCCTTGGTAGGAAGGCTTTCTAAGGTTAAAGGCTTCAAACACCAACCATTTCTTCATTTAGACCTTCATCAAGCACCTTCTTTGCAACCAATTTTCACTACACCTACTTCAGTCAGTTGGCTTCTCTAGTCTTTGGAGTGTTCTTCATGTGTGATGTCTAGAGCTGCTTCCATTAAGCCTTCAAGGGCTTTATGGATTATCAATGAACAATGTACAAAGGGGTGAGCATTGAAGGAGAAAATGTCTCACAAACCTTGCCAACACATGAGATTGGCTAGCCAACCTTAAGGCAAATGGGTTTGATTTCCTAAGGAAACACTTTCATCCACAAAGGGATTGTAGTTGTTGATGAAGAGGACGAGGATATTCCCATGCCTATTCCTACGAATGTTGTTGGACCATCGCAACCTCCTGTAAGTCCGTCTTCTTTTATGGAAGAAAATATTACTACTCTTACTAGAAGAATGGAGGAGATGTACAACCTTCAAAAACAAAGACATCAAGAATTAATTGATCTTCATGTTGCTCAACATGAACATGTGTGTGGTCTCATTTCTAATATAGATCATAGGCTCAATAATATTTAGCATTAGTTAGAAGAAGATTATGATGATGCATCAAGTGATGAATTTTAAACTTGTACTCTTAGTTCAAAATTAATAAAATTATGCTTTCTGAAACTGATTGCCTCTTTAGTTTTATTTTCCATATTAAGGGGAAGCTTCTAAATGATGGGCCAAATATATTGAGAGAGAGCTTTTATTTATTGCAGATAAGTTGTTTAAGGGGAGTTTCTCTATTTTTTTTATTATGATGAAAAAAACGGGAGAAAAATGATATACACCTTATAAGCACTCTCATATTGTTACTCTAATGTCAAATCTTTTTCTCTAAGTAGCAAACATGCTGGTATTAACAAAAACTCTAAAAAGAATTTTGATCATCATAAAAAGGGGAGAAATTGTTAGCAATAAGTTGATGCAAACTTTAAGAAGATTTTGATCTTGAAGTGTACAAAGACTTGAAGCAACAATTATATGCTTGGATGAATGTCAATCAAAGCTTTTTTTTTTTATTTAAGGTTGTAATAGTTAACTCATTAGAGTAGTGAACTCACATGGATAAATGAAATGTTCTATTTTTAGAACCCTCACTAGAATAATCAGTTATCATTAGGGATAATCGATTATCCCAGGAAACATCAGAAACATTTTGATACGCAAATAATCGATGTTCACTTAGGATAATTAATTATCTCTAGCAGTTATAAGCTGACTTCTGAGCTCTTTTAAAAGTTTGTGAATAACAACATTATCTGAAATCTCTGTTTGTTTAAGTGAGCTTGTGTATTTGGTGCATAAAGAAGGAAGTGTTTTTTTTTAATGTGTCTAAGTGGTCAAGCTGTGTTTATCCTTTTGTTGGTCAAAAGTAAGTGTTGATCATCTCTTATTTGTTAAGAGAGACGTTTTTTGAACTTATACTTTACTCCATTATTGTAACTTGTTTGTTTATTTTAGTTGATAAGTTAATCCCTCTTTTTAGAGAGATTAACAACTAGACGTAATATCTTTTGATTTGAACCAGTATAAAAATTATTTGTGCAAACTTCTCTTCCTTGTTCTCCTTTGTTTACTTGTTATTATTCAAATTAATTTTTCTGACTTCTTAAAGAAATTTTTAAAAGTGAAAAACTTGTTAAAAAGAAGCGATTTTTAACGCAAAACAAATTAACTCCTTCTTGGTTGTTGTATACTCCTTAAACATTTCGCTGCGTGTTTTGAACATATTCTTTGGCTGAGTTGTTGTAAAACGTCTGTTTTAAATGTGCACATGAGTGCTTTGATAGATAAAAAAACAAGAAGATATAAGCAACAAGCTTTTATAGAGACGTTTGATGCTAAGATGTGTGCGTGTATTTCATTATCTAGCTTTCATAGAGACATGAGGAATGTCCTTTGAAATTGTTAAAAATGGAGAACGATAGCCTCGAGATCTTGGGCCATATGCATCAGAAAGTCAAGACTACCTACAATGGAATTTACACATTTATTTAATTGAATAATGACTCTACAAACCTGTTCATTCATTATTTGATTTCCTATCTCAATATATACAAGTTCATATATCAAATCAAGTCTCAATGACAAATCAAGCTAAAACGAATTAGATTGACTCGTTTTATAACATCTGTATTAAATAATATATATATATATATATATATATATATATATATATATATATATATATATATATATATATATATATATATATAGAAGTCTCTCGCATGAAAATCAAATTAACTTAGCTTTCTATTACTAAATTTTTTACTCTATTTTTAACACAACTTAAAGATTCATTTTACTTATAAGGCACTATTTAGCCTAAGAAAATAAATTATACTAAAAATAAAATATTAACATTTATTAATTTGTATCAGTTAGATAATATTAGTCCTTACCCGTATAAATAATTTTTATCAATGATTAAAAAAATTAATTAATTGTTTCAACTTCATTTGTTATGGATAAATCTTCAACCATTCCCTTTAATCTTGCTGTGAAGTAATTTTTCCAAACGTTCATTTGCATTGCCCTCGTTTTCTGGGTCAGACCTTTTTGGACCAAGAAAGTGAGTTTTTTTCAGCTTTTTTTTCGTTGGGTCCTTCTGGAAAGATGTTTATTTCTTTTTCTAAAATCTTAGATTGATGTGTATACCCTTTTTCTACTGGAATTATTAAAATTGAACCATACACATTGGCTTTTAATAAAGTTGACAACTACTCGTGTGTTGTTTTAAAAAAAGTGACAATAGTGTATTGTGATGGTTTATGGTCCAATTCACTTGATAGCTAGTTCAATCCTAAACAATTTCTCCTAGATTATTTAAAGTGCGAAGTGCACTTTTAGAAGTGAAACATGAGTGCTAAGAATGGTTTTAACTGTAATATCGTAATTTGGTGTACAAGTGATAACAATTGAATTTACCGTTATGTGTGATACAATTTTGATATTAAACCAACTTTATTTGACTTAGAAACTTGTTTAATCTCTTGTTTTTAGTTTAATTGTGTGAATACGTGAATTGAGGTTATACTTTATGATTTTATCACTAAATTCCCTTAATTTTGTAGGTTATTGGGATATTGTGGAAGAGGAGTAAAAGAATCAAAGAGTCGGAACCTAAAAGGGACAACAAAAGCACCAGAAAAGAAGGTTGAAGATGGCTGAAGGACGCCTGGTTGCCCTTTTTTGGGGCCCTCAGTGCCAATATGTCACCCCCTTCAAGGGCCCTCATGGATGATGTTCACGAACCAGCGCCCGCTTTTCCCCTAAGGGGCGTTCAGTGCTAGCTAGTAGTGTTGCAGGGCGCCTGCTTGCCCCTTTCAGGGCCCTGAGCGTCAGTCTCCACGCAGTTCCGCTTGCTTGCCCTTAGTTGGGGCACTGAGCGCTGGCGTGTTGCGCTTATGAGCCAATTTTTGATCTATTTAAGGACTTGCACACCCTAGGATTTGTATCTCTTGATGGCTTAAGCACATAAACACAATTTTCGCCTCTTTGGAGGCATATTTGGGGATGTGGGAGCTCTCCTCTTCTCTTTCTAGGGTTTTTATCTCATTCTTCCATTGTACACCTAGGTTCTCCATGACGATGGAGAACTAATCTTATTTTTTGTTGGGGAAGATGTAACCTCTAAACTCTCATGTATTTGAATTTGTTCTAAATAATTTATGCTTCTTTCATTAATTGTTAGGGATTTTCTTCTTTGCTCTATGCTTGTTTTGTTTTGATCATTCATGGCATGACTTTATGGTCTTTTTTGTTATTAGGAAATACCTAGAAACCACGATCTGGAGAATTTCTCCCAAAAGCAATATTGCCCAGGGATGGGGATAGGAGGTTTGGTTGTCTTAAGCTTCTGTTTGTAATGCAGAATTAATTATTAGGGATGCAAGGGATTATGGTCTAATAATTAAGGATAAGCTTTCTTCGTCGAGGGATTGAGTTTTAAGTAATTTAGAGAGTGACATTAACAATTGAATGAAGAAGATGAATGCTTATATGCATGAGAGTAAGGATAGTGAAATCTAAACCCCAACAACATACTCATCTCATATTATCAATATCATCCACTCACTTTTGTGTTTCTCCTCAATTGATCAAATTGCATTCATATTTACTTTTTTGCATTTGCATTCCAACCCAATGAAATTGTTCTTAAGTCTTAATTAGTTAAGATATTACATGACTATTTAGTGTCGTGAGTCTTTTGGGATACAATACTTAGTCTTACAATTTTATATTACTTGATACTATTCGGTACACTTGTCGAGGTCTTAACAACAAGTATAAGTATGTCTTGCCATGAATTTTTCTTTGCCAAAAGCTTTTTTTTAATCATAAATTTATAGTGCAATGACTAATATATAATGTAATAAAGACTCAACTTATACAATGATAATTTTGTTTTTTAAGATGATTAATTCCATATAATTTTTATTGAAATATTATTGAGATATTATCATTTTGATTATTTAGGAGATTTATTTTTAATCTATTTATCAACATAATTATGCGTTTTTTTGAAGGAAATTTTTAGGAATGATATTTTGGTCTTGATGGCATACCCCTAGCCATAGCAAAACACATTGAAGAAGAGTTGAAATCAAATGTGGAAGATAGGCCTAGACTCTTTCTCTTGGGTCATCCTAAGCCATCATGAAGCTTAATAGTAGGGTAAAAATATTTGGGTCTTGTATTATGGGACAAGTAGTCTAGGATTTAATTTGTGTCTTGTATTTTGGTCAAGTAACATAGGGATTTTGGACCACTTGGGCCAACAAAGGTCCAACCCCAAACATAGAAAACTTAGATAAACACTTAGGTCTTAGGAAATAGAAAAACATCTAGGCTAAAACACCCAAACGCATGGCTAAACGATGTTCTGCCTAAAAGCGTCCAAGAGAGATTGAGTTGAACACTAGATGCTCATAATACCTTGACTAGGTATTCAGCCTCTCTCGAAAACAAAAAAGGTCAAGCCAATGTCTCAGACAAAACATATTAAAACACTTAATTATTAAACCGTGAAAAAAAGCTTAAACAAGTTAAAGAAGCTTTTACTTGACTAAACGATGACATGAGCTTAACAGTAGAAAATCAAATAGCACTTTGTTGTTCTGAGCAAGCATTAAATGACATTAAATGATCAACATTAAAAAATAACAAGAGTGATAAGAAAGGACCTATCTGTTGCATGCACAATTTACTCTACTATTTGCATATAAGCTATTCTACACGCATCCATAGAGCTTTAGATCAAATATCAGAAAATGGACATTAGAGACAAAAGAGATATTCATAGAATGTTCTTCTCTTGAAGCCTTGCCTAAAAGGATGTACTGCCTACTTCAAGCAAAGTACTGAAAAAGCGTGCCTGCTCTGACAAATTGAATTATCCAACGACTAGTGTACACAGAGAAACAAAACGCATAAGAATCAAGGCAAACACTAAGTCGAAGAAACATTTATTCAAGGAGCCTTTAACTAGAAGAGCTTTCGAAAGAGAAATCAAATGGATAGCCAAGATAAAAATCAAAGCTCACAATGAGATATGTATCCTGAGTACATAAGAGATGAGAAGAAAGAGCTCAAGAAGAAAGACCATATATGAGCAGAAAAAGAGAAGAGAAAATATAAGAGAAGAAATGAAATACTCTCAAGCTTCATTGTTGAATTGCTTACTGATTGTAAGAGAGAAAATCATATAATTTCTAACTAACCTAGACTAAAGAATTCTTCAATAAATTGGGTGTTGGTGCAATTAAAGTAAATATGAAACATAAATGATAAAAGTGATCTTAGGTACTCAAACACTTTGAAATGGAAGGATTAGAAATGATATGGAATGATATTGTTGGGGGTATGATTTCACCTACTTCACTCTTATGTATAGAAAATCAGTTCCTCTTCATTAATATGTCAATGTCAATCTACTAATTTACTTAAACTCCAATCCCTTGGTAGAAAGAGCCTAGACTTCCTCATTAGACTCCAATCCCTTGGAAAACCTAACAATTATTTCCGCATTAAGAAATGAGATTTTAAGACAACCAAAGGTCCTAGTTCTATCCCTAGATACTATTTCCTTTAGGTGTTTAACCAAAGTCAAGATTTACCTAACATTTCCTAATAGCAAGTAAACCCTAAAATCATGTCATGGGTAGCAACTTCACAACAAGCATTAAGAGAAGGAATTAAACACTAACAATCAATGAAAGAGGTATATATTCATTCAAAACAAAATGTTTTACAAAAGAGTTTAGTGGTTACATCAATCCCCCAACAATAATGGAACTAGCTCTCCATGAATGGAGAGCTCAAGCTTACAAAAATGGAGGAAATGGAAGAAGGAAGAAGACCCAAGGATGAAGATGGACTGTTCCCATAGCTCTAAGCTTGCCTCCAAGAGCTCCAACAGAGAGAAAACGCATCTGGGTAGCAAAAGATCCAAATCCCTATGCGTTTCAGCCCTAAATAGACCAAATTTGCCACATCAGCATCATCACCGCTCAGCTGCACCTCAGCTGCAGCCCATCCGTGGCATTCTAGAGGGTTGGCGCTCAACTGCACCCCAGCTGCAACCTTCTAGAGAGTAGGGCGCTCAGCTGCACCTCAACTGCACCCCAACTGCAGCCTTCCAGAGAGCAAGGCGCTCAGCTGCACCCCAGCTGCACCCTAGCTACAACATTCCAGAGAAGAATACGGCTTAACTGCACCCCAACTGCACCCCAGCGACAACATTTATCTTTGGTTAATATTTCCTCTTTTACATTCATTCAAACTTTGTGGTTCTTCCATTCTTCGGGTTGGCCAACAAGCTTTATGTACATGATCTAACAATCAAAAAGTAGGGATTAATGATGAAATTTAAATCAATTCAACTCAAGATGTAGCTACTTAGAAACTTAACAAATTGAAGCATAAGAAGGTACAAAGTTAAGAAAGAGTTGACATTTTCTCTCAATTCAATATTGAAATCATGGTAAAATATGTCATTATCACGCGTACTTATATTAAAAAATTCATGATTTTAAGAAAACATTATCTGTGCGTAATAAAAAAAGGGTTAAATATGTTTTAGGTCCCATAAGTATCACACGATTTTGGATTTAGTCCCTACTCAAAACTTTGATTGTTTTTAGTCTTCATAATTTTGAAACTGTTATAAATAGTCCCTAATTTTGGATGCGTTAACTTTTGTTTGACATGGCTAACGGCCAGCCCACGTCTGATGCCAGGTACGAGTTTATTCTCTGCCACGTTTTCTTTTCTTTTTATTCCAAATTTGCACACAAGCCCCTAATTTCTACAATGTTTACACTTCAGCCCCTAACTTCTTTTCAAAATTGCATAATAGCCCCTGTTTGACCAACTAGGTGCAGGGTTGACTCAGGTGAGTCTGTCCAGTGAAACCATGCCACATGCCAGTTCACCCTTCACCCAAAATTAGGGTTTTGAATTGAGCACCAGGAAAGAAGATGTGCCTACGAAGTCATGGCCAGAACACGAGAGCGGGTTGCTCTCTGATGGAGCCCGACCTGCTTCACCGCAGAGTAGAATTGCTATGGAGGCGCTTAGATGTCGCGAGTTGCTGTGCAAATCTCTCTTAGGTCTGGAGGTTGATGACTTGCAAGAATGGGGATAATGGCTTCGTGATGGGTTTTTTTTGTCTTTGGCTTCTTGGTTTGATTCCTACAGGTTTTTGGAGGTTGACGCGCTGGCTTGCACGAGGTGGTCCAATGAAGATGAAACTGCCATCTGGTGGCTCTGGTTTTCTCTCTCGACGATGACAACGCGATTTGAAGGAGATGACGGTGGCACTTCTACTCAAGGTTTGCAGGTGGTGGCGGCCTTGCGTTAGAGGTTCAACGGCGATTTGGGTTTCACCTTCTATGTTTCTGTACGTTGCGAGATGGCTATCAATGACTTAATCTCATTGCGGTGTTCCTTCTGAACCCTAATTGCAGTGTTCCTTCTAAAGTGTAAACATTGAAGAAATAAGGGACTTGTGTGCAAATTTGGAATAAAAAGAAAAGAAAATGTGGTAGAGAATAAACTCATCCCTGGCATCAGACTTGGACTGGTCGTTAGCCACATCAAACAAAAATTAACGCCATCCAAGATTAGGGACTATTTATAACAGTTTCAATACTATGAGGACTAAAAGCAATCAAAGTTTCGAGTAGGGACTAAATCCAGAATCGTATAATACTTAAGGGACTAAAAACATATTTAACCCTAAAAAAAATAATATCTTTGGAAGAAAACTTCAAAGTATAATAAAAAGAGAAGAATAAGAGTGTAGAGATTGATGGTACCATAAATGGTATGATTTAAAGAGTAAAGCGCAGCGGAATAAAACTTAGAGTAAATGGAAAGCGTGTTCGGTCACCTTTTTAAAATCAATTTGGTCCTTTTTAGAAAATCAATTTTCTTTCAGAAAATTTGTCGAACAGTTGATATACGTAAAAGATAAAGAGTGTAGGGAATAGAAAATCACAAGAGTAATTTTTATACTGGTTTGATTCAACAGAATCTACGTCCAGTCGTTAATCACTATAAAAGTGATTAACAGTTCCACTAAAAATTTGTTTCACAGATTACAAATATAATGGATAACAATTAATAAAATAAACCTTCCTAAGAAACGAACCGGAAGAAGAACACTCTGCCAACTTGAAGAGAACCGCTCCGGCAATCGACCAACGATTCGCGAGCTTCTCCTTTTCACGAGACCAGGCAGAGCACATTGCTAACTCGAAGAGAGCTTGCTCCGACTATCGACACACGATATGCGAGCCTCTCCTATTCACGAGATCAAGCAAGGGAACTTTGAACTATAGCTTCTGAGATTCCTCTGACAAACAGTATTGTGCTAAGCTTCTGTTCAAAAACGTTGCTTCTGAACTTCACAGAAACCCAATATATAACCAGTTGCTCTGAATATCAAAGGTCAAGTCCCAACTGCCAGTAATAATCGATTATTGTAAGTGATAATCGATTATCCAAGTCCGTTATGAATTTTTCAAAATAAATTTTCAAAAACAGACTTGTGATAATCGATTATTTGAAGTGATAATCGATTATCTCAGTCATACTCATGATAATCGATTATTGCTTCACATAATCGATTATTTCAGAACATTTTCTAAAATAATACAAGTTTTACATAATTTAAAGACATTCCTACTACATTTAAATTCTACAAAGTTCTTTTAAATAATTCTAATATCTTCATCAAGTAAAACTTCTTGCAGCATCATCAAAACAATTTTCTTCAAGATTTACCAATACTCCTTATTGGTAACAGAGATGACATACCTTTTTAGCTTCTGGAATTCCCTTAGTGCTTCCTCAGTGATTGTTGTTGACAGAACCTTATGTGTGAGAATCTATTTTTCTCTATACTCTCTCCTTCAAGCTCTATTATCTCTAGGTGTTTTTCTCTATTTTTTTCCGTCCCCTTTTCCTTTCATAGAGTGGGTATTTATATACACACATTGTAATATTATGACAATCTTGCCTTAATTGAGAATTAATTGATAATGGACAAAATAGGGAAAGAAATGGTCTTGATTGCAAGAAAAATAAATCAAATAATATTCAAGACATTGACTATAATAATTGTCAGAAAATTTGTCTATTTTAAAAAGAAATCATATTTTTCTCTTTAGGAAGAAACTGATGCAGCAATCAATATATTATTTTTAATTATTGCTTATAATTATTTCCATAATATTGATTCAAATTATTACCATATTAAACTAATATTTCAAAAACATTCTAAAGTGATGTGTCCTGCATTATTTTATTAGTTTCTTCTTCCTTTTTTATTTACCCACCATTAATTATTATCCTCTTGTTCATTAATTTTAATTATTTACTTACCCAGACGAAATTGGGTGTTGACAATATTGTATTCAAATCCTCTTTGCGAGAGTAATAGTTTGAACGACTTGTAAGCAATCGCTGATTGTAGTTCTGGAGAGAATTAAAACGCTTGCAACTGAACTCTTTTGAGTTGAGGAATCTAGGTGTAGTAGTCTAGTACCAGGTGTGGTGTCAATACTCAAGGAAATCTAGGTGCGATAGTATAGTACCAGGAGTGGTGCGAATACTCAAGGGAAATCTAGGCGCGGTAGTCTAATACTAGGAGTAGTATGAATACTCAGACCAGGAGTGGTGAGAATACTCAGTTGTAATCTTGTGAAGATTATAATGGAACGCTCTACGGAGGAGACTCGACGTATCTTAGTTGGAATGAAATAGTATAAAAATAGTGTTGTAATTATCTCTTCTCTTACCTAAACACTTTTCTTATCAAACTTGCAGGTGTGTTTTTATTTCCAAATACAAGAACTTGTTACCAATGAGGAGCATTGGTAAATCCTGAAGAAATTAGTTTTGATGATGCTACAAGAAGTTTCACTTGAAGAAATGTTTAAAAGCACTTTTGTAGAATATAAGTGTAATAGGAAAGTCTTTAAACTTTGTAAAAACCTGTATTGTTACTGAAATAATCGATTATGAGAAGCAATAATCGATTATCATGAGTCTTTCAGGGATAATCGATTATCACTTCCAAATAATCGATTATCATATTTTGAAAATCCTTTAACGGACTTGAATAATCGATTATCACTTACAATAATCGATTATCAGTGGCAGTTGGGGCTTGACCTTTGATATTCAGGGTAGCTGGCTATATATTGAACTTCTGAATTTTTCAGAAGTAACGTTTTTGAACAGAAGCTTAGCAGAATACTGGTTGACAGAGGAAGTTCTCAGAAGCTATAGTTCAAAGTTCCCTTGCTTGATCTCGTGAACAGGAGAGGCTCGCGTTTCGTGTGTCGATAGTCGGAGCAAGCTCTCTTCGAGTTAGCAAGGTGCTCTTCCTGGTCTCGTGAAACGGAGAAGCTCGCGAATCGTTGGTCGATTGTCGGAGCGGTTCTCTTCGAGTTGGCAGAGTGTTTTACTTCCGGTTCGTTCGTCGAAGGAAGGTTTATTTTATCAATTGTTATTCATTATATCTGTAATCTGTGAAACAATTTTTTTAGTGGAACTGTTAATCACTTTTATAGTGATTAACGACTGGACGTAGATTCTGTTGAATCGAACCAGTATAAAAATTACTTGTGTGATTTTCTATTCCCTACACTCTTTATCTTTTACGTATATCAACTGTTCGACAAATTTTCTGAAAGAAAATTGATTTTCTAAAAAGGACCAAATTGATTTTTAAAAAGGTGACCGAACACGCTTTCCGTTTACTCTAAGTATTATTCCGCTGCGCTTTACTCTTCAAATCATACCATCACTGGTACCAACAATTGGTATCAGAGCTTGTTTGATAGTTTTTCAAAAATTTGCGAAAATGGCCGGTCACAACCAAAACCTTGTATATGCCGAGGGTGCTTCTATTAATAGACCACCACTTTTACTGGTGATAACTATGCCTTCTGGAAAGTCAGAATGGAAATTTTTATGGGGTCTGTTGACAGAGGCATCTGGGAAGCTGTACAAAATGGTCCTTATATTCCTAAGAGCACAATTGATGGTGTAGAGGTAGAAAAACCATACTTTAATTGGACTGCTGAAGAAAATAGACGAGCTCAGTTTGATATTAAAGCTCGCAATATTATATCATCTGCTGTTGTACTTGATGAATTCTATAGAATTTCAATATGTAAGACAGCACAGGAAATGTGGGAAGTCCTCAGAGTCACACATGAAGGAATAGAGGACGTGAAACGTGCAAGGAAGAACACTCTTATTCAGGAATATGAGATGTTCAGAATGCAACCTGGAGAAACAATTTCTGATGTTCAAAAGCGCTTCACTCACATAGTGAACCACTTGACTGGGTTGGGTAAGACTTTTGATAATGATGAATTTAATGTAAAAATTTTAAAATCATTAGACAGGTCTTGGCAACCAAAGGTAACTGCCATCTCGGAGTCTCAAAACCTCACTCAGATGTCAATGCCAATTCTGTTTGGAAAGCTTCGTGAGCATGAGCTAGAGTTGAGGAGACTAACTGCTGAAGAGGATCAAGGCAAGAGAAAGACACTAGCTTTCAAGTCAGAGATCTCTAAAGGAAAGAGCTCTAAAAGGATTGAAGATGATGATTCTGATGATGAGGAGAACATGAGCCTTATGATAAAGAAGTTTGCCAAGTTTATGAAGGCAAAAGGAAAAGATAAATTCCGCAAAGAAAGGAAAGAAAATCAAGAATCACCTTTAAGTGTAAAATGCTTTGGTTGTGGAGAAAGAGGACACATGAAATCTGAATGCCCAAAGAACAGGAAAAGTGAGGAAAAGAAGGAAAAAAAATTTCAAAAGAAAAAGAAAGCTTACATAGCTTGGGAAGACAATGCTTCCAGTTCAACAAGCTCAGGTGATTCAGATGAGGAAGCTAATATTTGTCTAATGGCTGACTCAGATGATACTGAAAGTCAAGTAAGTGATTCTAGCTTTGAATCTAGTGAAATAGACTTACAAAAAGCTTTCTTTGAACTAATGAATGAATCTGAAAAACTTGATGCTGCACATAAAAAGCTAAAAAAGGAGCACAATGATTTGAAATTGAAATATGATAAATTGCTTGATGATGAAGTTGTTTTAAGAAATAAAGTTAGTACTTTAGAAACAAAATTATCTGATGCAAACACTACTGTTGAACCTGTTGAATGCTTATCTTGCAAGAGTCATATGTTTGATATTGACATACTTGAAAACCTACTTGCAAAGTCAACCAAGACAACCCCGAATGTAAAAACAAACTTTAAAAGAAACAATATTAGAAATAGGAACTTACATCAAAACAAAAAGTCTAAAACTAGAAGAACTCATAAAGTTTGGGTTAAAAAAGGGACTTTTGTTAAAAATAAAGTAAATGATGTTTGTTGTTTTTACTGTATGAAACATGGTCATACATCAAACAAATGCAACATTAAACATTTTGGCATTCCAAATGGCAAATTTGCATGGATTAAAATTGTGAAATGAATTACACTTGCATGAACTAACCCCAAGGACCCATAATTAGATTGGGGACCTAAAACTCTTTCTAATTTGTTTTGCAGGAACCTACTAAGTCAAAGAAGTCTTTGTGGTATCTTGACAGTGGTTGCTCAAGACACATGACCGGTGACAAGAAAAGGTTCATCCACTTTGAGAAGAAAAAGCAAGGATTTGTGACTTACGGGGACAATAACAAGGGTAGAATCATGGGTACCGGAGACATTGGAGGGGGAAACACATTGATCATAAAAGACGTCCTATATGTTGAAGGCCTCAAGCATAACCTCTTAAGCATAAGTCAGTTGTGTGACAAAGGTCTAAAGGTAATCTTTGAAAGTGATAAGTGTACTGTTTACTTTAAAGATTCTACTGTTATTGCTTTGCAAGGTGTTAGGCATAATAATATATATTTGATTGATATTGAGAGTGCATCTAGTCATAGTATAACATGTTTAGTTGCTAAAGAAGAAAATCCTTGGTTATGGCATAAAAGAGCTGCACATATTCATATGCAACATTTAAATAAGTTAATTTCTAAGGATCTTGTGATTGGTTTACCTAAATTGAAATTTGAGAAAGACAAATTATGCTCTGCATGTCAAAAAGGTAAACAAACAAAATCTTCATTTTCATCCAAAAGCATAATTTCAACTTCAAAACCTTTAGAACTTATGCATATGGACTTGTTTGGTCCATCTAGAATTAAAAGTTTTGGTGGAAATTACTATGCTCTTGTAATTGTTGATGATTACACTAGATTCACTTGGACCTTCTTCTTAACTTTGAAAAGTGAGGCTTTCAAAGCCTTTAAATCTTTTGCTAAACGTATTCAAAATGAAAAAGATTTAAAAATTAAAACATTGAGAAGTGATCACGGTGGGGAATTTGAAAATGAATCTTTTGAAAAATTTTGTGAAGAACATGGCATTGCACATAACTTTTCTGCACCTAGAACTCCTCAACAAAATGGTGTTGTTGAAAGGAAAAATAGATCATTAGAAGAATTAGCTAGAACTCTTATGAATGAATCTAATGTGCCAAAATATTTTTGGGCTGATGTAGTCAGCACTGCTTGTTATGTGTTAAATAGGATGCTTATTAGGCCAATTCTAAAATTAACTCCATATGAACTGTTGAATGGTAGAAAACCAAATATATCTCATTTGAAAATATTTGGATGCAAATGTTTTGTCTTAAATAATGGTAAAAATAATCTTGGAAAATTTGATGCAAAATCTGATGAAGCAATTTTCCTAGGATACTCTTTGACTAGCAAAGCATATAGAGTATTCAATAGAAGAACCTTGATAATTGAAGAATCAATGCATGTTGTCTTTGATGAAATTGTGGACCTTGAGGTAAACCCTCTTGAGTCAAATAAACCAATTGCAGGAGATGAGGATTATTTGAGGGAAGCTCTTGAAGAGATGTATCTAAACGAGAACTATCCTCTGGAACTTCAAGAAACACCTCAAGCCATTGATCCTAAAAGTTTTCAACAACCAAGAGGACTATCTTTGGACAACATCATAGGAGATATATCAAAAGGGGTAACTACTAGACACAAGCTTAATAATTTCTGTTTAACTGTAGCTTTTGTGTCTCAGATAGAACCCAAGAACATTAAGGAAGCTCTTCAAGATGATAAGTGGTGCGTTGCTATGCAAGAAGAGCTAAACCATTTTGAAAGAAATGAAGTCTGGGAACTTATTCCAAGGGAAGATAATCATCAAGTCATAGGAACCAAATGGGTTTTTAGGAACAAGCTTGATGAGGATGGAAACATCACAAAGAATAAAGCAAGGCTAGTTGCAAAGGGCTACTGTCAAGAGGAAGGTATAGATTATGATGAAACATATGCACCAGTGGCCAGGTTAGAAGCAATTAGATTATTACTTGCATATGCATCTTTGATGAAATTTAAATTATATCAAATGGATGTGAAAAGTGCGTTTCTGAATGGTTTTATAAAAGAAGAGGTGTATGTTAGTCAACCTCCTGGATTTGAGGATTTCAAATATCCTGATCATATTTATAAGTTAAAAAAGGCTTTGTATGGTCTTAAACAGGCACCTAGGTCTTGGTATGAAAGACTTAGTACCTTTCTAATTGATAATAATTTTTCTAGAGGTAAGGTTGATTCAACCTTATTCATAAAGAAAGTAGGAAAACACATTCTGATTGTGCAAGTTTATGTAGATGATATTATATTTGGGTCAACTGATGATTCCTTGTGTGAAGAATTTGCAAAAGTAATGCAAGGTGAGTTTGAGATGTCTATGATGGGTGAGCTGAATTTCTTTTTAGGACTACAAATAAAGCAAATAAATGGAGGTACTTTTATCTCTCAAACAAAATATTGTAGGGAAATTCTTAAAAAATTTGGCATGGATACTTGCAAAGAAGCTAGTACACCTATGGCAACTTCTTGCTATTTAGATAAGGATGAATCTGGAAAAGAAGTAAATGAAACTATGTTTAGAGGTATGATAGGATCTTTGTTGTACCTAACTGCTAGTAGGCCAGATATTATGCAAAGTGTATGCGTATGCGCTAGGTATCAAGCCAATCCTAAAGAATCTCATTTGACTGCTGTCAAGAGAATCTTAAAATACCTTAAAGGAACCACTTCTTTTGGTCTCTGGTATCCCTCTGATGCTTCACCTAGTCTAATAGGTTATTCTGATGCAGATTATGGTGGTTGTAAAATAGATAGGAAAAGTACTAGTGGAACCTGTCATTTTCTGGGCTGTTCTTTGGTGTCCTGGCACTCAAAGAAACAAGCGTGTGTAGCTTTGTCTACCACTGAAGCTGAATACATTGCTGCTGGCAATTGTTGTGCCCAAATTCTGTGGATGAAACAGCAACTGGAAGACTTTGATATTTTCCTTGATAATATTCCATTAAAATGTGATAATACTAGTGCTATCAATCTGACTAAGAATCCCATAATGCACTCAAGAACTAAACACATTGAGATTAGACATCATTTCTTAAGAGATCATATTCAAAAGGGGGATTGTCAAATTGAATATGTTGATACCTTACATCAATTAGCTGATATTTTCACCAAAGCACTACCTAAGGATAGATTTTTTGAGCTTAGAAGAGAGTTAGGAGTGTTAGACATGTCTTAGGATCAATGCTTATGAAAAAATTTTGCATTTTCGTAAAATTAACGCTTCATAATCGATTATCAAAGGGATATAATCGATTATTCATACTTGAAATTCAAATCTGAGAAATTTTTGAACAGATAATCGATTATCATCAAGGATAATCGATTATCATGCAATATCTGGGCAGTAACTTTTGAGCAGATAATCGATTATCTCGAGCCATAATCGATTATCACGCTAACAGATTCAAAAATAGAGTTGTTGGAGCGTCCCTTAACGGCTATAAACGGCCATAAACGGCTAGTTTTTCCATTTTTCCTATAAAAAGCCTCCCATAATCGATTGTAAGTCACTCTTTTACATCCTTACTCTACTAAAATCAAAATCTAGAGCTAAGATTCTCTCCATTTATCCTCATTTTCTCAAAGTCTCTCTACGTCAAATATTTTCATGGCGGATTCAAGAAGACATCGCCGCAGAGCTGCTGGAGCTTCTTCTTCCTCTCAACCACGTCCTGCAACCATCGATGGTTGGATTTCAGACCAAGGAAAACATGCAGAATATGTTAATTCCTGGCAAGAGAGAAGAATCATGGCGGTAAAGTATATTCGCCTTGATTTTTTTCGTTTCTATGGATTTCAATTTCCAGATCTGTTTGTTGATCAAGGACTCACGAATCTAGTGGAGCAAAAAGGTTGCATTTATCCCGATCTCATAAGAGTTTTCTATTTCAATTTGAGATATAGAGATGGGATTATATCCACTAAAGTCAAGGGTGTCCGCATAATCTTAGATGATGATGTGTGGATAAATGCTGCCCAACTTACCATATGGGATGATGCTGTAAAAGTCCATCTAGGACTTGAAGATTTCAATAGGCTGATGACTTTCCAATCCTTCTTGCGTCATCCTGAACAACAGGCAAATCGAAGGCAATTGCTAGTTGGGGGTTTCAAAATTGAAGAACGCATTCTTCACTACTTGATCGTCTGGATACTGTGTCCTAGAGCAACCAACCATGCTCAATGCTCTGAGCAGGATCTGCTTCTTCTGTATGGGATTTTAAATCACATACACATTGATTGGCCTGCTCTCATTGCTGACACAATGGTAAAAGCCAAGAAATCTCAATCTTATCAATTTCCCTGTGCTCTTCTTATTTCTAGAATTTTGGAGTACAAAGGTGTAAATATTGAAGGAGAACATGTTCAAACAATTCAAGCCATTGGATCTGAGATTGGAGACACCACTTTTAGACAAATGGGATTTGTTACCCGGGGAAATGTCATTATTCATAAAGATGATGACCATCCTGATGAAGATGAAGATGATGACATCGATACTCATATGGCAGAACCAGTTAGTGCTGCTGCTCCTTCTGATGCTGGTCCTTCTACCATGCCCTCATCCTCCACGCTATCTATGGAAGAACATTTTGCTAATTTATCTAAGCAATTGGAGGATATGAGTCTAGCTCAAAGAACACACTTTGAGGAGATTTATGAGTGGCAGCAATCTATTGATGAGTATATGGTTGATCAGTTTCTTGATCTTGATGTTCGTCTTTCTAACATCGAGAATCACCTTCATATTCAACCTCCCGAGAGATCCCCGAGTCCTGAATTTTAGAAATAGGATTTTATGTTTGTATGCTTTGTTGATTGGTTGTTGTTCTTTCATATATGATAAATTTCTGTTCTTTATGTTTATTATTATGATGTAATCCTTCTTTTCATCAATGAAAATAATCTCTTGATTATATGCATACCTTGACTAATTGAGGGGGAGATCATATTTAGGGGGAGTCTGTTACCTTAATCTTTTTTCTTATGATCAAAAAGGGGGAGAAGTATAGTTTAAGGGGGAGAAGTATAATATAAGGGGAGAGGATTAATTTACATTGATACAGGTATTGCTAACCTTGTTGTTGTTGTAGATTGTATATTTTGCAGGGAAGTCAAAGTTGCTTTTAAAAATTGAATTTTTGATCATCATCAAAAAGGGGGAGATTGTTACCAATGAGGAGCATTGGTAAATCCTGAAGAAATTAGTTTTGATGATGCTACAAGAAGTTTCACTTGAAGAAATGTTTAAAAGCACTTTTGTAGAATATAAGTGTAATAGGAAAGTCTTTAAACTTTGTAAAAACCTGTATTGTTACTGAAATAATCGATTATGAGAAGCAATAATCGATTATCATGAGTCTTTCAGGGATAATCGATTATCACTTCCAAATAATCGATTATCATATTTTGAAAATCCTTTAACGGACTTGAATAATCGATTATCACTTACAATAATCGATTATCAGTGGCAGTTGGGGCTTGACCTTTGATATTCAGGGTAGCTGGCTATATATTGAACTTCTGAATTTTTCAGAAGTAACGTTTTTGAACAGAAGCTTAGCAGAATACTGGTTGACAGAGGAAGTTCTCAGAAGCTATAGTTCAAAGTTCCCTTGCTTGATCTCGTGAACAGGAGAGGCTCGCATTTCGTGTGTCGATAGTCGGAGCAAGCTCTCTTCGAGTTAGCAAGGTGCTCTGCCTGGTCTCGTGAAACGGAGAAGCTCGCGAATCGTTGGTCGATTGCCGGAGCGGTTCTCTTCGAGTTGGCAGAGTGTTTTACTTCCGGTTCGTTCGTCGAAGGAAGGTTTATTTTATCAATTGTTATTCATTATATCTGTAATCTGTGAAACAATTTTTTTAGTGGAACTGTTAATCACTTTTATAGTGATTAACGACTGGACGTAGATTCTGTTGAATCGAACCAGTATAAAAATTACTTGTGTGATTTTCTATTCCCTACACTCTTTATCTTTTACGTATATCAACTGTTCGACAAATTTTCTGAAAGAAAATTGATTTTCTAAAAAGGACCAAATTGATTTTTAAAAAGGTGACTGAACACGCTTTCCGTTTACTCTAAGTATTATTCCGCTGCGCTTTACTCTTCAAATCATACCATCACTGGTACCAACAGAACTCTCCAAGCTAAATTATTACTCTTTAACTAAGGAAGTTCTTATAAAACTCTATGGTGTGCATTTTGAATAGCAGGTTAAAAGCAACTATCGTTTACAACTTATACTAGGTCGAGCATCTAAGTTTTTATAAGATACACTCAGAACTTGACTACGTGCTATATCAAAAGGATTGCGAAAAGAATTTTTCCATTAACACTATTCAACCCCCCCCCTTCCTTTTAGTGTTTTTGAGGTACTTCAATTGGTATCAGTGCTAACCTTGCGGGTTAGTTACTAATTGAACTCGAGGAAAAGATCCTGAAGAATGGAAAACATCGAGTACAACCATGATCATTACCATCATGTCCACAACAACATGCTTACAAGGAATATACAACTTCAGAATATTCATCAGAAGTTGAAACAAATGATCTCATGAATCGCTCAAAACACAACAATGGTGAAATAGACTTCTTTAATCTAGAATCGGTCATCGACGCCTACGACGGAGTTCTAGCAAAATGCACAAGATTATCCAAAATCTGTCATGTTTTGAAGATGCAAGCAAAAAAAAATTTAACAGAAAACAATGAGAAAAGTAAAGAGCTCATATCGTGCAAGGAGGAGACAAGAGAGCTTCAAGTGAGCATAAGCAAAATAAAAGTTAAACTGGCCATCTCCAAAAGAGAAGAAAACAAGTTAGCACTAAGGCACGAAAAGTTCGTTAAATACATAAAAATCGCCAAAGATACCAAACGTCTCAAACTTCTCACACAAGAGAACAATGCACTAGTTGAAGAGCTACGAAAAATATATAGTGATAACAAAGGTATAGAAATGCTTATAAGAAAAGGCAAAGATCATACCTCTAAAAAAGACGTCAAAGATATCGAAAGAAAAGTATATTACTCTATAAAATCGAAAGAAAAAACTTTTAATCTCAAATCCCAATCACATAGGAAGTCTCCAGCCAATACTAGCAAGAAAAAGGAACACAAAGTCAGATGGGTACCAAAAGCTCAAATTCTTAAACTTTCTGATATACTGGATGATCAAATGGAAACACTGATTATGAGACCAGGAGAATTGCTACTGATAGTACACAATTAGAAAAGAGTATACAATCTGAAGTAGGACATATTAGATAATGGAAGCAATCATCAAAACGGAAGAACAACAAAACAAAGACAGAAATCAAGATAGAAAAAGTTTGTTTTCCATTCATCACCTTCTCTTATTCTTATTTGGTGATAGCCACTTTTAAGATCTATTTTGGAAAATATAATGGACCCAAGAAATTCATCAAGCATGTCATCTAGTATTGGGATTGAGTGCCTATACTTGATTATAATGTTGCTAATAGCCCTACAATCACAACACATTATCCATTTTCCATCCTTTTTAGGGACTGATAACACAGGCACAACACATAGACTCAAACTTCTTTGAACCCACCTTTTATTTAACAACTCTTGAACTTGACTTGCAATCTCCTCGATTTCTTGAGGGTTAGTTCTACAGGCTAGCCTTCTTGGTAGGCTTGCCTTAAGAACAAAATCTATTTGATGCTTAATTCCTCTAATTGGTAGAAGACCCTTAGGTTCTTCTTAGGGAAACACATCTTCAAAATCTTGTAAAAGATTTTCCAAAGGAGATGGAAACTTAGGTTCTTGAGTTGATATGCATGAGAGAGAAGTTCTACAAAGAAGAAGTAAGGAAGATTGCTCATTTAGGAGAGTTTTCTTCAAAGTTATCTTAGAAAAATTTCTCTCCTTTTGAGTCACCTTGGTAGGAGTGCTAGTCTTTCCTTCCTCATGTATACATGTATTGGGAGCTTGCTCCTCTTTTCCTATGCAATATATCTCTCTTATTTTTCCTCATCCTTTTTCTTTTTCATTTGTTTTTGGTCCTCAAACACCTTAGAAGGTGGTAAGGGATGGAGGATGAATTTCTTTTCCTTATAGGGGAGGGTGATCTCATTGGTAAGACCATTGTGCATGGTTTTCTTATCAAATTGTCAAGGCCTACCTAAAACAATATTGCAAGCTTCCATAGGGATAACATCACAAGTGATTTTATCTTCATAGTTCCCTATAACAAGCTTGACCTCCACTTATTGGTCTACTCTTAAATCCCCTCCTTCATTGATTCATTGAAGCTTGTAAGGTCTTGGATGGGGTTTGATAGTAAGACCCAACTTCTCTACTAACCTTGTGCTACAATAATTGCAAAACGACCCACTATCCACAATAAGAGAACATGTTTTATTTAAAACTTTACATCTTTTGTGAAAGATGTTCTCTCTATGGGTTATGGGTTGAGGATGAGGTTGGCTTTTGAGGATTCTTCTAATCATTAGAAGATCTCCCTCACAAAAAAAGGAATCTTCTTCTTCAATTTCTTCCTTAATCTCACTTGCACACTCTTCTTTTTCACTCTTACTACTATATGTGTCAATACTCATTAAGATGATGGTTCTTTCTGTGGGGGCATTGAGATGCAATATGTCCCCTCCATAGACATTTAAAACACTTGATATCACTAGTGCGCTTAAAGGATGTTGATCCCGCTTTTCCTAGGGGGTTCCTCTCTTTTTATTTGTTTACCCTCCCTCTTGACGTCTCTTTTGACTAATTGCACAAATACTTTTATACCAGTTCACTCCAACTGAGCTACGTCGAGTCTCCTCTATCTATAGAGGGTTCCATTATAATCTTCAACAAGATTACAATTGAGTATTCTCACCACTCTTGATATTCTCAGTCAGCGAATAACCTTCTGCTACCCTAGATTGGATGAGTATTCACACCACTCCTAGTATTCTTAGTCATCGAATAACTTCCCGTTACCCTAGACTAGATGAGTATTTGCACCACTCCTAGTATCCCTCATCAACGAATAACCTTCAGTTACCCTAAATCAGTTGAGTATTCACACCACTCCTGGTACTAGACATCACTACCTAGATTTCCTTAACTCCACTGAGTTCAACAAGTGTTTTAATTCTCTTCATAATTGTAGTAAATGATTGCTTACAAGTCGTTTAGACTATTACTCTCACAGAGAAGATATGTGTATAATACAATACAGTCTAAACACTCACATATGTTTCTCTCTTTTCTCTTTTTCTCTCCTTCTTACAACAGTAAGCAAATTTACAATGAGGCTCGACAATATTGCTTGACTTCTTTTTCTTCTAAGATATTCTTTTTTTCTTGAGTTCTTCTTTGTTTCTCTCTTGAACGTTTTTCTCAGGATAAATATTTTCGTTGTATGTTATCCTCTTGATTCTTGTTTCGAGTGTTCTTCTATTTAAAGGCTCTTGGAGAAATATCTGTTAGACTAAGCTCTTAGCCTTGATTCTTGTTTCTTCTCTTTCTTCATGTACAACAATCGTTGGTTAAAGAAAACTTATCATAGCATGCTTGCTTTTTCAGTACTTTGCTTGAAGTAGGTTGTACTTTCTTCTAGACACTACTTCTTAAGTGAAGAACATTCCATGAATATCTCTTTTGTCTCTAACTTCCACTTATGATATTTTGAATAAATCATGTGGATGCGTATATAGTAGGTTATCTGCAAATAATAGAGTAGATTGTGCATGCAACAAATATGTTTTTTCTCTTATCACTTTTGTTGTTTTTGAACATTAAGCATTTAATGTAATTTAATACTTGCTTAGAAAAACAAAGTGTTTTTCATTTTCTACCATTGAGGTAGCGTTTGAAAATTAAGCTTTTCTTCTAAAGATATCAAGCATTGAGAAGAAACTTCATCGTTGGATGAGGTAACAGTCTTAGCTCATGGTATCATCTAAACTAATGTAAATGTTTTCTGTGATTTTTCCTCTTTAGAGCAAGAACATTTAACAAGTTGTGTTTTATTTTATGTTTTACGTTTAAGCTTTTTAATGTATTTATGTAAAAGGCAGAGTCTTGACACTTTTTCTGTTTTTTTTAGAGTTCAACTGAATACCCTTTGGGTACAGTATAGCTTACGTTTAGCATAACTCTCTTAGACACTTTGACTTATTAATCATTTATGATAAAGACAAAATCATCTATATGCCCAAAAGGTCTCATGTTTTGAAGTTTAATCAAATAACATAAAAACAAGATAATAATCAGAAAACAACCTAGGGTGAAAATACAAGACTTAGAAAACTAAGGTATTCAACCTCTCTCGAAAACAAAATAGGTTAAGACAATGTATCTAACAAAACATGTTAAAAGACTTAACATGTGAGAAAGGTTAAGCAAGTTAAACGCTATCTGTCTAAAAAGAGACAAAACCTAAAGAAGCGTTTACTTGGAATCCTTAGAGAAAAATGCTTAATCAAAAAATGCTACCCAGTGGTGGAAAATCAAAAAGCACTTTGTTGTTCTAAGCAAGCATTAAATGACATTAAATGCTTAATGTTCAAAAACAACAAAACTGATAAGAAAAGACATATCCGTTGCATACACAGTTTACTCTAATTTTGCAGATAAGCTATACTACACGCATCCACAGTGCTACAAATCAAATATCAAAAAGTGGATGTTAGAGACAAAGAAGATATTCACAAAATGTTCCTCACTTAAAGGAAAGTCTAAAAAGATCGTACAACCTACTTCAAGAAAAGGACTGAAAAAGCATGCTTGCTTTGACAAAGTTGACTTATGCAATGGCTACTGTGAAAAGAAGAAAGAGCAAGCACAAGTATCAAGACTATAAACTACAAACTCAGTTTAACAGACATATATCCATGAAGCTTATAAATAGAAGATCTCTCAAGAAGAAAATCAAGAGGATAACTTAAGAGCATAAGAAAAGTAAAGCTTACAATGAAATACTTATCCTGAAAAGAAGACGACAAAGAGCTCAAGAAAAAGAATACATTTGTGCTAAAGAAAAGAGAAGAGAAGAGAAGAGAAAAAGAGAAAGCGATACTCTCAAGTTAAATGATATTCCAAAAACTTGTGTTGAAAGACACCTTACTAAACACATCCTTGAATAAAAGAGAGAAAAACTTAAAGAAGAGTTTACATAGGCTAGAAAATACCATATGTTAAACAATTTGATTCATCCAATGATGAAGTCTTCATCAATTGCTTGGTATCCTAGTAAAGAGCTTAAACGATTAAATCCTACCTGAAAGGTAAAAAACGTAAAAAAGCATTTTTTTTATTTTGAACAAACATTAAATGTCATTAAATACTCAACATTTAAAAACAACAAAAGTGATAAGAGAAAACACATATGTACTGCATGCATATCTACTCTACTTTGTGCAGACTGCCTATTACATGCATCCACCTGCTTCATCCTACACAAATCTTAAGTGGACGTTAGAAATAAAAGAAGGCATTCACGGAATATTCTCTTCATCAAAAGTCGTGTCAGAAAAATCGTGTTGTCTGCTTTTGTCAAAGTACAAAAAGAAAGCTTGCTTTGACAAGTTGACTTTAACCCACGGCTTCTACATACGACAAGACTATGAAAACTCAGAGATAAAGGAAAAGCTCTATCTAACTGATATCTTTTTGAGAAGCCTATAAATACAAGATCATTTAAAAAGAAAAACAAAGAATAACATATAGAGAGAGCACAACAATAAGATATATAGAAAAAGCTCAAGAGAATAACATCGAGAAAAAGTTCAAGCACACAAACTCAAAAAAGAATATATGAGAAAGAGAAGAAAAGCTCAAACAAGAAAAACACTCTTAAACTTCATTGATATATAAACTTACTATTGTAAAAAGAGAAAATAATTTGTAAATGTGTTAGATTGAATTATATTGCACACATATTCACGAGATATTATCATTATGATGATTATTTATTTATTTTATTAGTTTAGAATTATATTTTTAGCTTATTTATAATCATAATTATGGTCATTATTTAATAAACATGTGTGTGTGCGGGCGTTTTTGAATGGAAGAGATGAGTTTTATTCCTCTAAATCTTATCAATTTTCCACCATTGATATTTTAATCAAAATTTATGTTAAATACAATAAATACACAATCTTAAAACATACTTTTTATGTCAAAAATATTTATGGTTTTTTTATGTTAGGTAAGAATTTTACGTGAATGTAGGTGACATATGTATTTGCTTCACATAAAATATTTGACGTAGATTTATCTAAAAGGTAGTATGTAAATTTATGTTTTTGTGGATATTTTTTTTTTAAAATTTAATCGCATTTGGTTTAAACTAAAACTCGAAATAGATAAACATACCAATGTTAATTTACATAATTAAACCTTATTATTATGTGAATTGCAGTCTGAATGACATAATAAAATTTAAAGATATGAGAAATAAAATTGTAATCAACAACATATTAGAATCATTAATCATGACGTTCATGTCATATCGTACGTAGTTGATCTTCCAAAAACAACCACAATTCAATTTCAGGATTACAATAAAGATATAACCACCTACCTTAACAACGCATTAAAATCCTAATTTAAATAGTTTTATATTAATTTATGAGGGATCAACATAAATAAGTTTCAATTATTTACAAAAATGTATTTTTTATTATTTTTCTCTAGATTCTACATAAATAATATAATATGACATAAAAGACTAATTTTGATTTAGTTTATAAAGTAGTGATGATTTCCTCTATTTATATACAAAATCTTATGAAAATAATATTAAATTGATTAATGTTATTATCTTTTAAAAAATTATAAATTTTTATTCTTAATTTATTTCAAATGTTGGTATGTATCATGGATAAAAATCTTGTATTTATTTGGATAGTGAGATTGTTTCGTTAAAATCGTTTGAATAAGTGATATATTTATTTTTAATATACTTTAAAAATTGATATTATGAACAGAATGTGAGTAATTGCTTGAAATTTAGAATTGAGAGGACAATTTCCAGATTTACATTACCTGCTCTCTTTTATAAATCATCAATCCTAGGCCTGACTACTAGGGATTCAGATTTCCAATATAACTGAAATTTAAAATTTTGAAATTTATATTTGATTATTTAATTTATTGGATTAATGTAATACGAATTGTTCGAGGATCGAGTTTTTCAAATTGCTAATTTATTTAAATCAATTATTTTAAATTAATTTTATTCTGATTATGGATTATAATTTTATATATTTCATTATTAAATTTTAATGAAAAATATCATACAAAAAATAAAATTTTAAATTTTAAATATATTTAATAAATATTATCAGATGTTCATAAAATTATAATATAGTGTCTGCAATTAATTATAATTATCTATTTTACTATTTAATATTATCCACTTATCCGATTTAATCCAAATTAAATTTATCTTGGACTTCTTCGAATTAATCGGTGCGGATGCAGACTTTTTGTTAGGCTAATCCTATCTTCATTATTGTTTAATTGGTGAACATGAAATTCAAAATGCTATCACAAATGTCCACATCTCAAGAAAATAATGCTACAAATGTCTTTCTAGTTGTTAAACTTTTATGAAATGAAAAGTGTATATACTATTAGAATATATCTCATCAATTAGAAACATAATAATCAAATATGTATAATTAAAATATTTTATAAAACTATTTTTATGAACTTGAATTAAATTTAGAGTGCATTTTTTAAGATGATATCATAATTTATTAGAAAAAAATCTATTGGATTTATTGTGATATTTGCAACGAAATCCTTTCACATATATTTTTCAGAGATATGATAAATAGGATTAGGACGTTATGTTCAAAAACTTATTATTATACTTTTAAAATGGTTAAATAATCATAAATAAACATTTTTTTAATGAGAAATAAATTTACAGAAAATAGTCAAAGGAGGCTTAGTAATCGCTCAATATGGAGACAGGTAAAAGTTTTACAAAATATTTAAATAACCTAAATGATCAACTATATATTACAGTTAGAAATAATAATAATATGACACACTTTTATATTTATTTAATATAAAATATCAGAATAAAATGATTATAAAAATATACAATTTTGTATTTTTAAAAAAAAAATAATATTAAATAAATGTAAAAAATTTAGGTGTAATATTTTTCATATTTCATCCATACTTTCTATTTCTATTTCTTAAATTGGAACTTTTAAATAAGAAATTTATCGAAATCATGAACAAGTGAGACCTTGATAATTTCTCATAAATACACCTAAATTATAAACTGAGGGAAGCTTTACAACATTTGAAGTTCACCAATGATCATCCATTAAAGAAGAATCCACACTAGCTATTCTTTTCAGATGCCTTGAGAAATCAACTTCAACTTTAATTTCTATCAATAATAGCTGATTTTATCACTGATTTCAAAGTGGCTAAAGTTGCAACTAAAAAGGGGTGATGGAAAATCAATCCATTTCATACACAGTATCAGGTTGGCTAACTTTGAAGAGAAGGAGATGGATCTTGAAGAACCAGGGGCCACTGATCACAATCACAGTCATGTCACCATCAAGTTGATCACTAGAACAAATAGCAAACACCAAGCAAAGAGGGGACACACATATCATCAAAAAAACAACACCCTTTCATCCCATTAATGTGTATAATATACATTTGTAGTTGCTGCTAGATATATTTAATATTCATATTCATTTGTAGACTTGAACACTTTTGTTGTTACTAGTCAATCTTGAGGGCAATATTACCAAAAGAAGAAAATAATTTACAGTAATACTGTACCATCTACTTCTTTTAACCTTTGTTTTGCAGAGAACCATGAGCAAAGCAATAGAGGGACATGGTTAAATCAACGTTTTTACACCTTTTGTAACCGAAGAACAAAAGAGAGAAATAATACACTAAGAAGGGACAGCCATGAAAGCAACATTTACCTGACATTTTGTGACACCATACATGTGGTTGAATATCATTGTTTGGCCATCCCATTCACATACACACATTTTCTTTTTATCATCACTTTGTCTTCTTGAAGCAAACCAAACCATTTCATTTACCTTTGAAAACTCTACACGAAATTTTCCTAATCACGTGGTAAATCTGGGAAGTACAATAAAAAAAAAGGTAGACCCCACTCATTTGCAAATTAGTAAAATTGTAAATTAGAATAGAAGTTGTTTTTTGTTTGTGAACTATTTCTTCTTGCTCTTATCTCTATTATTGGAGAAGATTGAGCCAAAACCAAAAAGGTTTGCAGAAGGAACATTGAGAACAGGACTAACTCTAATACCATTAGCGTAGGAGCCGTGGCTCCTCTTCAATGGAGGCTTTTGATGGTTATTGTGTGAAGCCAAGGATTGAGAGTGAGACCTTGAGATAGAGGAAGAACGTTTCTGGGAATTTTGCTTAACATGATGACCCTCCTTTGAGAGTGGTATCCTCTTAACACTTGGTGAAGACCCTGTTGAATTGCTTCTAGACAAAAGTGGCAAAGGACATAAGCTTCTCCCATATCCACTTCCACAGCTGCTGCTTCTCTTAAATCTCCAGAATGATTTGGAACTATGCTTCTCATCAGCTTCCTCATTCAAGTCCTTGCTATCTTTGTGACTCTCTTTCTTTGAACTTTTTCTGGTGGTTGCAGGGGCATTTTCACAAATAGCTTTCGAGGGTGGTAATGGGGGTTGAGACGGTGATGCTAGCTGTTGACTTTTTTGCTTCAAAACAACATTGTTGAGGCCCTTCTTCTTGATTTGAGTGGGAAGGATAACCCCATGTGAGAAAAGCTCATCTGCTGAAGAGGACTCAAGCTCTAAGCTTTCCTGAACACAGAAATTGAAGTCAATGCTTGAGCTCAAGCCAGATGAGTTTGATCTCAAAGGGTGCTTCTCAACTGGAATAACATCTGATTGGGAGAAGTCATGAGAGAATGAAATCCTAGGACTCATGGACGATACCCCACAATTCTCTGAGCAAAGCTCAACGACCATTTCATTCAATTCAAACTTTTTGATAAAACTAGAGCAAACCAAAATAAAAAAGCACTCACACCAAGATTCTAAATGGAATGGTTTGTTTTTGATTAAAAAGGGGACAGAAGCGCACCAAGGTTCAAAAAGTTGGTAGCAAAATTGAAGCAGAATAATCAACACCAACCGAAGACTGCAATAGGAGAAGAAGTCATAGTTTTCAAAAGAGAAAAAGAAAGTAAGAAAGAAGGTTTGAATTGTGTTAAACTATCCGTGTAAAGAAATCAAAGTGTGCAAGGTTTTTGATTTTCATGGTGCAATACAAAGTGAAGAGAAAATGAATGTGATGGGAAGGTGGAAGAAAGGGTGTGACGGAGATAGAATGTGGCATCTGAGGTTCTTTGATTGAGAATTTGGAATGAAAATGGTGAGTGGTTTGTTGAAGAAAGATTCAAAAGGTTGGTTTTTTTGGTTGGAGAAGGTGGTAGACAGATGAAGAATTGAAGACCATAGACTGATTCGACAGCCAGGGCGATGGTTAAGAACCTTCAGAATAAAAAAAAAAATTATATTTGTATTACTTTTTATATAAAAAAATGTTGAAAGACTGATACTTGATAAAAATGATACATGTGACTCTTTAATACTGTTTTTGTTCTTAAATATGTTATTATTTTGTATTTGATATCCGACCTTTTATATTTTATCATTGACACCAAACATATTTATTACCTTTTATATTTTATCATTGACACCAAACATATTTATTATTCTTATTATTATTATAATAATAATAATAATACTAATAAGGGATTTCAAATTTTCAAAATGAAAATTTAAAAATATCTCAGTAATTATTTAAAAGGAACAATATAATACTAAAAATATGAAATATAAATAAATACGTTTCAAACTAAATTGAAAATTTTATAAGTATTATGAGGAATAAAGATTAAAAGTATATTAATGGAAACTAAAAGCAAAATTTAAAATATGTAAATTTTACAAAGATTAAAATCATATTAAGCTAAAAATTTATTATATAAATAACTTAATTATTAATTCCATGTAGGATCATTTTCTAATTGTGTTTATAGAATTTAGTTTTCATAATATATTTTTATTTTAGTTTTTGTAATATTTTTTTTAATAAATATTATACCACATGTGTCTAAGTACATATCAATCTATGAGCTTAGATATACTTGACCCTTATTGTATAAAGACATACCATGAGGGTCTGATCGACTACATATCGTGCAAGACAATCTTCGAGACAAGTTTGACTATATTGATCATATTAACATCAAGATTAAGGAATCATTAATAGAATTGATTAACCAAAGACTAATTAAGGTGATTAATTACATGGATCAAATCCATGTAGGTAAAAAGCTCATAAACATATTATAAATAGCATAATACACGAGATAAATTAATTAGGTTGATTATTACAACATTTATTGTCATCTAACTCACTTGGCTAACTTGATCTCAAAGTGTCTTCTATAGGAACACTCCCTCTTAGTCTTGAAGAGATGTGAACCTAGAGCATCTCGACTTGAAGGTGTGAAGTTTGAAGCACACCCTCTCTCAATCTTGATGAGGCGTGGACCTAACTTCTTAGCTTGAAGGTGCTAAGTTATAAGCACACCCCTTCTCAGTCTGAGGTTATCATCCAAGTCATGGAACATTATGGTTTGAAGAGTAAGGAATCTTTGATAGAAGGAGTTTTAAGGGTCTTCACAGGGTGTACTCGGTCTTCTAAGAACATTTGGCCTCAATTGTAGGGTTAAGATATAATCTGTGAAGAAAGATCTATATGGTGAATATGAGAAGTAAGACGACAAGTAAAAGAGAACATGGAAATCCCTTTAGTGAGAGAGTCATGTCAATGGCAATGCAAAAGGACTTCCTTAACATCGCCTTGAGTTCTCATCCTTACCATTTAGGACTTGGGTTCTCGTCCTTTCCATCTTAGCCTCAACCTCTTTACCTCGACATCTTGGTCTCTATCTATCAGTCCTTGTCTCTTAGCTTCTACATGTTAGCCTTGAACTTTTAGTCTTAACATCTCGATCACAAGCTCTCGGCCTCTGCATATTAGCCTTAACCTCTCTACCTTGACATCTCAGCCTGAATCTGTCGACCTCAACCTCTTGGCCTCTACATGTTGGCCTCAACTTCTTTGTCTTAACATGTCGTCCTCTACATGCCATCCTCAAATTTTCAATCTTAACATCTCGGCATCAACCTCTCGGCCTCAACCTCTCGGCCTCCACATATACCTTAACCTCTTTTTATCGAAATCTTGGCATTTACTTGTCATCCTTGACCTCTCGACCTCTATATGTTGGCCTTAACATCTCGACCTCTATAGATTAGCCTATACCTCTCTACCTCAACATCTTAGCCTCTCCTTTCTAGCCTTAACCTCTCGGCCTTTACATGCAAGCCTTGATTTCTTAGTCTTAACATGTTGTCCTCTACTTGTCAGCCTCAATATTTTAGTCTTAACTTTTCAGTCTTAACATATCGGCCTTAATCTCTCAGCCTCTACATATTGACCTCGACCTCTCTACCTCAACATCTTGGCCTCTACCTATAGGCCTAGACCACTCAGCCTCTACTCGGCCTCGACTTCTTAGTCTTAACATCTAGACCTTAACCTCTCGACCTCTCTACCATGACATCTCGATCTCTACCTGTCGATCTCAACCTCTCGGCCTCTACCTATCAGCCTCAACCTATCAGCCTCAACCTATCAGCCTTTACCTATTTATGAATCATTATTTTGTCATATTCACTTAGTTTTCCGCACAAAATTCAATTAATGAATTGTGCTTAACTGTCCAATATTCCTCAGTTTTACTATTTGGGCTTAATTTGACCAGTAATTCTTATTTTAATTAATTTGAATTATCTGAGCTTAATTATTCTTGTTATTATTTTCAGGGAAATTTTAGGATTATATTTTGGGACTCCAAGAAGGTTGCCACGTCAACAACCATTTTCCACCTCAACGTTTTATGTTTATTTACTTTGTAATTTCGTTTTTAATTCATTTTTGAGCTAATAGGTCAAACTTTTGAACATTGGGCCCATTTTTAGTGAATTAATGAGAGGCCCAAAAGAGGGGTTGCCTTGCTATCCTAGGGTTTAGTGTCCAACAACCTCTCTATTCATTTTACAACTTCGAGAACGTAGAAACACTATTCCATTGATAATTGGACGTGATACATGAGCTCTTCCTTAGGTTTCATTTTCGTTTTACTTCTCTTTTTATGTACTGAACTCATTTTCTATTTTGATTGCAATTCCATTTCAATTTTGTCTTTGTTTTTCTATTCTTACTCATTTCATTTTTCTGTTTTGCTATTCTCTGTGCTGCTGAAATTTTGTTTCCCGTCTCCATTCCAGTTTGATGATTTCGTTCTGCAATTGGGTTTCCTAATTTTGTTTAATTTCCATATTCGAATTTGGTTTTCTAGAGTGTTTTACTGTTCTGTTTTCGTTCTTAAGTTTGATTGCAGTTTCGTTCTTAAGTTTGAATGCAATTTTGTTTTAATGTTTGTATTACATTTTGTATTACGTTTTGTTGCGTTCAATTTTGTTTTCCTGGAAGCTTAATTTTGTTTGCACCGGGTACTAGGGATTTTGCATTGCTTCCTTGAGATTTCTGCACTGCCATTGTGATTCTGCTTCTCATACCTTGAATAATGCTTAATTTGTTTTGTGCTTGCAATTAGTTACACGCTTAGTTGCCTAATTCGTATTTGATCTCCACTTAGTTGATTAATCTATGTGTGTAGAATTGATTAGACAGATGCATTGTGTTTGCTTAATTCACATTTTTTAAAACTGAATTAACCTTCGCTTAGTTGGTTAATTCGTATTGGATTAGGGGTGAGAGAAGCGTGTAATTTGTTGTTAACCAAGGATAGGAAACATTGCAATTGAAATAGTGACCAACCATTTTAATCACTACTTTATTTAAAGTATTCACTGTGTTTAATTCAATTCGTGAAATTGTTCAACCCCCTAACCCAAATTGATCCTTAAGAGACGACCTAGGAGTCACTCACTAGTTACTGCATTTAATCTGCAACTTTTCACTAGGAGTCACTCCTTGAAAAAAAATTTAAAACAACTTTTCCATTTACAACATGAGTGGGCTCATATGGACCGTTTAAGGTTGCATCCAAAACACCTTTGTCCACAGATTCAAGAAAGATTTGCATCCTGATTTTCCCAAAAGCATAGTTTTCACCAGCAAATAGTGGTGGTCTATTTGTTGATGCACCTTCACCAAAGGTTTGAGAACTAAAAGCCATTTTTCAGGATCAGTTGACTTAACGAAAAAAGTATTTGACTTGTTTTTAAATATCTTATGAAAACCAACTATGTTGCCAATTGTTAAAATAGTATGACTTAGTTTCTTACACCAAAGGGGGGGTGAATTAGTTAAACCTAAAATCAGAGTCTTTTTCAAATCTTTTTCGTAAAAGGATGTTCTTTGAAAACTTTCTTGAAACATAAGGAAAAATATTTTTATGTGCAGCAGAAATAAAGTTGACAAAGTACAGAATGAAGTTGACTTGAATGTAAAAGTGTAGGGATTAGAGAAATCAAACACTAGTTTTTATACTGGTTCGGCTAACCTGCCTACATCTAGTGTCCTTCCAATCACAGGAAGCAAATGCACTATAATGATCAAGGTTTTTACAGCAAGGCTTTTATAGCGACCACACATCAAAAATATAAAACACATCTGTAACCCTCTAATCAAAATATAGGCATACAACAAAAAGACCAATAGCAAGAATCCTTTCTCTTATTGTCTTCAACCCTTTGAGCAACCCCTCAAAGTCATGAACACAACACTTTCAAGAGAGTGAAAGTCATCCTTGAAGATAGTGTCAACTCTACCTTGTGGACCACCATTGGAGCCATCATGAAGCATGGATTGAAGAGTAGTGTAGGAATTTAGGCCATTGTATTAGGCCATGTAGTGTAGGTTTGTTTAAGGCTTGTATTAAGGCCTAAGTAGCATAGAATTTTCCTTAAAGTTAGACATCCAAACCAAGTGGAAAGTGTGTGCCATGTGTCATGCTTCCATTGGAGAGGATTTACTTTTTAAAAGGTAGCCACATCCCTAGGAGTGGAGAGGATTTACTTTTAGTAGTGGCCACATGGCACTCTAGGAATGGAGATGATTGTGTTTTGTGAGTGACCACATGTCCTACCATCATTGGAGAGGATTTGTGGACACTTGTCCACTCCTTAGAAGGCCTCATTTTTGGCCAATGAGAGAAAAGGGGGGAGATCATGCTTTTAGGGTTACAAGGAGACATCCTTGGCCTATAAATAGAATTGTCTCCACCCTTGTATTTCATCTTGGAATTAAGTAATGTTATGCTGTCAAAATATGGCCATATTCTTCCTTGATCAAGACTAGAACAACCCTAGAGGCCCTTCTAGTCACCTTGCTTCTTGAGTTGGCCTAACCTCTCTTGGAGCCACCAAACACTACACCACCACCACCATATCTCCTAGAAGCTTTGAGCTTCTACCCCATCCATACCTTAACTCATCATCCTTGGACCATTTACCACCACATTTTCGTACCATTCATCCAAGGAAACACCCCTCCATGCACATCTTCTAGTTGTGGTCCAACTAGCCAAGGAGGTTGCCATCAACATTTAATTAGGAAATTGTGCTTCAATGTCTATTATTTTTTCATTTTTACTAATTGTGCTTAATTTGGCCAGAAATTCTTATTTTAATTAATTTGAATTATCTGAAACTAATTATTTGCGTTATTAATTACAGGGAAATTGTTGGATAATATTTTGAGCTATTAGAAGGTTGCATCAGAATTCAAGACTCTCTATGTATATTTAATTATAGTATAATTTCAATTTTTAAGACTCTTTGGATCGTGCATTGTGGACCAATTTTGAAAATTGATGTTAGGCCCAAAAGTGGGAATGGCTGACTTGGCACCCTAGTGCAGCAGCCACCCACATAAAAATTCAATTTCAATTTTAGAAGAGCACACAGTGAGAGCAGAATGTGACGTCTAGCATTCATTTTCTTTTAGAAAAGATTCATGGGAATAGGCACGCAGCTGCTTACGTCCATACGTCCAGCAGGAATGGAGAGCTCCAAAAAGGTCTTCTTTATATTGTGTTAACGCTTGGACCGAGAAGGATGTTTATATTCTATATATTAGAATACATTCAGCGATGAAATAGCTTATTAATCTATGACATTTCCACTGTTCACGCATTTTTAGTTTATTGTTTTCGATGATGAGGTGCGTTGAAAGCTGCTGAAATCAGCATTCCATGTATTAGCTTAAACGTTGCTTCTTTTTCCAGCTCAAATGTGCCTTTTTTTTTTATTAGCTTAAGTGTTGCATTTTTTTTTATTCCTGCTGCAATGTGCATTTCGTTATTGGCTGATGCGTTGCAATTCAAGAACCTGCACGGTGCTCCAAGCTGTAATGTGCATTTCGTTCTGATTCAGCAATCTCATTTCAAACGTATGTGTTTTGTGATTCAGCAATTGCATTTTAATTGATTCACGCGAGTGGGAATTTAAGTCTCGTTTTCGCTGCACGGATGCTCCCAACGCTGATTGCAACATGCGGTTTCTGGATTTGCATTCATATAGACCGTACTTGCTTACTCCATCACCGTTTGGATGGAGCTTTTACTCACCAGATTTTTCGCTGCTTCATTGGTATTAGCGGGAATGCGTGCATTTTCTATTTTTTTTTATTATTGACTCATTTCTTTTTTTTAATCCTCAATTTAATTAATTTGTCGGTCTACACCGATCAGCCTATAATTTAATTGATAGGGTCATTTCGGTTTACTGTTTTCATTCATTTTAATGTTGTTTATTTTGTTCAGTTGTGATAATTTAGTTGTAATATTAGCTTAAGTGAATTGAGTTGGTTATTAATAAAATTACATTGCTTCTTTGATATGTTTGGACTGCACTTGTGTTTCTTCTACTCTGGCTTGACATTCTATGAAATCTGATTGTGTTCTTGCAATGGGTATACGCTTAGTTGCCCAATTGCTGATTGTATCTTCGCTTAGTTGATCAATCTGTGTAGAACACATTGGATGAAATGGGTGTATTGCGTTCGCTTAGTACGCGATTATGATAGCATGATTGGTCTTCGCTTAGTTGATTCATTCATGTTGGATTAGAGGTTAGAGTAGTTTATTCATGAGACTTTTGCACTTTAATTGTTATGCTGCTGCTCTGATTTGACTCAATATTCAATTTGTTACGTGCTTACGATTGGGTATACGCTTGGTTTTCTAATTGGTGTTTAATCTTCGCTTAGTTGATTAGACTGTATGATGCATGACTGATTGGATTTGTGCATTGCATTCGCTTAGTTTGCAATTTTGAAGACCGAATTAACCTTTGCTTAGTTGGGCGATTCATGTTGGATTTGGATTAGAGTAGTGTGTAATTGTCATTAATCTTTGATTGGAAGCATGTAATTGAATTAGTGACCAACCGTTTTAATTCTGTGTTTACATCTATGTTTACATCTATGTTTACATCTATGTTTACATTTGTGTTTTAATTTAGTTCATTTGCAATCACAAATTCTTCACCAACCCCACTCACAATGTGTTTGACCTAATTCTCAAACCACATTTGGTCTTTGAGAGACGACCTAGGAGTCACTTCCTAGTCTATACTGCATTCTTGTTGCACATTAAATTTGACTCGGGTGCGACCTTGATCAGTCATTTTTTTAGTTGTCAAAAGATCATTTGATTCCTTAGGATTTCCTACATACACCACTTGAATTAGCCTTGTTTTTTAATATAAGTTGTGCAAAGATTATGATGCTTGTTGTGTTCTGAAAAATTAATTGATAAAAATAGAAGATCCCTCAATCAAAAACAAGAAAAGAAGAAAAGAAGAAAAGAAAAGAGACAAAATAAGTGAAAAACAAAATTGCCAAAAGAAAAGGACACAACAACAACAAGAAACTCAATTTTTGACTTGAATTTTAAGTGTTGTTTTCATTTTCCCAACAAGTGTTTTGCCTTGACTAATCTGGTTGGTCTTGTATTCTTAGCTTTATTTTGGTTTTATTCATCTATTCTAGCACCTTTCTTTAAGAATTCAATTTAAGTGCCTTCCTATTTGACTTGCCTTAATTATTTGCTTGTCATTCTTGGCTTTCTTTGAAGTATTTTCTCATCTTATTCCATTTGAGTTTATCTTTCAAATTGTGCTTTTATTGCTTTTATTTTTTGGCCTCTTTGGTGTTGGAAAAACATATTTGGTTGGTGGTTCTTTTTGGAGATTGACTAACCTTGAAGGTAGAATTTTTGAAGACTAAAAAGAAGGCTAAAAGAAGCATTTCTCCTTAGACTTTGGAGGGAGATAACTACATGGTTTTGGAGTGAATCAAGAGAGAACAAACACTTGAAAGAAGCAAGAATTTAGGAGTTGTTTTGCACTTTTATTGACTATTATTTTTGTATCACGGAACCTTTGTGTTCTTGTAACTTTTTAGTTTCGTTTGCTTATTTGCTTGGTATATTGGAAAAATGTCTTTGGTACAAGTGAAGGTGTGTCAAGTGGCTCTTAAGTGTCATTTGCATCTTCATATAGGACCGTTAGTTTACTTGTTTACATAGCATTCAATTCTTTCTACTTTCCTTTTATACATTGTCTTGTTTATCTTTTAAGTCTCTATGATACTTAGGTTGTTTGAAAGCATCTTAGATAAACCTTTCTTTGGTTTTAGGAGTATTCTTTGCATTTACATTTAAAAAAAAGTTTTGGAAGATTTTTACTTAGAAGCTTGGGTAAGGGTAATCTAAGGAAACTCTGCCTATGAAGGACTTGGTTTTTAAGCTTGTCCATTGTGACTCACCTCTCCTTCCTGGGAGGTACTTGAAACATTCTTACTCTATTGTTTCTCTTTAGAAATCATCCACCTAAAAAGAAATTTTTACTTGTGAAAATCATTTCATTCATAGTTGTGAAGTGTTTTGAAAACCTTTGTGAACTCTTTTAAACTTCACAACATGAGTAAACAATCTCATCATTCAAGTGTTAATGTTAGTATAAGAGATAGTCAAGAGGACTTACATCTTAGGTATGAACTTACACAAAAAGTCAGCAAGTTAAAGAGTATGCTTATTGAGATTATGATGGAAAAAAAGAGAGAAAAACAACAAGTTGAATCATCCAATAGAAGAAGGTACACTAGAGAAACATCCACCTCTCATAGTAGAAATGAGCTTTAAAATAATCACCAATATGAAAACTTCTACCATTCTAGTTTGGATGATCGTTTTTGGGATCATGACCGTTTCTATTATAGGTACACTTAGAATGAGTTGCGTTTAAGAGCTGAGCATGGCATTCCATATTTTGGTAGAGAAGTTGATCCATTATCATACTTAGTTTGGGAAGAAAAGATTGAAAAACTTCAACCGTTCATTGTTAAGTATAGTAAGTTTCACATAGTTTGGTTGTGTTCTTCTAGATTTGAGAGGCATGCATATGATTGGTGGTATCAAAGGAAAAATGATGTTAAAAATGGTATCAAATCACCAATTAGAGATTGGAATGACCTAAGAGCTTGCATGAGAAGAAAATTTGTTCCACCTTCTTTCAAGAGAAATCAAGAGCTTAAACATGAAAAGACAAAACTCATGGAGAAAGATACAAAATCTATTAGAGGTGAAAAAGAGTTATTCCTTAAAGAGAAGGAGATTGAAGGGAATCATGAGAAGCTCTTGAGGGATAAGGAAAGGAGAGAAATTGAAAGGAAGAAAAAGGAACTAGAGAAAAAAGTTAGAGAGGAGGAAGCTAGAAAAGAAAGGGAGGAGAGAGAAAAAGAAAGAAAAAGAAGAAAATGAGAGAAGAGAAAGGGAGGAAAGAGAAAAGAAAGAGAAAGAAGAAAATGAGAGAAGTGAAAGGGAGGAGAAACAAAAGAAAGAGAAAGAAGAGAGTGAGAGGAGAGAAAAAGTGAAGGAAGAAATCTTGCCCAAAGAAGAGCTCCTACTCAAAGATGAAGTATTCAAGGCACCTCCTACTCTATCAATCATAATTGATTCAAGAGTTCTAAAGGGAGTTTTCCAAACTTTGAACTCTTATCCTTTCATTAATGATTCTCATTTTTTGGTTTGAACCTTTACTTTTGAAAGTCTTTTACCTCCACTTTCACTCCCCATTATTTTTAACTCCTCAATAACCTTTGAAAAATCACTCTTTGAGTTATTGTTACCTCACAAGTTACAAATAACTCAAGGTGAACAAATTTTTTTTTGTAAATTAGGTCTTATAACATTTGAAGAAACTAAAACAAGAGATGTCCAATACTTCAAGTGTTTTGAGAGAAGGAACATTTCTTTTGAATGTTCTCCGAAAAGAACATTGCTTTTAAGAGATCAACACTCTAGAAGCTTGGATAACTCTCATTCTTCACCTAATGAAGAAAAAGTTTTAGATTCTGTAGAAAATATAAATTTTACTCATGAAAATCTTTCCAAAAATAAAAGGCCTTACTTCTTTCTTCTTCTGTATTTTCTTTTATCACTACAACAACATTTTGAAATAAAGGCCAATAATCATCTTTATTAAACTTTTTCCAAAAATAAAAGGTCTTCTTTATTTTTTCTTCTGTTTAGGTTTATTCTTTTACTAATACTCTTATTTGCCATTTGTTGTAGATACATTTTTTATCCAAGAGGAGATCATTAAACCAAAGTTGTGCTTCCTCAAATATCTTTTCGATCTTAGGGCAGATCGTTTTCAAGAGCAAGGGTATGATGGAATCTATTTTGGGAACTAAATGGAGATCCATGAAGGGAGCATCAACTTAAGCTAAGGCTAGGAGATTGGAAGAGGAAGAAGGACTTTCAAGCTTGTTCTTGCTTTCCCTTAACCCTTAGAAGACTTTGGACCTCTCATAAAGAGTCATGGTCAAAGAAGATGAAAGAAGAAGATGGAGCTTTAAGGATCCTACTCTTGTGGAGGATCACATTGTGGTCTTCTTCTTTATCTAAAACCACTTTTTGTAAATATGTAATATAGCTCATTTTTAGGCCTTGTATTTGGCCAAGACACTTTGGTTAGATTTGTTTAGAAGGTTTGGTGGCTTTAAGAGTTAAAAATGGGTTTTGGAAGGAGTTAGTTGCAAGGAGCTTTTCCATTAAATGCTTTGACTAAGTTACTTACAAAGCATAAGGCTCCTCACATTTAATGTTTAGGCTCCTCGTTTAATGTTTAGGCTCCTCATTTAATGATGAGGCTCCTTATTAAATGATGGAGAGGCTCCAAAATACTCCATGTACTCTAGCCTTCTCCTTCACCTATAAAAGGAGAGGCATCCTTTTGTAATCCTGAGAACTTGATAGAATGTAAAGTCCTTTTGCCAAAATTACAAGACTTATCTTCTTGAGTTCTCACCTTATGAAATTGTCTTCTTCTAGACTTCTTCATACCTTCTCCTTCATGGTTGGCCTAACCTCCTAGAAGGACATCTACAAAGATCATACAATACCAACATCTTCATCTCTTCATCTTTATTTGCTTCCGCTACTATCATTGTTCATATGGAGTCCACCCTTTGAAGAAGCTTCATCAACACATTTGGAAGATCATCTTATGTTGAAGGAGCATCCTCAAAGCAACCTTCATCATAGGTATACTGAGAATGAGTTGCGTTTAAGAGCTGAGAATGACATTCCACATTTTGGTAGAGAAGTTGGTCTGATGTCACACTTATCTTGGGAAGAAAAGATTGAAAAACTTCAACCATTCATTTTTAAGTATAGTATCTTGGGAAGAAAAGATTGAAAAACTTCAACCATTCATTTTTAAGTATAGTAAGTTTCACATAGTTTGGCTGTGTTCTTCTACATTTGTGAGGCATGCATATGATTGGTAGTATCAAAGGCAAAATGATGTTAAAAATGGTATCAAATAACCAATTAGAGATTGAAATGTTCTAAGAGCTTATATGAGAAGAAAATTTGTTCCACCTTCTTTCAAGAGAAATCAAGAGCTTAAACATGAAAAGAGAGAACTCATGGAGGAAGATAAAGAATCTATTAGAGGTCAAAAAAAGTTCTTTCTTAAAGAGAAGGAGTTTGAGAAGAAACGTGAAAAACTCTTGAGGGATAAGGAAAAAAGAGAAATTGAAAGAAAGAAAGAAAGAGGAACAAATACAACTAGAGAAAATAGTTAGAAAGGAGGAAGCTAAAAGAGAAAGGGAGGCAAAAGAAAAGAAAGAGAAAGAAGAAAATGAGAGAAGAGAATGGAAGAAGAGAGTAAAGAAAGAGAAAAGAAGAAAATGAGAGAAGAGAATGGAAGAAGAGAGAAAAGAAAGAGAAAAGAAGCAAAAGAGAGAAAAGAGAGGGAAGGGAAACAACAGAAAGAAGAGATTAAGAGGAGAGAAAAGGGGAAGGAAGAAATCCTATTCAAAGAAGAACTCTTACTCAAAGAAGAAGTATTACTAAAGGCATCTCTTATTCCCTCAATCATAATTGAGTCAAGAGTTCTAAAACGAGTTTTCCAACCTTTGAACTCTTATATTTTCATTAATGATTCTCATTTCTTGATTTAAACCTTTGCTTTTGAAAGTCGTTTACCTCCACTTTCACTCCCCATTATTTTTAACTCCTCAATAACCTTTGAAAAATCACTCTTTGAGTTGTTGTTACCTCACAAGTTACAAATAACTCAAGGTGAACAAAAAGATTTTTGTAAATTAGGTCTTATAACTTTTGAAGAAACTAAAACAAGGGATGTCTAATACTTCAAGTGTTTTGAGATAAGGAACATTTCTTTTGAATGTCCTCCGAAAAGAACATTTCTTTAAAAGATCAACACATTAGAAGCTTAGATAACTCTCATTCTTCACCTAGTGAAGAAAAAGTCTTAGATTCTGTAAAAAATATAAATTTTCCTCAAGAAAATGTTTTCAAAAATAAAAGGTCTTATTTCTTTCTTCTTTTGTATTTGCTTTTATCACTACAACAACATTTTGAAATAAAGGCCAACAATCTTCTGTATAACACATTTTCCAAAAATAAAAGGTCATATTTCTTTGTTATTTTGTTTAAGTTTACTCTTTTAATAATACTCCTATTTACCATTTGTTGTAGGTACATTTTTTTATCCAAGAGAAGATCATTAAACCAAAGTTGTGCTTCCTCAAATATCTTTCCAATTTGAGGACAAATCGTTTTTTAAGAGGGAGGGTATGATGGAATCCTTTTTGGGAACTAAATGGAGATCCATGAAGGGAGCATCAACTTAAGCTAATGATAGAAGATTGGAAGAAGAAGAAGAACAAGAAGGACTTTCAAGCTTGTTCTTGCTTTCCATTAAGGCTTAGAAGACATTGGACCTCTCATAAAGAACCTTGATCAAAGAAGATGGAAGAAGAAGATGGAGCTTCAAAGATTCTACTTTTGTGGAGGATCACAGTGTGGTCTTCTTCTTTATCTTAAAACACTTTGTAAATATCTAATATAGCTCATTTTTAGGCTTATATTTGGCCAAGACAGTTTGTTTAGCTTTCTTTAGAAGGGTTGATAGCTTTAAGAGTTAAAAATGGGTTAGAAATGGGTTTTGAAAGGAGTTAGTTTCAAGGAGCCTTTGCATTAAATGCTTTGACTAAGTTAGTCACAAAGCATAAGACTCCTCACATTTAATGCCTAGGATCCTCATTTAATGATGAGGCTCCTCATTAAATGATGGAGAGGCTCCTAAAAACTCAATGTATTCTAGCCTTCTCCTTCACCTATAAAAGGAGAGGCACCCTTTTGTAATCCTTAGAATTTGATTGAATGTAAAGTCTTTTTGCGAAAATTGCAAGACTTCTCTTCTTTAGTTCTCATTATATGAAATTGTCTTCTTCTAGACTTCTTCATACCTTCTCCTTCATGGTTGGCCTAACCTCCTAGAAGGACATCTACCAAGACTATACAATACCAACATCTTCATCTCTTCATCTCTATTTGCTTTTGTTACTATCATTGTTCATATGGAGTCCACCCTTTGAAGAAGCTTCATCAACACATTTGGAAGATCATCTTATGTTGAAGGAGCATCCTCAACATAAGATGCCTTTAAAGCTTTCTTAAAACGCAAGGAAAAAGACTTTCTAATGCAGCGGAACTAAGTCGAATAAGTACAAAGTAAAGTCGATTAAACGTAAAAGAGTAGGCATTAGAAAATTCAAACACTACTTTTTATACTAGTTCGGCCAACTTGCCTACATCCAGTGTCCTTCCAACCACGGGAAGCAAATGCACTATAATGATCAAGGTTTTAAACAACAAGGCTTTTGTAGAGACCTCACGTCAAAAATATAAAATACCTCTCTAACCCTCTAATAAAAAATATAGGCAGTAAAATAACTAGGCCGGCAACAAGAATCCCCTCTCCAATCCCTTTGAGAAACCGTTCAAAGTCAAGAACGATGCACACTCTTCTTTCTGTAGTCACAACAGGGAACACAATCCAATCTTCAGCAGATTGTAGAACCTGATCTTGCAGTAGACACCCAAATGTGTAGATAAATAAGAATTTGAATACACATCAACCTTGCTCTTCAAGAAATCTCAAGGAGATGATCACCACGGTCACTTCTTGATTCTTGGAGCTCTTTTCCTCTTTCTGTAAGATAGCACTTTTCTGAAAAGATATCACAAAACTGTTACATTCACAAAAGTTCTTACAGAAATCAAATTCGTTTCAATTTATAGAATAGCCCAACTTTGACGCATTTTAGTCGACTAGGCTACTAATGTAGTCGAATATAACAAATCTGTTATAGCAGTTAGCAACAGTCAAAGCAATTAATTGAATTCGCAATTAATGTAGTCGAATGACATTTATTGCTTGGTCAACATGTTTAAAAAAATGTTCATTAAACAGTTATATCAAGCATTAACAGAATTTCTAAACAGCAACAGACTTAGTCGGATGCAACACGCATATAATCGACTATGTAACAGTGTAACTCATAGTTTTGAAAAACTTTCTTTTTGAAAAATCTCACAGCACACTTTGAAAAAGGTTTGTACAAAGACACGAGTTTTAATCGACTCACCCCATAATGAAGTTAACTTAAAACTCTTGTTTTTTCACACAATTAAAATTCAACATTAGTGCATGTGGTTTTTCTTTTCCAAAAACATGTGTCATGCATTCATGTATAAAATCACATATATAACACAATGAAATGCAAAGAACAACACAATAACAACACAATCATGTTCTCATATAAGCATATAACATGTAAGCATAAAACATGTAAATGCTTTGTTTTAAATAATGGGAAAAAAATTTTGGGAAAATTTGATTCAAAATCTGATGAAGCTATCTTTCTTGGTTATTCTCTAACGAGTAAAGCATATAGAGTTTTTAATCGGAGAACGTTTGAAATTGAAGAATCTATACATGTGTTGTTTTATGAAATTGTGGACCTTGAGGAAAAGCTCTTGAGTCAGAAGGATCGGATGCAGGTGAAGAAGAAGACTTGCAGGAGACAACCATTGACAAGACAAATAATCCTCAACCCGAAGATTTAGCTAAGACATGGCAACAACCCCGAGGATTATCACTAGAAAATGTTATTGCAGAAGTCTCAAGAGGGGTAAGTACTCGTAGAAACTTAGCAAATTATTGTATGAATGTGGCTTTTGTTTCATAATTAGAACCTAAGATCATAAAGGAAGCTCTAGAAGACGATCAATGGTGTGTTGCAATGCAAGAAGAACTCAACCAGTTTGAAAGGAATCAAGTGTGGGAGTTAGTCCCTAGATAAAGCACTCATCAAGCGATAAGAACAAGATAGGTGTTCAGAAACAAACTGGATGAAGATGGACATGTCACCAAGAATAAAGCTAGGCTTGTTGCAAAAGGATACTGTCAAAAAGAAGGTATTTATTATGATGAAACATATGCTCCTGTTGTCAGGTTAGAGGCAATACGCCTACTTCTTACTTATGCATCTATTATGAAATTTAAATTATATCAAATGGATGTTAAAAGTGCTTACCAAAATGGTTATCTAAAAGAAGATGTATTTGTTGAACAACCACCTGGTTTTGAATATTATAAATATCCAAATCACATCTTTAAATTAAAGAAAGCTCTTTACGATTTAAAACAAGCACCTAGATCTTGGTATGAAAGACTTAACAATTTTCTGTTAGAAAATAGATTCAACAGAGGTAAAGTTGACTCCACTTTATCCATAAAAAGAGTAGGAAAACATATTTTACTTACTCAGGTAGATGTTGATGGTAGTGATGCACCCTACATGCATTTCATTTACATTTTGTATCTCTCCTATGTTATGTTATGTTTTATTTTATTATAAAATAAATTTGCCTTATTGCTTATGTTGTTCGATTTATTTATGACTTATATTAAGGGGAGTTCTTTAATTTAAGGGGAGTATTTTATATACGTAACTTTTTTTTTCTAATGATCAAAAAGGGGGAGAAATATGGTTAAAGGCTAAATTATATCTATCTCGTGTCTATTAATCCCTCTTCTTCAAGTTATATGAGTTACAGATTTGTACAGATATAAAAAGCGTTAAATCAAAGAGTTTTTTATCATCATCAAAAAGGAGAAATTATTAGCATAAAACTGAAGAACAAAAATTTTGATGATGTCTCAAAGTCAAGTCTCAAGTGCTATTTTTGTAGGAAGATCTTCTTAAAGACTTGTTTTTATCTTAAAGCTTTTGCATTTTAGTAGATTGATATATAGGATTCGGTTTATATTTGATTCTGTGTATTGTTTGCCTTAGGGTGCTTTAAAAATCGTTTTGAATCATAAAACCTCATTTTAAGCAAGTTTTTTACTGTTATGCATTTAATGATGCATAATCGATTACCATATTAGGATAATCGATTATTACACGTTAAAAAGCTAACAACAAATTTTTGGAGGTATCCTTGAGTGAGATCTCTATAAATTTGATTGGGACTCTCATTCTAACATACGAAGAATACAAAATAAGTGTATTTTCGAAATTTTTATCTGCAGTGTGTGGTGATAAGTGTTATAGGGTTTGCTAAAGCCTTGTGTTATGGCTTTGAGAACTTGGCGTGTTGGGATAGGGCGAGAACTTTCACTGGGAGTGTGATTGAGTGTTGTTGTTGTTGCTGAGTTGAAAGCCTATCATCCTTTGTGAAGATTCAAAGGAGGTGTTCATCATTTGTGAAGATTCAAAGGAGGTAGTCATCCTTCGTGAAGCATTCAGAGGAGGTGTTCATCCCTTGTGGGTTAAAGGGGAAGTGAGTTTCTTCTCTTGGGGTAACAAGAGAGGTGTTATAACCTTCAACTTGTTTATTTTCTTTGTGATTGTAACAGTTAGTTGGTTTGTGCTAGTGAAGCGTTCATTCTCGGTTGAGATTAACAACTGGACGTAAGATCTTTGTGATCCAAATCAGTATAAAAACTACCTGTGAAATTTTGTTTCTTCCTTACTCTTTAAATTTGTTTAAATCGCTTTAAGGAATTTTTATATGTACGAGAAAATTATTAAAAGAATGATTTGCGATAAGAAACCAATTCACCTCCATCTTGGTTTTAAAGAACGTGTTAACCATTCCGCTGCACCGCTCTGACAATAATCCTCTTCATGCTGTTTAAACCCTCGTAAAAGTACTGAAGAAGGAGTTGCTCAGAAATCTGGTGGTGGGGACAACTTGCACATAACTTCTTGAATCTCTCCCAATACTTAAACAAGCTCTTCCACCAAGTTGTCTGATCTCAAAAATATCTTTTCTGATGACCATGGTCCTAGATGCAGGGAAGAACTTCTCCAAAAACTTTCTCTTAAGATCATCCCAACCAGTGATGGACCTAGGAGCATCTAGAGGTTTCATTGTGATCTTTAGGAACTTCCTCCAATGAATGCGGAAATGCCTTTTAAAAAAATGTGATCTTTAGGGACAACTAGAGGTTTCATTATGGAGCAAACTATATGGAATTCCTTCATATGTTTATGAGGGCATTCACATACAAGACCATGGAACTTGGGAAGCAAATGTATTAGTCAAGTCTTGAGAACATATGGAACATCCTCATCAGGATACTGAATGCATAAGCTCTCATAAGTGAAATAAGATGTAGTCAGCTCCTTAAGAGTCCTCTCATGAGGTGGAGGTTGAGCCATATTATAATCAGTATAAAAGCCTAGTGTTAACATAAAGCTAAAGAGAAGAAATTTTGATGATATCTAAAAGTCAAGTCTCAAGTGCTCTTATTGCAGGAAGATCTTCATGAATACTTGTTTTTATATTAAAGCTTTTTTAATTTAGTAAATTGGTGTATAGGATGTGGTTTATCTTTGATTATATGTATTGTTTTCCTTAGGTTGCGTTAAAATTAATTTTTAAATTAGAAAACCTCATTTTATACTCAAGATAATTGATTATCAAATTATAATAATCGATTATCAGTAATTAATTATGACTTGCCATAATTGCTTATCACGAGAAATTACGAGAATTTTTAAGCAAGTTTTTTACCGTTGTGCATTCATTATTGCATAATCAATTATCATAAGTGGATAATTGATTATCACAATTAATTAGTTGACAACGGATTTTTGGAGGTATCCTTGAGTGAGATGTCTATAAATTAAATTGGGACTCTCATTCTAATATATGAAAGATACAAAAGTGTATTTTTCTAAATCCTTATCTGCAGTGTGCGGTGATAAGTGTTTTGGGGTTTGCTGAACCCTTGTGTTGTGGCTTTGAGAACTTGGCATGTTGGCATAGAGCGAGAACATTCACAGGTGGTGTGATTGAGTGTTGTTACTGTTGGCATAGAACGAGAACTTTCACAGGGAGTGTGATTGAGTGTTGTTGTTATTGCTGAGTTGAAAGCCTATCATCCTTCGTGAAGCATTCGGAGGAGGTGTTCATCCTTTGTGAAGATTCAGAGGAGGTGTTCATCCCTGTAGGTCACAGGGGAAGTGAGTTTCATCTCTTGGGGTAACAAGAGAGGTGTTCTAACCTTAAACTTTTTTATTTTCTTTGTGATTGTAATAGTTTGTTGGTTTGTGCTAGTGAAGCGTTAATTCTCAATTGAGATTAACAACTGGATGTAGGATCTCTGTGATCCGAACTAGTATAAAAATTACCTGTGTAATTGTCTCTCTTCCTTATTCTTTTAATTTATTTAAATTATTTTAAGGAATTTATTTTTACGTGAGAAAATTATTAAAAGAACGATTTGTGATAAGAAACCAATTCACCCCCTCTTGGTTTGTTGAACGCGTTAACCATTCCGCTGCACCGCTCTGACAATTGGCATCAGAGCTTGCTTTAATAGTAATTCAAAATGACGCGGCAACATCAAACCTTTGTTGAGGGTGCCTCTATCAATAGACCTCCATTGTTTACTGGAGAAAACTATGCTTTTTGGAAAGTGAGAATGCAAATTCATGGAATCTATTAATAGTGAGATTTGGGAAACTGTCACAAATGGTCCTTTGCTTCCTATTGTGTTTATTAACAATTTGGAGGAATCCAAACCTCGAGAACAATGGAACGCTGATGATAAAAGAAGATCGCAATAGGATGTAAAGGCTCGTAACATAATATCATCTGCTTTGACTATTGATGAATTTTACAGGATCTCAACCTGTAAGATTGCTCAAGAGATTTGGGAGACGCTGAGAGTCACCCATGAAGGAACCGATGATGTTAGGAGAGCCAGAAGAAATACTCTAATCCAAGAGTATGAGATGTTCTGCATGAAGCAAAGGGAAACAATTATAGATGTCCAGAAACACTTCACACATATAGTGAATCATCTCATTAGGTTAGGTAAGTCCTTTGATAATGATGAATTAAATATAAAAATTCTTAAATCTTTGGACAGGACTTGGCAACCCAAGGTGACTGCCATTAGTGAGTCACAAAATCTCAACACCATGTCAATGGCTGGATTGTTTGGTAAGTTGAGAGAACATGGATTGGATACCAGGAGATTGAACTTGGATGAAGAGAAAGGAAAGAAAGAGACTCTGGCGTTCAAATCTGAGATTAATAAAAGTAAACATCTTAATGAAGAAGAAGACTCTGAAGAAGATGAAGAAAATATGGATCTCTTCATTAAGAAATTTAACAAGTTCATGAAGTCCAAGGGCAAAAGAATATTTAAAAATGGGAAGAAGGAAAACAAAGAATCTTCGACAAATTATCGTTGCTATGATTGCGGTGAGAAAGGACACATGAAGGCAGATTGTCCAAATCCAAAAAAGGGCAAAGAAAGAGGTCAAAAGAAGTTCTTCAAGAAAAAGAAGGCATATATTGCTTGGGATGAAGACAATGATTCTATAACAAGCTCAAGCGACTTTGATGAGCAAGCCAACATATGTTTGATGGCTGATGAAATCTCTCAAAGTCAAGTAAGTATCTCTAGCGATTCTAAAAATTCAGATTATAGGGAAAGTAAATTACTTCATACGTATAAAGAATTATTATGTGAATCAGAGAAATTAAATAATGCTCATAGAAAATTAAGAAGGATTTTAAAGAATTAAAATCAAATCATGAAAAAATTCTTGAAGAAAATAAGGATTTCAAAAATAAAATTTTATATTATGAAAAAGGTAAATATACCAAAATTGAAGAATGTGCTTCTTGTTTAATAAAAAGATGTCTCTTGATAAGACAACCAATGCTGAATGTAGCAATAATTTAAAAATGAAAAAGGTTATTAATGATGTTCCTAAAAATAATTATAATTACTAAGATTATAATTATGGTAATAAAATTAAAAATTTTCCTAAATATAATTATAATTATCATGATTATAATTATAAAAATAAAATCAATTATGTTCCTTATTATAATCAAAATTATTATTATGATTATAATTATGAAAATAGAAATAAAAATAAATATAGCAGAACCTGTAGAGTTTGGGTAGAAGAAGGAACTACTTATAGGAACACAAATATTGTTACTTGTTCTTATTGCATGAAAAAAGGTCATACATCAAATAAATGTAAAATAAAACATTATGATGTTCCATGTGGAGAGTTTACTTGGTTTATAAAATAATTTAAATATTTGTGTATCTAACCCAAAGGACCCAAATAAGTATTTTTGGGTACCAAAATGTTATTTTTTTTTATTTTGCAGAATATTTCAAAATTAAGGAAGAAGCTTTTGGATGTGTGCCAAAACTTGGTAAGTATGGTTTGTCAAATTAAGGGGGAGTTTTTTTTTAAAAAAAAATAAATAAAAAAATTGATTTTTTTTAAAACTACTTCTCTTTCTTCTTTAAGGTATCAAATTTATGGGCAGTTTAAATTTTTTTTTTAAGTTACTCAATGAGGAGAAGTACTCCTTTATATTTTTATTTTCTTATTATGACTTACAAATTTATTGTATTTACTATGTTTTGAATTATGCCTCATGTTTCCCTTTAATAAAAATCATGATAACTATTACTTATTTGTTTTGCCTAATTTTTTTTTGCTTATATTCAGGGGGAGAAATTATTTAAACATACATAGCACCTTTTTAATAATGATCAAAAAGGGGGATAAATTTGTTTAAAAGCTTAATTATATTTATCTTTTCTTTACTAATCCCTCTTCTTTAAGTTATGTATAAGTTACAGATCAATACAGGTTACAAAAAGCTTTAAATCAAAATATTTTTTATCATCATCAAAAAGGGGGGAGATTGTTAGCATAAAGCTAAAGAGAAGAAATTTTGATGATGTCTAAAAGTCAAGTCTCAAGTGCTCTTATTGTACGAAAATCTTCATGAAGACTTGTTTTTATATTAAAGCTTTTTTAATTTAGTAAATTGGTGTATAGGATGAAGTTTATCTTTGATTATATGTATTTCTTGCCTTAGGTTGCTTTAAAATTAATTTTTAAATTAGAAAATCTCATTTTATACTCAACATAATTTATTATCAAATTATAATAATCGATTATCAGTAATTAATTATGACTTTCCGTAATTGCTTATCACAAGCAATTATGAGAATTTTTAAGCAAGTTTTTTACCGTTATGCATTTGTTAAATGCATAATCAATTACCATAAGTGGATAATTGAAGTTGACAACTGATTTTTGGAGGTATCCTTGAGTGACATCTCTATAAATTAAATTGGTACTCTCATTCTAATATATGAAAGATACTTAGTGTAATTTTCTAAATTGTTATCTGTAGTGTGCGGTGATAAGTGTTCTGGGGTTTGTTGAACCCTTGTGTTGTGGCTTTGAGAACTTGGCATGTTGGCATAAAGCAAGAACTTTCATAGGTGGTGTGATTGAGTGTTGTTGCTGTTGGCATAGAACGAGAACTTTCATAGGGAGTGTGATTGAGTGATGTTGTTGTTGTTGAATTGAAAGCCTATCATCATTCGTGAAGCATTCGGAGGAGGTGTTCATCCTTTGTGAAGATTCAGAGGAGGTGTTCATCCCTTGTGGGTCATAGGGGAAGTGAGTTTCATCTCTTGGGGTAACAAGAGAGGTGTTCTAATCTTAAAATGTTTTATTTTCTTTGTGATTGTAACAATTTGTTGGTTTGTGCTAGTGAAGCGTTAATTCTCAGTTGAGATTAACAACTGGATGTAGGATCTCTGTGATCCGAACCAGTATAAAAATTACATGTGTAATTTTCTCTCTTCCTTACTCTTTTAATTTATTTAAATTATTTTAAGGAATTTATTTTTACGTGAGAAAATTAATAAAAGAATGATTTGCGATAAGAAACCAATTCACGCCCTCTTGGTTTGTTGAACGCGTTAACCATTCCGTTGCACCGCTCTAACACCTAGGTCTCAAAAGTTATGGCAATTTAAAGTTTTCACAAACCTAGGTCTCAAAAAAATTTGTATGTCAGAATTGGGACTATTATAGGTGCCTCTGGGATTTTTTAATTAAAATATAGACTAAAAGAAGTGCACACACACAAATTCAAGGAAAAATAACACCTCTAGCTACCAAAACAAAAATTGCCAATTAATTAGGAAAATCAGGTACTATTCACAACACTATTTACAACACTATTCATCTTGTTCATTGAATTTTATGCCAAAACATGCCAAATAGCTTGAATTCTCTTTTTTGGACCCGCAGAGATCAATAACAACTACAGAATAGAATCTAGCAACTAACTTGTTGAAACAAAATTTGGAGACACAACACAAAACACACAAACAATAGAAATTAAAACAGAACACACTCTCACATACTAATACGAATTAAGTGCAGACAGACACACATAACTTAATACAGAACCTTCGACAAAAATCGTTGGTCCCCGGCAATAGCGGAAAATTTGATCGATGTCGTACTTAGTCAAATAAATGCAATTAAGTGTAATACTAGGAAGTGACTCGTAGGTTGTCTTCTAAGGACCAATTCTCTCTTTCAAAGGATCGATACGAATTAAAATAAATTGAGAAAATAATGTAGATTAAACAATGCTTACGGATAGGTTGGCTACTAGTTAGATTGCAATGCCTCCAATCCCAGATTAATAATAAATCATCTATTCCTCTCACCCCCAATCGAACACAAATCAATCTACTAAGCGGAGATTAATATGGTTTTCATGACTACAAATTACGCAAATGCACACACATATTTAATCAGTTATACACCACAGATGAAGCAACTGCAGCTTTAAATGTATACAAATTAAACCACTAAGCATGAACCAAATTGTAACGCACACAACCAGATTATATATGATGTAGAGGAAAGAGGAGCAGAAAAATAATGGTGCAGTAATCTCAAGGAAACATTACAATCTTCCTAGTTATCAACCCAACAGATTTAACCTTGTATTAAAATGAATTGCAACACAGAGAAGAACACAACTATCATATTTTCTTATCAACAATGGAGGTCCGAAAATAGGAACAACAAAAATGACTAAGAAAAAGAGGAAAAACCAAAGCAAAAAGTTAAGACTCCTCTCTTATGTTCTAGAGGCCTCCTCAAAAGTCAAGTTGCATGGGTCCTAAAACCTAGGCAAGTCTGTCATCCTCATTCTAAAAATGGTCCCAAGTCATAAATCTAACCCAAAACACAAAGAAATAAAATACAAACGAAATAAAAATTGTTGAGGTGGACAATGATGTTGACTGACATGGTAGATGACGTGGAAACTCCTCTTGAAGTCCAGAATAAAATTCCAAATCTGCCTTGAAAATAATAATGGGAATAATTAAGCTCATAAATTCAAATTAATCAAAATATGAATTACTGGTCGAATTAAACCAAATAGAAAAATTGTGAAAATAATAAACAGTTAAGCACAATTCAATAATTATATCTAGTAAAAAAAGATAAGCAAATAGGAGAAAATAATGATTCATCAATATTCTCTCAGTAAGCCACAACTTGATAAAAGTGTCAAATGATGAAGGCATGACTAGAAAATCGCAAACGATGTAATGGAAAACATCGTGCCAAACGTGTTGGTTAGAAAAACCTATATGGTTTAACCAAGCTGGACGAACTCTCACCATAAAATGATGAGTCTAGCAAACACATCAAAAGAACAAAACTTGCTTGAAAACATATAATTAAAGACATTCCACTAAACACACTCTTAAACGATACCACATGCCAACCACACTTTCATTCAATGATAAAACTCTCGTGAAACATCTAGTATTCTCATTAGAAAACTCAAACAGTCAAATCCTAACCAAACCGTAGAAAACATAAAAACCTTGACTAGGAGAATTTGAAAATGAGCTTTTTCAAAACTTTTGTGAAAAATATGGAATTAAGAATAATTTCTCAGCTCCATGCACTCTACAAAAAAAATGGAGTCATTGAGAGGAAAAATAGAAATTTACAAGAAATGGACATAACTATGTTAGACGATTTTAACTCTCCTAAGCACTTCTACACAGAAGCGGTTAACATCGCATGCTATCTTCTGGGTCATGCATCCTATACCAAGAACACATGGAAAACATTGCCAAAGTGTAAAGCTGTCATGCAAAAGTTGGGCGCCTATTTCCTTTGTATTCTTCAATTCGGAAAGTTGGCTCCTAATTTGGAAGTCAAACAGCTTTTAGCTTCCTTTTTGCAATTTTACACCCTTTAATCAAAGAGATTCTTGGCTGGTTACTCCATGCTTTCCTAGCTTTATTGGTCCTATAAAACAACAATACAAACATATTAGAGTGAAGAAGGATTTAGTAAATAATTTTCCATAAACACAAAGTGCTTTGTAATCCTTCTTCTTCTTGAATTTTCTTTACCATGGCTCTTGTTAGAGGCCCAATGTGAATCTTAGATGCTTCTCCATCAGAACCTCCCTCTTGAAAAGGATCTGTCCTCAGATTTGCTTCATCCTATTGATCATCTCCTATGAAAGGAATTAAGTCGCAGATGTTAAAAGTAGGACTGACACCATAACTTTCAGGAAGATCTAATATGTATGCATTATCATTTATCTTTTTGACCACCTTGAAAGGACCATCCCCTCTTGGACTAAGTTTGGACTTTCATTGAGATGGAAACCTTTCCTTTCTCAAATGAAGCCAAACTAAGTCTCCTTCTTTAAAAACTATTTTATTTCTCCCTTTGTTGTTGTATTCAGAATCTTTTTGAGTTTATTTTCAATTTGGTTTTTAACTTTCTCATGCAGCTTTTTAAGAAACTCCGTTTTAGATACACATTCTTTATGAATAAAAGAAGATGTCTCTGGAAGAGGTAGTAAATCAAGAGGTGTATTAGGATTAAATCCATAAACAACCTCAAAAGGAGAAAGATTAATAGTCTTGTGGACTACTCTATTGTAAGCAAATTCTATGTGAGGTAGATGATCATCCCAATTTTTCTTATTGCCTTATAATATTACCCTTAATAAAGTATATAAGGATCTACTTACCACCTAAGTTTGCTCATCATTTTAAGGGTGACATGTGGTAGAAAATATAAGTTTAGTTCCTAGTTTTTCCCATAAAGTTTTCCAAAAATGACTAAGGAACTTCACATCTCTATCAGAAACTATAATTTTGGTAAGCCATGCAATCTAACTATTTCTTTAAAGAAAAGTCTAGAAATATATCTAGCATCATCTACTTTGTGGCAGGGTATAAAATGTGTCATTTTACTAAAACAATATACTACCACAAATATAGAATCATACCCCTTTTGAGTTCCTGGCAGTCCTAAAAGAAAATCCATGGTTATGTCCTTCCAAGGGGTATTAGCTATTGGAAGAGCTGTATAGAGTCCATGAGGCACAATCTTTGATTTATCTTGTAAACAAACTATGCATAAAGAACAATGCCTTTGAAAATCTACTCTCATGTGTGGCCAGTAAAATTTACTTTTCAAAATACATAAAGTTTTGTCAACTCCATGATGGCCCATAAGTCCTTCGCCATGACTTTCTTTGATAACAAGTTTTCTAATGGATCCTTGGGGTATACAAGATTTCATTTATTAAAAAGATACCCCTCAGAAAGATAGAATCCATCAAAACGTTTCTTAAGACATGATGAATAAGTGGATGCAAATGTTTCATCATTTTCATACAGCTCTTTTATATCATCAAATCCTAATATTTGTGAGCCTAGGGTTATTAATAAGGCATGTTGTAACAGTACTGATTCTAACAGTACCGAAGTTGCCGGAATAGCGATTATAATAAAACCTGCACTCGTCAGAAAAATTAGGGTAACACAGTAATGCTTTGAATAGAAGTATTATTAAGCTTCTAGAAGGAAGAAAAGAGAATTTTAGGGCTAAATTCCCCTTTACAGTCAGAGCAAATAAACGTCTAAAAGAAGCAACCAGAGAATGGACAGAAAGAAATGCAAAAGAGCCAATAGAATTCTACACATTATTCCATAATGAAATCACACAATTTAATATTCTACATCCTCTAACGTGTTCCTCTATGCATTTCCCTTCCTTTCTCTCTACTTGACACTATGTCATTCGGTTCAAAGGTCATCTCTCGTTCGGTGCAACGATCCTCTGCCGCTTGATGCAAAATTCCCCTTCCTTCCTATTTGACACTATGTTGTTCGGTGCAACATCAGACACCCAGCCACTGTGTGCGACCGAACGGTCATATGCTGTTGCATGTGTTACAATTCCACCCCCATTAAGACCAACCTTACCCTCAAGGTTGAAGTCAAGAAAAGCCTGCTGCAGGGTGAATTGATCCTCCCAAGTGGCATGATCACTATCTAGTCCTTCCCACCGAACCAATTGTTGTGGAACTTGGTGTAAGCCACTTAATATGACCATGGATTGCAAAATCTCAATAGGCTGAATAACATATTGTACGTCAGTATGACTGATAAGGAGTGGCACATAAGATTGAGAAGGATCCCCTTTACAAAGTTTCAATTGTGAACAATGGAATACTGGATGGATTTTAGTGGTTGGTGGTAGCAACAATTTGTAAGCCACTTGGCCTATGCATTGAATAACAGGAAAAGGACCAAATAACCTCACACTTAGTTTCTGGATTTTGCTGAGAGCAACAGAATGTTGTGTATATGGTCACAATTTGTCAAAACCAAGTTACCAATTTGCACTTCCATGACCTTCCTTTTCTTGTCAGCATGTTTTTTTGTGCTAAGGAGAATAAGACCTTCTTTTAACATCTCTTGAACTGTGATCTCGATCTGTTGTTGCTGTCTGTGTGGGTACCTGTATGGCCTAACTGTCATGCGCTTTGATCTGTGTAATAAGGAAATAGCATGATTCTGTGATTGATGAGGAGGCAAACCCGAAGGTACCGAAAACACCATCTTATAGGTATTCAACCGCATCACCATTTCAAATGGCATGTTAGAAGGTCAGTCTAGCAATTGGTCTGGAAGGTAGTTGAAATGTTGGAATTGCAAGGTAAAAAGTTCGACTATGGCATGTGTATGATTCATGCATTTGAGATGATTATACTGAGCTTGTACAAGTAAGGTTGGTTGGTCTCCATGCAATGTGACAAATTGGTTGCCCAAGTAAAACTTCAAAGTTAGAGTACTGTAATCTGAAATGTGAGGACCAAGGGTAGCTAACCAAGCAGCCCCTAGTACTAGATCAACCCCAGTAACAAGTAATAAATACACTAGGAGAGTCAAAGAATGACCCTGGATGTGAACTTCCAAATCCTTGGCTAATCCTTCAACAACTAATGCATTGCAATTTCCCACTAAAACTTGAAAATTGGAGATTGGCTTAATATGCAACTTCAAACTATGAGCTATTCTAGGCTGCAAAAAATTATCATTGGAGCCACTATCTAATAAAACTTGGATAGTGATGCCATTAAATCCCTGAAATTTCATTGTACCCAATACAGAAGCTCCCTTTAAAGCATTATAAGATAAGTGGTGCTCTTGTAATAAATGTAATTCCCTTTTGTGTTCAATAACCGACGATTCAGGGGGTAATTTATCAGAATACTTATCTTGTACTTGAAGAAATAAGTATTGCTTGTTGGGACACCGATGGTTTGGGGAAAATTTCTCCTCACACGTATAACAGAGTCCTTGTTCCCTTCTCAGTTGCATCTCCGCTGGGGTTATTCGTTTGGTATTTGTATTTCTGATGGTGGTGGAAGTTGTAGTTAGATTTGGGAGCAAGGGTGGTAAACTAGTGGATTTAATGGTTTGGGTTATAGGTAGGCTGGTGTTTGTGGTTGGTGTTTTGGCTGCTATATAAGGCTGATAGTGTTTGGTTTTGTTCATGTACTTCTCTTCATACAATTTGGCCAGTGAAATAAAGCGAATCAAGGTTGAGGGAGATTGAGCAATCACATCCCTCCGAATGTCCGGGTTTAACCCTCTGATAAAACAATCTAATAAGGCTTCCGTGGTGACACCTTGCACGTGGTTAGCCAGAGCCGTGAACTGAACATAATAGTCATGCATAGAAGTTGTTTAGGTTAACTTAAATAGATGGGATCTGGAACACTCATAAGGAAAGGGACTAAATTCTAGTTCTAATGCACGAGTGAAAGCAACCCAAGAGTGAAATGACTCATGATGAGTAATCATTTGATACCAAGGAACCACATCCTTGTCCAAATGTATGGCAACAATAATGAGGCGTTGATAATCAGAAGTGTTGTAATAGGAAAAACAATTGCTCTACCTTGAATATCCATTGTAAAACCTCAGACCCATCAAAGCACGGAAAGTCCAACTTGACGTTACATACCTGATATGGTGGAGAAGGGTTTGCAGCTCTATTCTGTAGTAAGGCGTCAACTGCAGACTCCAAGGTCTCGAATCGTGTAGCATTTTCACGGTCCCTTGTCTCCATAATTTCAAGGATCTGTTTGACATCAGTAGTGAGGTCTTTGAGACGCATATTTTCTACCATGGGAATGAAAGCACCAATGCAACAGTACTGATTCTAACAGTACTGAAGTTACCGGAATAACGATTATAATAAAACCTGAACTCATCAGAAAAATTAAGGTGACATAGTAATGCTCTGAATAGAAGTATTATTAAGCTTCTAGAAGGAAGAAAAGAGAATTTTAGGGCTAAATTCCCCTTTACAGTCAGAGCAAATAAACATCTAAAAGAAGCAACCAGAGAATGCACAGAAAGAAATGCAGAAGAGCCAACAAAATTCTACACATTATTCCATAATGAAATCACGCAATTTAATATTCTCCATCCTCTGACGTGTTCCTCTATGCATTTCTGATAACGATTGAAAATACCGTTATCTGTGATATAATTTTGATATTAAATGCACCCTTTTTGACTTAGAAACTTGCTTTAACTCATGTTTTTGCTTTAGTTTTGTGAATAAGAGAATTGAGGTTATACTTAATGATTTTATTTCTAATTCCCTTGATTTTGTAGGCTATTGGAATGAATTGAAAGAAGAGTCAAAGTATCAAATGGTTGGAGTGCAGAAAAGTCAACCATAATGCAGAAAAGTCAACCAGAGTGCAGTTTAGCATCACAGATAGTGTTGAGCGCCACCGCTGAGCACCAGGATCTTCTGTCTCATGCCTGAGCGCCACCGTTGAGCATCATTTAAGTGTCGCACCCACCGTTGGGCGCCATTTTGGGCGTTGAGCGCCGGCGATGCGGGTTTTGACCTATTTTTTGTTCTTTTTATGATCTATTTTGGGCCTCAACCCGTTTTCTGTTATTTTTCTGCCCTATTTAAAGACCTGGACGTCTTAGGGTTTGCATCTTTTGATGGCTTAAGCACAGAAACACGTTTTTCACCCCTTTAGGGGGGCATTTGGGGATGTGAGGGCTATCATTTTCTCTTTCTAGGGTTTCTATCTCTTTCATTCCATTGTACACCTAGTTTCTCCATGACGGTGGAGAATTAATCTCATTTGTTATTGGGGAAGATGTAACCTCTAAACTCTCTTGTATTTGAATTGATTATTATTATATATGTTTTACTTCATCAATTGTTAGGATTTTTCCTCTATACTCTATGCATGCTTTGTTTAACTCATTCAATTGCATGATCATTGATTTTGTCGATATGGACACATAAGGGGAAATCTAGAACTGGGGAAATTCTCCCAAAGGTAGTATTACCTAGAAATAGGAATATGAGGGTTGGTTGCATTTACACTCCTGTGCTTCAGAATTAATTATTAGGGATGGTAGGAATTGTATGAACTCGTAATTAAGGATAGGTTTTCTTCACCGAGACATCGGGTTTTAAGTATTTTAGAGAGTGGCATTAACATTAATGAAGAAGAAGAATTCGTTTATGCATGAGAGTGATTAGGTGAAATTTAAACCCTAATAACAAACTCATCCATTCATTCTAGTGTTTAGCCTCAATTGATCAAATTGCATTCATGTTTATTTTTCCGCATTTTGCATTCAAAAACCCCAAAATATTGTTCTTATAGTCTTAATTGGTTAAGCAAAAGCACAATTGTTTAGTGTCGTGAGTCTCTTTGGAAAACGATACTTGGTCTTACCATTTTATATTACTTAATACAATTCGGTAAACTTGCCAGAGTCAACAATTTTCCTTCCTTTCTCTTTGCTTGACACTATGTCGTTCGGTTCAAAGGTCATCTGTCGTTCGGTGCAATGATCCTCTGCCGCTCAGTGCAAAATTCTCCTTCCTTCCTGGTTGACACTATGTCATTCGGTGTAACACATCAGACAGTTGGCCACTGTGTTCGACCGATCGGTCATGCGCTGCTACATGTGTTACACATGTCTTCGAGATAAAGCTTCTGCAACAACATTAGTACTCCCCATTTATGTTTGATGACATAGGCAAACTGCTCCAGATATTCCACCCACCTGGCGTCTCTTTTGTTTAATTTTCCTTGCCCTTTAAGATATTAGAGAGATTCATGGTCAGTATGTATAATGAATTCTCGAGTTACCAAATAATGCTCCCAAGTCTTTAAAGCTCTAATGAGGGCATACAACTCCTTATCATAGGTAGGGTAGTTCAAAGTAGATCCCCTAAGTTTGTCACTAAAGTAAGTTATGGGATGACCTCCTTGAATTAAAACAACTCATATCTCTACCTCAGATGCATCACATTCTAGCTTAAATGCTTTGGAAAATTAAGGCAAAACTAAAATAGGTGCATGTGTTAACTTATGTTTCAAGGTCTCCAAAGATAAAACTTGTTTTTCACCCTACACAAATAGTATATCTTTTTTGACAATTTCATTTAATGGAACAACAATGGTGAAGAAGTCCTCTACAAATCTTCTATAGAAACTAGCTAATCCATGAAAACTTCTCACCTCTCCTATAGCCTTTGGGGTTGGCTACTCTTGTATGGCCTTAATCTTCTCAGGGTCGACATGTACACCTTCGTTTCCAACTTTGAATCCAAGGAAAATCACACATTCTTGACAAAAAGTAAATTTATCAAAGTTGGCAAAGAGATGATGCTCACTAAGAATAATCAAGACTTGCTTGACATGACTAAGATGCTCTTGAAGACCTTTACTATAGATTAAGACGTCATCAAAGTAGACCACTATGAACCTTCCTATGCATTCCCTAAGGACATGATTCATTAATCTCATGAATGTACTAGGAGCATTGGTCAAGCCAAAGGGCATATGACTAGCCATTCATACAATCCAAACCTGGTCTTGAAAGTAGTTTTCCATTCATCTCCTTCTTTGATTCTTATTTGATGATATCCACTTTTAAGATCAATTTTGGTGAAAATGTTTGCTCCATGCAATTCATCCAACATGTCATCCAATCTAGAAATGGGGTGCCTATATTTCACATTTATGTTGTTGATGGTCCTACAAGCAGTACACATTCTCCAAGATCCATCTTTCTTAGGAAACAACAACACTGGCACAGCACAAGGACTTAGGCTCTTTTGGATCCACCCTTTATTTAATAATTCATTAACTTGTTTCTCTATTTCTTTAGTTTCATTGGGTTGGTTCTATAGGCTGGCCTATTAGGAAGGCTTGCCCTAAGCACCAAATCTATTTGATGTTTTATTCCCCTCAAAGGTGGCAAACCACTTGGTACCTCTTTAGAAAATAGATCATCAAATTATTTGCAAAGTTTTTGTAACCCCTTTGGTAGATAACCAAATTCATAATTTATTGAAACAAATGCCTCTTTGCAGTAGATAAAAAAACTAGATTATCGAAGCAAAAGGTTTTGGATATTTTTAAAGCTTGTGGTTGAACAACTTCTTTGGTCGAGGCACCACTCACCAAACTCAATGTCTTCTCTTTTTTCACTTTCTTATTTTCTTCTCTCTTTTTTTCTCCATCCAACTTCTTTTTAAGAATTATTTTGTCCTCTCTTACTTGTGAAGGTGTAAGAGTAAACAAAACAATCTTCTTTCCCTTGTGTTGAATGGTTATTTTATTGGTGACTCCATCATGAAGAACTTGTTTATCAAATTTCCAAGGTCTGTCAAGTAATATGTGCCCAGCTTCCATTGGTACTATGTCACAAATAATTTTATCTTCATATTTGCCAATGGAAATGGGTACATTCACTTATTCTTTGACTATTATTCCTTCACCCTCTTTGATCCATTGAAGTTTATAAGGTTTTGGATGAGTAGTAGTTAAGCCTAGCTTTTCTACCATTCTTGAACTACAACAATTACAATAAGGGCCACTATCCATAATCATTGAACATGTCTTTTCTAAAACTTTACAACTTATGTAGAATATGTTCTCTCTCTGTGTTTGTTCAAGCTCAACATGTTTATTTTCAAGAAGTCTTCTAACCATGAGTAAGTCACCATCACAAGGTAAAGCTTCTTCTTCCTCGGAAGTGGATGTTTCAGACTTACTATATGAAGAAACCTCACTTTCACTCTCATGCTCAAGAATGTAAGTTGACCTTTTATTGCGACACTCAGAAGCATAGTGTCCCTTTTTCCCACATCTAAATCATTTGGTCTCCCTACTTCTATTTTCTCTTGAAGGTTATTTCACTTGAAATTTTTCTTTTTCTCTTTCTTTCTCTTTAGACCCTTCGTACCTTGGCTTAAATAGACTACCATCCCTCTTGTAATCTTTCTTATGGGTTGAGTTAGTAGGGTAATCTTTTCTAGTGGAGACTTTTCTCTTGAGTTGTTGCTCCACTCTCACACACAGTTGGACAAACTCATCAAGATCTTTAGAAGGCAAAAGTTCTAACTTATCTCTTATGTGGTAGTTTAGTCCACTCTAAATCCTAGCAATTGTAATTCTTGAGTCTTCTTTAATCCCAGCTCTCAACATAAGTAATTCCATTTTTTTGTCTATACTCTTCTATACTCATGTTTCTTTTTTGGAGTTAATGAAGCTTGTCCATTATCTCCTTATCATAGTAAGTTGGTACATGTCTTCTCCTTAAGGTTGCCCTAAGTTCATTCCAATACCTAATTAAAGGTTCATTCCTTATCCTTAGGTCCTTCATTAAGGTTTCCATCAATACATTGCATGGCCTTAAAAACCCAAAATGGCCAAGGTTACGTTTCTCTCTTCATCTATATGGTGGCACTCAAACAATTGTTCTACCTTCATCTACCATTCAAAACATTCTTCTATATCATCTTTACCATGAAGAAGAGGAAGATCTATCTTAGGTTCCCTATGATGATCTAAAAAGTTCCTTCTTAAATGGCTACATCAAGGAAGAAGTGTTTGTTGAACAGCCCATTGGCTTCCAGGACTTTGAATTTCATATCATGTGTTCAAACTGAGAAAAGCTCTGTATGGATTAAAACGGGTACCAAGATCCTGGTCTGAGAGATTGAGTGAATTTAGAATCAGGAAAGGTTTCCTAAGGGGTAAAGTTGACTCAACTTTTTTCATTAAAAAGTCTGGAAAAGATCAATTGTATGTACAGATATATGTTGATGACATTATATTTGGTTATACTAATCCATTTCTATGCAAGGATATTTCAAAAACCATGCAAGAAGAATTTGAAATGTCCATGATAGGGGAACTGAATTACTTCCTTGGACTACAAGTCAAACAAGAAGATAATGGAATATTTATACATGAATCGAAATACTGCATTGATCTTCTAAAGATGTTTAAAATGAGCGAGTGCAAAGAAGTAGCAACACCTATGGCAACCAACTGCTATCTTGATCAAGATGAGAAAGGTAAAGTTGTTGATCAAAAGATGTACAAAGGTATGACCGGTTCCTTACTTTACCTTACTATCAGTCGCCCTAACATTATGCATAGTGTTTACCTATGTGCTAGGTTTCATTCTAATCCAAAAGAATCACACCTTACTACTGTAAAAAGAATTTTAAAATATCTAAAAGGAATTAGGAATCTTGGATTATGGTACCCTAGTGGTGCAAATGTGTTCCTAGAAGGTTATAGTGATTCAGATTTTGGGGGTGGCAAATTTGATAGGAAAAGCACTAGTGGTGTATGTGATCGAGGTCGTACCCGAATCAAATTTAATATTTAATTAAATGCATTATAGACTAGGAAATGACTCCTAGGTCGTCCTCAAGGACCAAATATTGGTTCAGGACTTAGATCAAACACGTGGTGGGGGTGGTTTATGGACAGATTTGTGAATGCAAATGAACTAATTAAAGCACGAAATTAAACACAGATTTCAAAACGGTTGATCATTAACTCAAATGCGTTGTTCCAATCACATATTAACAACAATTACTCACTCCTCTAACCCCTAATGCAACTAAGCGAAGATTAACCATGTTTTCAAAATTGCGAACTAAGCGAATGCAACACACCTATTCCATCCATTCTGTTCCATATAGATTGATCAACTAAGCGGAGATTCAATCACCAATTGGGCAACTAAGTGTATACCCATTTTCAAGAACACAATCAGATTTAATAGAATGCCAAATCAGAGCAGCAAAAACACAATTACAGTTCAGAAATCTCATGGAAACAATGCAATTTCACTAATGACCAACCAAGCACACCTAAGCTAGCATTAAAACGTAATTACAGTAGCAAAATAGAAGTGAATTCATTATGGAACATCAACAAACAAAATATAAACGAAGCACAATGGAAAACACAATTGAAAGCACAAAATGAACCTCAAAACAGCAACACAAAACGTTATTAAAATTAGGAAATGAAATAGCAAAACGAAAATGGATATTCAAATGCGAAATTCAAAAGGAATGCGAAATTGAAATGGAATATTAAGCATAGAACAGAAATGAAATGACATTGCAATTAAAAAGCAAGATTTAATACATAAAGAAAAGGAAGAAAAGCAAAACCTAAAACCCTCAAAAGGGGGTGGAAAATGTCCCAATAGCCAAAACCCTAAGAAGAAAACGTAAAATGAGGGAGAATAGAGTTTCCCAAATCTAATTTGGGGTTTTTAAAAGGCCAAAAGACGAAAATGCCTTCTATATGGGCTTCTTACAAAATTTGACCTAAAATTGCGCTCAAAGGTGCAAATCTGTCCAAAACTAAAATAATTAAAATTACAAAATGAGATTAAATTATGTGGCAGCCCTCTTGAAGTTCTAATCATAATTCCAAAATTGTCTTGCAATTAATAATGATAATAATTAGATTTAGATAATCCAAATTAATTAAAAATATGAATTACTGATCAAATTAAGCCCAAATAGTAAAAATGAGAGAATAATGGAAAATTAAACACAATTCATTAAAAAGATTCGGTGCGGAAAGCTAATTGAATAGTGAAAAATAGTAATTCATCAGTATGTCACTTGCTACGTAGTTCTCTGATCTCTTGGAATTCAAAGAAACATGCATGTGTGGCACTATCCACCATAGAAGTCGGGTATATTGCAGCAGGAAGCTGTTGTGCTCAGTCTCTTTGGATTAAGATTCAAGACTATAGTATTCACTTAGATCATGTGCCTTTGAAGTGTGACAATACAAGTGCCATAAATCTAACCAAAAACCCCATTTTGCATTCCAAAACTAAACATATTGAAATAAGGCACCCTTTATAAGGGATCATATTTTAAAAGGGGAAATAAAAATTGAGTTTGTTGATACATTACATCAAAGGGTTGATATTTTCACTAAGCCACTGAGAAAAGAGAGGTTCTATACTATACAAAATGAACTTGGTATACTTGACCAAAACTGTATCAAATAACATAATGGATATATTTGTAGTATGAGTGCAAACTGCTTATTCACTGTCATACACATTACTGCATACTCATACTCATTTGATTATTCTTATTGCTACACAACTATGCTTTATCAGTGTACTAACACTCAACATAGTTGAGAAAGTTGTAACTTGCATGTCTATCACTAAATATGAAAAGTTTTATGAACATACCATTGAACTGCAATGGATTATCAGATACTCTGCAAAACTTAATTTGTTGCAAAAAGAGTGAAATCGATTAACACTCAAAAATCTGGTTTGAGTTTCTTTTATGCTAAATCATACATTTTGAAACTTTCATTCTGATGATATATGATTTCATGCATTCTAATACTCATTATTTCATATCCATTGTTATTCAATATTGAGTATTCTGAATTTTGCTCACAAAAATTCAATGGCATCAAGCATTACTTTTTCAACTCTGATACATGATTACATGCTTGAAACTTATTCTGTAATTCTTGATATGTTACATGCCTGAATCAGTATTAATTGTTTCTATTAGCTCTTATACTAAACTAAGTTTTGTATTTGAAATGTTTAAATAGAACTAATGCATAATGATAGGGGAAGCATCAATTTCTATAATTGAACTGTTAGAATACATATTGATGTATCTATGCATGCACTATTGTTTCTGTTTCTTCATATCTTTTTTGCTAATGCCCAAAGGGGGAGAAATTTGAGAAATTGGAGAAATTACAAATTAGAAAAATTGCATATTTCTGTAAAACAATTTTTGGTTATGTTTTGGTTGTGCATCATCAAAAAAAGGGGGAGATTGTTGATAGGGGGAGCAATGTGAAAGCTAAACCTAAATCCTATGTGTGTTTTAATTTTATAATGACAACAACATAAGTGTTTTTATACAACAACAAAAAAATTTCTATGTTTCTATGTGTTTACTTGATGATGACAACAACTTTATTTGATGATAACAATAACAAAAATGTTTCTGTGTTTCGTGCACTGACAAACATACTTGAACTGATTGGTTTGCATACTTACTATTGATTATATGTTGTTAACTGTTTAATATTCAATATATCTCTTTGCTATGGTTAATTGAAATGATTAAGAGATTATATTGAGCTTGATGAATGATATTATATCATTGATTGCATTGGTAATGTGTACCATTTTTGATCTGATCCACTTTTGATATATGTTATCATATGCTTTGTTATGTACCATTACACTGCATTGTGCATCTGGGTTTTGAGATTACAACATGCATAATGTCAGGGGGAGCATTACATATTCATTGAGATAATTTCACATACCTATATTTAAGGGGGAGAGTATATCTTTATCATGTGATTATCTGTGATAGGGGGAGCATCATTGTTTGTTTTTTGATGATTATCTGATGCATCTCTATATAAATGATTATCTGTATATCAATACCATTGTGCTTACCGTTTTTTGCTAATACCCAAAGGGGGAGAATTATGTTGATTGGTATTTGATTGATAATATGTATTTGTATTGATTTGTACAACATGGTTGATTATTAATCATGGTTGTCCATCATCAAAAAAGGGGGAGATTGTCGAGATTGTTGATACGGGGAGCACTGGTTTAGCTGAAACCACAATCTCAGAGTTTCTGTTTTTTTATGATGACAACACATAATTAATAACACATGTGTATTATGTGTTACATGTTCATTGCTTTCATGTTATATGATTATATGGGAACATATTTATGATGTTGTTGTGTTGTTTGCATTTCACTGAGATATATGTGATTTCATACTTGAATGCATAACACATATTTTTGGAAAAGAAAAACCACATGCACTAATGTTGAACTTTAAATTGTGTGGCAAAACAACAGTTTTAAGTCGACTTCATTATGGGTGAGTCGATTAAAACTCGTGTCTTTGCACAGACTTTTTCAAAGTGTGCTATGAGATTTTTTCAAAGAGAAAGTTTTTCAAAACTATGTTTTATATTGTTACATAGTCGACTATATGCGTACTGCATTCAACTAAGTCTGTTATGTTTTGAAATTTTGTTAATGCTTGACATAAACTGTCTAACGGTCATATTTTTAATTTGGTTGACCAAGAATTAAATATAAATCGACTGCATTAATTATGAATTCAATTAATTGCATTGATTGTTGCTAACTGATATAACTGTTTTGTTATATTCGATTGCATTAGTAGCTAAGTCGACTAAAGTGCGTCAGAATTGTGAAAAACTATAAATTGACGCGAGATTGATTTCTGTAACAACTTTGGAGAATCTAACATTTTTTGTGATATCTTTCAGATAAGTGCTCTGTTACAAAAAGAGGAGAACGCTCCAAGAATCAAAGAAGAAGATCGTGGATATCATCTACTTGTGATTTCTTGAAGAGCAAGATTGTTGTGCATTGAAAGACTAATATATCTACACATTTAGGTGTCTACTACAAGATCAGGATTATCAATCTATTAAAGATTGGGTTTTTTCCCTGTTGTGATTATAGGAAGAAGAATGTGTTGCATTCTTGACTTTGAGGGTTTTCTCAAAGGGTGTAGACAGTAGAAGAGGGGATTCTAGTTGTTGGTCTTGTTATTGTATGCCTATATTTTGATTAGAGGGTTAGAGAGGTATTTTATATTTTTGACGTGTGGTCTCTATAAAAGCCTTGTTGTAAAAACCTTGATTATTATAGTGCATTTGCTTCCTGTGATTGGAAGGACACTTGATGTAGGCAGGTTGGTCGAACAAGTATAAAAACCAGTGTTTGAATTCTTTGATCCTTATACTTTTACTTTTAGTCGATTTCATTCTGTACTTAATCAAATTTATTTCCGCTGCATTAGAAATTCGTTTTCCTTGCATTTCAAGAAAGTTTTAAAGGCACATCCTTTTTGCGAAAAAGATTTCAAAAAGACTCTGATTTTGAGTTTCACCAATTCATCCTCCCCCGCTCTTGGTGTGAGAAACTAAGCCATACTATTTTAACAGATTACATTATATGCATAATCAATTAAAACTCATGTCTTTGCTAACGCTTGTTTGATGTGTGTTGTGATGAGCTTTTTAGGAGAAAAAGTTTTCAAAATTGCTTAAGTGTAATACTTAACCGGTTACGCTATTTCAAAATTGCTAAGCATATTGAGCTCAAGCACCACTATATATGTGATCATGTTAACAAGGGTATTGTGGACCTACAATATGCAAACACAGAAGATCGGCTCACTGACATCTTCACTAAGCCATTAGTTGAAGATAGAGTTAATCGTCTAATAACCCTTATTAGTATGAGAAACGTTGAATGACTTTTTGATTCAAATATGTTCAGTGTGTTCATATAGTGTTCACATAGGAGTCTAAAGAGTCAATCGTCTAGGACACATAGTCCACAAGACGTCATTCTGTTGCATCGTCTAAGACAAATTGTCTGTAAGAAAACTGCATTCATGCATTAGGTGTGTCTAAGTATTGAGCCCATCTCTAGTAGTTGTCTAGGATTCCCTAAGCCCAAACCCTCTCTCCTATCTGCCGAAAATCTTTTGCGTGTCAATCAAGCCATCAATCATTATATCTTCTCAAACCTCTCTCTCTCTCCTCATCAAAAACTTAAATCACTAATCCCGTCGCCCCTCCCACTCTTATCCACTACTGACTAACACTATGCTCAAAAGCCTTCTCAGTATTCAAAGAGATGTAAATCTCTTTCGAATCTTAGGAGTCCATGTTTGCATTTATGTCATCTGTTTTCCCATAGAGTTAACGCTCCTTCAATACTTCCAACACTACCCTCAAATGCTTTGCGTGTTCTTCCCAATCCTTGGAGTATATAAGTATATTATCAATGAACACAATTACAAATTTATCCAAACGAGACCGAAAGATCTTGTTCATGTAATCAATAAATATAGCAGGAGCATTTGTCACCCCAAACGGCATTACAACATATTCATAGTGCTTGTAACATGATCAAAAAGCAGTCTTTTGGACATCCTCCGGCTTAACAAAAATTTGGTGATAGCCAGATCTTAAATCAATCTTCAAAAACACATTCGCCGCTCATAATTGATCCAATAGAGCCTCGATCCTCGCAAAGGGTACTTGTTCTTGATCGTTAATTTGTTTAGTTTTCGGTAACCCACATATAATCTGGAACTCCCATCTTTCTTTTTCACTAACAGCACTGAAGCTCCCCACAGTGATACACTAGGCCTGATGAACTTCTTTTCCAATAATTCTTCTATTTGTTACTTAAGTTCAGCTAACTCAGCATGAGCCATTCGATATGGAGCTATAATTACTGGACCAGTTCCTAGCACTAGATAAATTGCAAAATCAATATCCCGACTTAGTGGAAATCCTGGCACATATTTTGGAAACACGTCAGCATACTCGTGTACTACTAGTATATCTGCAATCTGTTCCACTACACTCACTTTCTTCTCTTGTGCCATCATCACAAAATATGTCGCTCATTCACTGATATCTTTCAGAACTTCTTGTGACGATACCATTTTCATTTCCCCTGGAGACGAAAAAAACACCTTTTTCTAACCCCAATTGATAAGAATACGATTAGTGATCAGCCAATCCATTCCGAGAATTATGTCCAACCCTTCAAGTGGCAAACCCACTAGGTTGACCTTGAAATTGCGTCCTGATACCTAAATTGAATAGCCAAAGCAAACAAAACTAGTCGTGATCTACCCCGATGACGGGGTAGAAACCACCAACTCACACCCTAGGTCATGCACAAGCAACACTAACTCCTCTAAACATGCAAAAGACACAAACGAATGTGTTGCCCCTAAATCAAACAAAACATACACATCTTTACCATTCAAATAACAAGTGTCAAGAATGAGATTACCTGACTAAGTTGTTTCTTCTCTCGTCACAGCAAATACCCTGCCAATCAATTTTGGCATTCGTTCAGATGCCTTAATGTAAAGACAAAATCATCTATAGAGCCTAAACCCCAAACAAACATAACCTAAAACTAGAATTCCCAAACATAGAAAAACATAGGAAAACACTTAGGTCCTAGGAAAGAGAAAAACATCTAGGCTAAAACACCCAGACGCATGGCTAAACTATGTTCTGCCTAAAACGTCCAAGAGAGATTGAGATAAACGCTTAAATTTTGTAATACCTGAAATAGGTATTTGGCTTCTCTCGAAAACCAAATAGCTCGACACATTGTCTCTGCTAAAATACATTAGAAGACTTAATTACTAAAATATGTAAGGAAACTTAAGCAAGTTAAACACTATTTGTCTAAAAAGAGACAAAAGCTAAAGAAGTGTTTACTTGACTAAACGATACTGATGAATCATTACTTTGTCATATTCACTTAGCGTCTTCTACCAGATTTAATTAGGGAATTGTGCTAAAATGTCCAATATTTCCTCAGTTTTGCTATTTGGGCTTCTACCAGACTTTGTTTTATTGTAACATTGGGCAGAAGTGCACATTTGGGCCCATTTTTGGTCATTTAGGAAAAGCCCCAAAAGAGGGGTTGACCTAGGTTTTGGTGCCCATGCAGTATCCACCACTTAGACCCTCATTCATTATGACATTTGCAATTTTTAGCTTGAACAATAGAGAGCTTCTCCTTTAGAGGTTTTTTGTTTTCTTTATTTTCCAGTTTGAATGCAATTTTGTTTTCTTTCCAATTTCATTTTGTTGTTTTTGTTTCTGTTGGGTTCTGGATTTTGTTTGTTTTGCACTTCATAATTGCTTAATCGTTTTTTCTTTCATTTTCATTCCAGTTCTGTTTGCATTTCGTTTCCAGTTCTTGTCTTTGTTGTTTCCAATTTCGCTTTCTGATTTCATGCTCATTTCGTTTTACTGTTGCAATTACGTTTGTTCTTTTTCATTTTGTTGTTGTTTGCTCTACTAATGAATGATTTAGCGTTTTTCTTTGTTTTTCAATTGTTCTTAATGGAAGCTTAATTTTCTTGGGTTAGTAGTTAGTGAGGTTGCAAAGTTTCCGTGAGATTATTGGTCCATCATTGTGATTCTGCAGTTCTGACCTTGTTCATATTCAATCCATTTTGTGCTTGCAATTAGGACATGCTTAGTGTTCTAAATTGTGTATAATCTCCACTTAGTTGATTAGAGTCACGGTTGCTTAACCTATGATAGCGCATAATTGATTAAATGTGTGTGCATTTGCTTAATTTTGTAGATAAGTTATTCTACACGCATCCACAATGCTATAGATCAAATATCAAAATGTGGACGTTAGAGACAAATGAGATATTCGAGGAATGTTCCTCACTTGAAGCAAAGTCTAAAAAGATCGTACAACCTACTTCAAGAAAAGAACTGAAAAAGCATATCTGCTATGACAAAGTTGACTTATACAATAGTTTCTGTGAAAAGAAGAAAGAGAAAACACAAGTATCAAGGCTATAAACTACAAACTCATTCTAATGGACAAATATCCATGAAGCCTACAAATAGAAGATCTCTTAAGAAGTAAATCAAGAGGATAGCTTAAGAGAATATCTTAAGAAAGAAAATCTTACAACGATATATCCATCCTTAAGAAAAAAAAAGAAAGAGCTCAAGAAAAAGAATACACCTGAGTTGAAAAAAGAGAAAAAAAATACTCTCGAACTTCATTGTCAAATTGCTTACTACTTTAAGAGAAAAGAGAGAGAAACACATGTAAGTGTTTAGACTGTTTTGTATTATATTCAAATCCTATCGTTGAAAGATATAGTTTGAACTACATGTAAGCAATCGTTGAATGCAATTTTGAAGACAATTAAAATACTCACAACTGAACTCTGTTGAATTCAGGAATCTTGACAAGAGTGTTGAGTACCAAAGTGATGTGAATAATCAAAATTAAAACGTGCATTTTCTTTTGTATATAAAAACTAAGTAGCTATGTAAACCATATTTAGTATTAAAATTTATAAATGTTTATTTTCATGCAATAATCTTTAAATATTACAATACCACTAAATTAATTATTCATTTATTTATTATAACTACATATAAATGTGAAATTATATTATAAATAATTATACAATATCACTATAACTAACGCAATCCAAAATTAAACCGAAATTTCACATCTTAAATAAAACAAATATATTTTAATATATCATGATCAACAAAATAAAACTTCCCTATTATATATATATATATATATATATATATATATATATATTTTATGTTGATAAGGCGAGTTATTTGAAAGCTAGATCCAAATTTTTGTGTGTTTTTATGATAACAGCAACAGAAATGTTTTAATAGTTTTTGGCACACATTATGTAAAGTTGTGTTTATATTTTTGTTTGTACTTGAACTATTTGTTTTGTATACTTACTATGGTTATATATGAGTTTATATATGTGGTATGCTTATTCATGGTTTTGAATAATAAAAAACTCTGCACAATGTATATCTGCATGAATTAATCGATTACAATGTTTATGTAATTAGTTAGATTCATCAGATATCAGTAAATGCTTAACTGTGGCAAACTACAAGTTTTAACCGATTATAATATATGTATAATCGATTAAAACTTTTGTCTTTGCTTATATTTGTTTGTTGAGTGCAGTGATGTGTTTTGAAATGAAAAATTTTCAAATTTACTTAAGTGTTATACTTAATCGATTACATTGTTCTCTTAATCGGTTAAATCTCGTGACACTGAAAATTGTTTTCTTGATAAGTCTTAACAACCATAACGATCATATTTTGAATTGTTTTGACTTACATTAATTGTGCAATCGATTACATTAAATGCATAATCTGTTAAATGTGGTTTAATGTAATTATGTTATAGCAGTGTTAATTTCTTAATCGATTACATTAATATTGTAATCAATTAAAATGCGTCAGACTTGAGAAAACTATATATTGACGCATAGCTCTCTGATTAAAAGAACTTTGGAATATTATTGTTAATATCTGACAAAGTTAGTTGAGATCAAAATTGCAAGAGTGTTCATTCTCCAAGAATCAAGAAGCATTTAGTTTGGAAGATTCAAAGGATTCTTGAAGGAATTGTTGTGTGCTTACGTTTGTTGATCACCATCCACACTCTTAGGTGTTCTAAATCAAATCAGTGTTGATTTTGCTATATGTGGATTGTGGTTTCCCTGTTGCCGGTGGCTAGGAAGAGAACGTCACTAGTGTAGAATCGCTCTTTAACGTCACCCCATAGACATTGGTTATGGTGTTGAGTGACGTATATGACTGACCGGTGGTATTTTAATAAATAAGTTGGCGATATGGACGTCGGTTTCAATATAGACCGACGTCTATAATACTGTATATGTCGCGTCTTCCAGCACCGACGTCTAAATGGCCTGAAAAAGGCATGTGAAAAGTCTATTGGACATCAGTTTATACAAGGGGCCGACATCTATATGGCTGCAATTAAAGTGATTCAACCACCGGCAGGCAAAATAGACGTCCATTTGTTCAGGACCGATGTCTATAAGCTTATATAGACGTCGGCTCCTCAAGGTCCCCGTCGTCTACTAGACTGACCGGACACTGAAACGTCACTTCGTTCAGCGCTTGAGACGTCACTACCCTTGCATCCGACGTCTAAATGGCCTGAAAAAGGGCAGGTGAAAAGTCTATTGGACGTCGGTTTATACAGGGGGCTGACATCTATATGACTGCAATTAATGCGATTTACTTACCCACAAGCAAATAGACGTCCATTTGTTCAGGACCGACATCTATAAGATTATAGACGTCGGCTCCCCCAGGTCCTCGTCGTCTACTCGACTGACCGGATACTGAAACGTCACTTCGTTCAGCGCTTTAGACGTCACTCCCCTTGCATCCGACGTCTAAATGGCCTGAAAAGGCAGGTCAAAAGTCTCTTGGACGTCGAATTAGTGAGGTAACTGACGCATCATTTCATGTTTAAGTAACCGCGAACTCGCAGTTACGCGCATCGTCTTCTTCCTCCTCTCTGTTTCTCTTTGTCGCAGTTACGCGCAGAATCTTCTTCCTCCTCTCCGTTTCTCTCTGTCGCAGTTACGCACACAATCTTCTTCCTCCTCTCCGTTTCTCTCTGTCGCAGTTACGCACACAATCTTCTTCCTCCTCTTTTTTTCTATTTGTCGCAGTTACGCGCACAATCTTCTTCCTCCTCTCCTTTTCTCTGTCTCGCGGTTAAGCATTGTAGGTGCGTTTTTCTTTTTTTATTTCAACCATTTAAACTTTGTTTTAGTCCGATTAAATTGGTTTCTTCATCATATATCATCTACTAACCGATTAAAATGTGTTTTAGTGCAGTTTTTATCCTCTCTTTGGGTAACGTAGTACAACATTCTCCCTTTGCTAGCTTCCTCACAAGAAAAGCGGCGTCTTTTGTATGTTTCATGGCGTTTCGACCCAAAATGGAACTTGGGTCATTGTCTAGTTTCGACCCAGGTTCGGTTTTGGGTTGAATTGTCATGAGATATGCAAAAGACGCAAGCTTTTTTTTGTAGGGAAGCTAGCGAAGGGAGAGTGTTGTACTAGGCTATCGAAAGACAGGATCAAAACTGCACTAAAACACAATGGCTATATTAGACATCGGTTAATGCTATGTCGGACGTCTATAGTGAAGATAGACGTCGGTTAGTGCATAGGCCGACGTCTATATAACCCCATGACACGTCGGTTTTGGCATATTTCGACGTCTATATAGACGTCGGGGATGGCGTGAACTGACGTCTAAGTAGACATCGGTTATATGGAATTTCGACGTCCCATTGACGTCACCCGTATAGACGTCGGTTGGAAAAGTGACGTTAAAAGCCCAAATTAACAGACGTTAAACAGCGTTTCTGCACTAGTGCGTGGAGTTCTGGTTTTTTTGAAGGGGTGTCTCAAAGGGTTTTTGTACAAAGAGGATTGTTCTCTCGGGGTTGTTTGTTTCTATATTAGATTTGGAGTTGGAGAGGAGATTGCATTGAGAGAGGGTCTCTGTAATTCTTGTTGTATAACTCAATTTATATAGTGAAGTGGCTTTCAATCTCAGGTTGATTGAAAGTGGACTGGATGTAGGCATTGAGGCCGAACCCAGTATAAAAACTTGGTGTTTGTCTTTTTATCCCTTATCTCTTTCATTTCATTACATTCTTTATTTGCTTATATTTCAAGAAAGGGTTAAAGATTTTTCAAAGATTTTGAAAAGAACAATTTTTTAATACACAACCGATTCACCCTTGTTTCTTGGTTAAAAAATAAGGCATATATATATATATATATATATATATATATATATATATATATATTACCAAAAGAAATAAGTTACTCTTTTTTTTCTAGTAATTAATTACTATTACTCTAATTTTGTTTCAAACAAAATAATACTATTTTATTTTAATAATTTTATTTTCTAAACTACTTTAATTAACACGTTAATTTCACTCTCCCAACTTTAATTAATATTTATCAAACACATACACAACAATTATTATAAATATTAATATGCACCACACTAAAACAAATAATAAAAATAATAAATATATATAATACATAGAGCAAGAATCAAACACATAATCACCAACCCATAACAAAGAACTCTAACTAACTATTCTACCTTTACTTGTATGATAATTATCTTTTTTTATTGACTACTACATTTTCTAAATATCTAATTTTTCTAAGTCTTATATCGTCGCAAGGATCAATTCTACAATCCTGATTTTTCAATCAAACAAACAAAAAAATATTAGATAACTCTAAAAAAAATTATTTATATAAAAATTTTGTATTTTAAAATAATAAAACTATTTATAACAACAACTATTTATATTTAAAAAATTATATTAAAATAATCAGTTTTATTATTATTTTTAAATTACTATCATTTTTAAAATTTTAATTTTTTTTTATATTTATAATATTGAATAAGAGATAAACCGTGAAAATTATATAATCTTTTACAAAAAGCATAAAAAGGTTCGAAAAGTGAAATCTTTATATATTCAATGTCTAAAAGCCATTTCTATAACCTTCTAACAAATATGAAATATACATATTCCTAATTTCCTACTTTCAAAAATAAATAAATACCCAGAAATAATTTTTTCTTGAAAAGGAGACCGCAGTAAACATTGATTTGAAAAGTATCTATATTGAATTAAAGAAAGAGTGAAAAATGTTTTGGAAATGAATTAATTATTATCCTTTCCATCTTTTCAAAGTCAATGGCCCAGCCATTATATGGGAGGAGGTTGAAACAAAATAGCCACCACCACCACATCTTTGTCAACTCTTTCTATCACCTTTTTGAAATCACATTTAATAATATTTTAATATTAATTTCATATGCTTTTCACTTTCATATTAGGCCACTTGCCATGTGAAGAAAAACCAATGACATTGTAGAAATCCAAATGAACCAATAATACTTAAGACTGTCCCATCCATGCATCCTTTTACTGTACCTTCCATCCCTTTACCTACATACATCCTCTTCTTCTTCCTATTTGATTCACACAATAGAAAGTGAGAAGGGTCATATTAACATGAAAAATATATTTTTAACAATTTTTTTATAATCGTTTATTTGATAATTTATGATTGATTCATTTCAAATATATAAATGAATGACATATAATTTATTGTCGTTAAAATAAAGTTGTATTATGATCCTATTAATATACTATTTTAGCAAACATTTTCAATATTAGTTGATGAAAGAATATTAAACAGGAAGAAAATATACATTGTTTGCCAACTTAAAATTAAAGTTATCGATTAAATATATGAAGAATTTATAGTATTTGTAAATTCACTTTAGGTAAAATTAAATGAGACTTAAAATTTACTTATTAATATTAATTTTAAATATATTTTAATTTATCTAACTTTTTAATTGATAAATGGGTGAAATTAAAGTAGTAAATAAAAAGTAGAAACTCAATTTTGCTCGTGATGAGGTAACAAATTTTCTTAAGAATTCTTATTAAAAAATTATCTTTTTCGTTTCTTTTTTTTTCTATTATATTATTTTTTACCTCAAAAGTTATATCTATGTCCCCTTATTTTATTCAAAATTTTATCTAATTTAAAAATTAAATTAAAACAATAAACTTTAGGAACGGAAAAGTTAAAAACAAGTTTATCAGGAAAATAAAAGAAAATTTGATAGTATAAAATATTTATCAGTTTTTTAAGTCGATATTCTTGAAAATAACATTACAAGCTTGTGTCTGTGATACAATAATAAAAATTACATGTAGACTTCACATAAAATGCTTTTTGTAACCATAAAATATTTTTGAAAGTAATCTAAATAAAGTTTAAAGAAAGGACACAACATTGCATTGATTTTGAAAATTGAGGTATTCAATTAAATGTTCTAATAATAAAAGGATTAAACTGGACTAGTTAAATGAATAAAGAAGAACCACATTAATGTTGATTTAGCGTAAAGCCTATGTTAAAAGAATCAACTTTTTATCAGTAATATATATGTAGTAAAATTTTAGAGATGTTATAACCCGTTTACACACATTATTCTCCATATAATATATTTCCACAAGTTTTTCATCAATATAAAAATAACAATCGTATTAAATACACTTTTACATTTATTTAACACAGAGTATAAAGATAAAATAGTCATAAAAATGTCAAGTTTTATATCTTTTAAATAAAAAAAATTAATATCAAATAAATATAAAAAAGTTAGATGTATCAAATAATATTTTTCATATCAAAAATATATGTTCAGATAAGTCAAGATAAGTTTCCAGTATCATCTGATCTTGAAATAACCTAAATTTTGTAATTATCTATATATTTAAATGTTGATTAAATGAGCTTTCCTTAAAAGAATGCATTTATTACCCTTATGAAAAGTCTTTAAACAAAAATGGTGGACACAAATAAGGTGTTGCACCCTTTGATCCCAATCTCAAAACCCTAATTGTCTAGTGTGATGGGAAGAAGAGTATTGAAGCAAAGGGTGGGGGACCCTTATTACAGATTGGCAATCATGATCATGCAGCATCACCTCAAACACCTAAGTACTCATAATTGAAATGAAAAGGGTTTGGAATTGGGTTGGCATCTAAAGCACATTGGACTGGTCTGTAACAAAGAGAGTGTGCTGTCTACCAGAATGTCTTAGATTTAGTGATTTACACGTAAGGAAGGGTAGGCAACCCTAGCTAATTGGGGAACATCAATGCATGAACTTGTACTATAATTCATCTAAAGTGATTTTGGAATAAAGGGGAAAAACAAGGGTTTATGTGACTGAATTGTGAAAAGCACATGTAAAGTCATAGTCAGTATGGTTTGTGATTTGATTCCCTAGGTCTTGATCATGATAGGATATTTAGTATTTAGAGTGGATGGAATCTTCAATAGTAAGATACAAACATACTTGTCGAGGTAGAACATTAAAAGATTTTTTATTTTCTAATTATTTCATAAGTAAAAAATAATTTATAATATATAAATGAGAAGGATTATTATTTTATAAGTCAATTTTGTAAAGATAACTTAATCTAGAAATCATTTATAATTTGTTTTTAATTTTATCGAAGTTTGTTAGATTCGTTTTATCATTTGTTAGATAAATGTTATTGTATTACTTAGATATCTAAATGTAACACATGAAAATTATAAAAAGCATAGTTTTAATATAGTTTTAAAACTTGTCACAAAACAGTGTTTAATTATTTTAACAGGAGTTAGACAGTTTACAATCGTTATTAAACACTTGAGTTTATAAAACATTGTTTAGGAAAAACCATTGAAAAACAAAAACAATAAAATACATTAGACTATCCTAGTTCGCTTCAAAGTAAGCTATATATTCTCTTGAATACCTTTAAGGGGGTCCACTAATCACAAAGGATTACAACAAGTTTAATTGTTCCTAGTTTACAACTAACCTACTGGTTAGAACGAGTATAATCACTCTTGCTATCAACTAGTCTAACTAACTAGATGATATAACTTCACTAAGTTAACTTTACAAATGTTTTACTTCACTTTTGAACAAGAAAACAACAAAGGTGTTTTGCAAATATAAGAACAGAATTTGTAACTCTCTTAAAGATTATTTGAAATCAATACAATATGATTCTGAAAACTTGTAAAGAACTTTCTTTTTCAAAGAACAAGTTTAAGAGACATAGCTTAAAGAGACAGGCAGCGTAAGAATATTCAATAATAATTCTTCTTGTTGTCTTCTCTTCTTGCAGTCGTCTTTATATAGGCTTATTCGAAAAAGATCTATTAATTAGAGATTTGACTTTCTTTTAGAGATGTAGCCTTTATGGTACTGAGTTAGAAGTTATGTTGAGTTTTGGCAGAGCAATTGTGTTATGTGTATGGAAAGGACAGGCAAGAAGCATGAATGAAATATTCTTTGAATATCTTCCTATCTCTTAACGTTATTTTGATTATGAGCAAGCTTTTGAATAAAGGTAAAGATCTGCACAGAAAAAGAGAGCACAACACAACAGATAAATAAGTACTAGAATGTACATGCTATAAAGCGTTACATGATCCTAAGAGTTTAGGCATGATATGTGTACTATCGTTTAGGTGTTGTCTGTTTGAGTAACTTACATTGTTTAGGATAATTTTAATATGTTATCACTCTTTACTTCTTATCCTAGACGATTTAACCTTTTATTAGACGTTATTGTTATTAGATGCTCTTTTAGAGTTCTTTATAGAGTTTAGGATATTGAACATAAAACGTTTAGTGCTTGATACGTTGTCGTTGACGTGATCAAATTAATACTACTAAACTATAGCAACTTCAGTATAGCTAAGATGATAACCAACAAAATAGAAAGGGTAAAGTCAACCTTAAGTTATCTCCCAATGAACATAGAATTGATTCTTGACAAATTAATTCTTATTGTTAGATATATTATCTTTATTTTATATTTATCTTTTATCTTTATCTTTTATCTTTAGTTAGTTTGTTATTATTTCTTATTTGTATTTTGGGCTTAGCCCATATTTCTTCTATTATAAATAGATACCCCTATGTGTGTATTTAACACAAAGGAGATTAATCTCATATATAGTGTTTTACTATATTCAACATGGTATCTAGAGCCTAAGGTTCTTTTGAGGAAAAATTTTTTGGTGCCTCTACCACTACATCCGCCGTTGTCAGCGACGACACCATCTACTACTGTCGGCGGCGTCGTCGTCTACCATTGTTGTCTACCGTTGCCATTACCGGAGTTTCAATTTCGACTGGCGATTACACGGTTTTCATCGTCTCGGCCATGTGATCACCATGTCATCAACGATGCCTTCATTGGAGCTCCTACGCACTCTTAGCGCCTTTTAAAGTTGTGGATCTTCTCATTTTTCCGTCATGTATGGTGGCATGTCTAGTAGTAATTCAAAGTGTCGAGATTACTCTTTTTTCCTTTTTCAGGTTCATTGTGCGTTGTCACACATCTCATCTCCTCCAGGCAGCTATTCAGAGCATCGAGGTTGCTCTTTTTCTTTTTTCAGGTGCCTTGATTGGAGAATTTTTTATTTTTATAGTTTCTCTCTCCTGTTCACCCATGGCTTATTCCGCTGTTGTCTCTTCTGTCCTCTCTTTTATCACCATATCGTTTAACCCGTCTATATATGCGTTTTTCCCATGGAAAAGATGGTTTTGTTAGTTTATTTATAGCCGTGATGGCTCTCTAACAATTTCCTCTTTATCCACTAGTGGCATTCCTCAAGGAGGAAAAAGAGCGGCCTCTACGCTCTAAATTGTTGTGAGACATGCCAAAATGCACGATGAAAAAGGGAAATCCATAACTTTAAAAAGGAACTCTGGTGAAGGCAAATTGCAAGAAGAGATTTACATGGAGCAACCTCCCAAATTTGTTGCTCAAGGGGAGTCTTTTGGGTTGGTATTTTGTCTTCCATGACGTCTTGCAAATCATTAACAATTTGGTGTCACTCGAGTGCAGAAGTAGATATTTTCACTAAGTCTTGATAGATTATATTAGTAACAAGCTTGGTACATATGTATGTACCAGCTTGAGGGGGAGTGTTAGATATATTATCTTTATTTTATATTTATCTTTTATCTTTATCTTTTATCTTTAGTTAGTTTGTTATTATTTCTTATTTGTATTTTGGGCATAGCCCATATTTCTTCTATTATAAATAGATACCCCTATGTGTGTATTTAACACAAAGGAGATTAATCTCATATATAGTTTTTTACTATATTCAACACTTATAAAAATTATGCAAAAGAGTTAGTAAAACAAAAATAATAAAGAAGATAAAGATCAATAAAAGATTAAAAAACAAAATAACAAAAGATAGAAATAAATAAATTTATAAAAATATTTAAAAAGATAAAAACAATGATAAAGAAAATAAGTTGAGTTCACTGCTTTTTCAAAATAGGATTCATCATTGGTTATCTAAAGATTATTATTCAATTAATTATTGTCTTAGATTTTCAAATTAATCAATTTAAATTCTCATTTAATTTGTTGGCGTTCTCACTCTTAATCAAAGTACATTCTTAATTAAAAGCAAGAACTTTTTATATTAATCATAGTAAATTTAACCAAAGTACATTCTCAATTAAATATTACTATGTATAAGCATGTTTATTCTTTTACTTCTTATATCAAGTAAAAAGCTAATTAACCAAAGTACATTGATTAATTCTTGTTAATGTTTTTACCATTAATCAAAGTATGTTCTCAATGGTAGAAAAAAATCATTCAATCATATGAAAGTTTCTAACTTTAATCAAAGTAAATTCTCAATTAAAGTTTAAAACCCTTGGACTCATATGATTGATATGTTATGTAGATTTAACATCATGCTTACTTGCTATAATGTAAAAATCATTACTTTTACTTGATTAAGAAGCAAAAGACATAGAAAAATATAAATCACAATAGGAATTAAAAGAACAAAAAAAAGTATTCATCTAACCTTAGAATTCAATTAAGAAATTACAACATAATCAAACCTAGAGGGTTAACACTCATGGAATGTGGAAATAACATGAAAATATAAGAAGAGAGAGTAGAGAACATGAGAGAAGAAAGACGAAGAAATTTGAACCCCGAAAGGGTTCCTAAGCTTCCTTAATGTGTTTCCCTATGTCTCTTTATATAGAAATTCAATTGGGTTTTGTTTCAAGATTTTATATTGTTGTAATCTTCTTTATGATAATGTAATATCCTCTAATTATCTTCTAAATAATTCAATATCTTCAAGATATATGTTAGAAATGATGGACTTTCAATTCAATATCTTCAAGATATATGTTAGAAATGATGGACTTTGTTTCTCAACACCAAGAAGGGGGTAAATTGTTGTTTTATAAAAGTGTATAATTTTTAAATATTTTTCACAAAGTATAGTGATCTTGAAATCTTTCTTGTGCAGCAAGCAAATATGTATGCAATGAAACAGTAAATGTAAAGAGATAAGGAGCGAAAATCAAACACAGTTTTTATATTGGTTCGGCCTCCATGCCTACATCCAGTCACCCTCCTAATCAACCTTAGATTGGAGAGTAATTCACTATAATGATTACAGTATTACTGCCAAGGCTTTACAAAGCAACACTCAAATGTAAACACCTCACAAACTCTCAATCAAATATAGAACAGAATACACCTACAAACACAGCACCCTACGATCTTGTTGCAGAAACCCTTTGAGATATTCCCTCTCAAAGTCAAGAGCTCATCGCCCTTCTTCTTGATGTTGCACGTCCAGGGAAACAACAAATCAAAGATTGCAAGTCTTCTTCTGATCAAAACTAGTTGCACCTTCGATCCTGCTAATATGATCAGCCAATGTAGTCCACTTCAAATGTCTCTCAAGAATGCCTCAAGATTCTTCAAATTCTTCATGTTCTTGATTATTGGAGCTTATGATTAACCTGTAATCACTTTCTCAGAGAAAAATATCATATATGAAAGTTCAATTCATCAAAATTCTTTTGTAATGCAAGCAATGCGTCAATATATAGTTTTATCAATTCTGACGCAAAATAATTGATTACTTAAGTAATATAATCGGTTACAATAAACTAATGTAACGGTATTACAACAAATTCAACTCCTAATTGAATATTCAATTAATGTAATCGATTAGCATTAACTGTTAGTCAAATACATTTAAAAATATGACTATTAAAAAAGTTATGACTAACATCCAATCAGTTTCCAAAACATAACAACCTTAATTGAATGCACAAAAAGGATAATCGATTAAGCATAACACTTAAGCAAATTTTGAAAACTTTTCTTCCCAAAAACTCATCACAGTACTTCTGAAAAATATATGCATACACGAGTTTTAATCAATTCAACAACTTATCTAATCAATTCAAACTAGTTGTTTTGCCTCAGTTCAAAACTTAAGTTGTCTGATGACCTTAATTGATTATTATACCAATGTAATTGATTATGTCATGCAAATATGCTTTTGTGCATGTGGTTTTCTTTTCACAGAAACATACAGTGAGCATACACAGATATGATCTTATCATAATCACAGAAGTATGCATCAATCAATAGTATGTTCTACATATGCATGTATCATAGTATGTGCATATTACACAATAAGCATGTACACATTTAACATATGTATATCTCAACATAGAAACACTTTTCTGTTGTGACATGACAACACTCATGTGTTGTTGCAATTAATGTGTTGTCATCATCAAAAACAACATAACAGGGATTGGGTTCAGCTATCACATTGCTCCCCCTATTAACAATATATTTGATTGTTGTGGAGATCTAAAAATATTTGAGAAGATATTTGCTAGATTAAAAACGTTTTCGTAAATATTATCTTTTTATATTTATTGATATTGTTAAATAAGGTAATTATTTAACAATATCAAATAAAATATCATAAGATACGTTTTCTTCAAATTATCTTGAATCGTAAACATTTATCAATTATCAAAGCTCTTTAGTAGATAAAATAGAGAAAACCGCAACATCCATTTTTTGTTGTTTGTTCCCTCTTATTGGCTTAGCCATATTTCTTTACTTTTTTATGCTATGCTTAAATTGACTTCTTGTAATCTTGATTATTAATTATTTTTGGATTTATTTTTAAGGTGTCATGACACTTTAATCAATTTATTCTCACACCTCTACAAGCTCAACTTAATTGTAGCTACGCTAGCACACCTCAAAATATCCAAAGAACATTTATGCAACTAAAAAGTTATTTTTATCATGTTTTTATATTCAAGCTTAATAAACTCAATTATAACAAATATTAATTAAAATATTTTATTAAAGTATAAAAATCTATTAAGAATCTAATATTAAAGACTAAATAAAAGTATAAATATGCACTCATTCATACTTATTTTCCTAAATGATTAAAACTATTAAATGTTATTTCGTTTAGATATTCAATTAAACTTCAAAATAAGATTTACTTAGACAAGTTTATCCTAATTATATATATATATAGAGAGAGGTATGTAGACTAGAAATAAAATAATTTACTATATAATATTTTATAAGTAGATTATGTGAAGATGTCTTATACATAAATCTATTTCATAAAATTTTGTTCTAACTTATTCTATTTAAAATAAATTTTTTTTAATTTTGGTTGTGTATTGATTACATTCTTATTAATTTATTCATAAAGGAAAAAACAGAAGTTGGAGTAGAGTGTCATTTGTTGTAAGATTGAGAGTAATGTGAATTGAATTTCAGATTTCTGTAAGTTTTGACCGAAAACACATGTAAACATTTTTAAAACAATGTATAAATTCAGAAAATGTGCGGTTGCTGCTGTATTAATTAGCGTTAATAATTTTGGTTATATAAAATATTCTGGAGAGCTTGGTTGTGAAAGAGATATTTTAAAGATAATATCAAGTTATTATATATCGATCTTTATATTAAAATTGATTTAATTGTATATTATACTTTCAACTCATAGTTTATTAAATCATGTGATGTAAATACTATTTTTTATTAGTGATAGTAATAATAAAAAAATTGTAGAACTTATAATTACAAAGTGTAAACTTCACTATTCTTTATTCTTGGAGAGCGATGAAGCGAGTGTTAATGTAGTATGTCCTATAAAATAAAAGTATTATATAATAAATGTTAATGCAATTAATAAGGATTGACATAATATTCACAAAGATAAGAATTAAAAGTTTGTTATTATGATAGTTCATAAAAGATAAGTATTTTTTTAACCAACATGACTTTTTCTATATCCAAATAATATTACTAATATTTTAAACATTGATTTTTCTTATGATTAATTTATTACCTTTTTAAGTATCTTTTTAACCTTAATAATGTATTTAGATGAGACGATTTAAAAGAGTAATTAATTTATTTGATAAACTTAAAATATTTTGGAATAAATACATAGTTTGGATGAAAAAAAAATTAAAAGATTAAAATTTAAAATATAGAAAAATTAATTTAATGATTAAAATAAATTCACTCAAAAGAAGAGGAAATTAAATTTCAGAACTTAAAATTTGTACGTGTGTTGTGAAGCTCACTGGATTATAATTTAAGGGTTCGTAAAAGCAGTGATGTGAGTTTTTCATAGCCTTACTCAAATACAAAGTTTTGAAAGGAAAGCCACCTGACCACCATATATAATAAAGAAAATATCCTTACATAGGTAATGGTGCTTGATGGCAGAGAGGCTGGGGGAGAAACCCACCTGGCGCCATGATGTGGTTCATCTAGGTAGAGTAAAGATCTTGAACAAGAACCTAGGGTGGGGAATATAGAGAATTAGAAAGGAATCAAAACATGAATATATTGACTTGGAATATTGCGAGTAGACCTGTCAAATAGGTCCTATAATAGGTATGACTCTAGTCTATGTGAGTTGGGGTCAAAAAAGTCCACAGGACCAAAAAAAGCTCACAGGGTCAAAAAAGTCTATTATTAAAAAAGTCTCCAGGGTTAAAAAGCCCCAAAGCCTGTGTCAGGGTCAACCTATGAACTTTTTTTTTTAAAAAAAGACTAAATATCTAATAATAAATTCCATTTTTACAGAGAAAAGAAACATTTATGTTAAGTGTTATAACTTGGAAAATTTATATTAGAAAACTAGTAAGGATATAACATGAATAGGAAAAACAGCAAAACGATACAACACCTAAAACCAAAAACAGGTTCATCAATTCAAACATCAAAAAAGAAAAAAACTTGAAAAGCAACCTCAATAAGCATTCATAATTTAGTCAAACAAACTGAAACACATGTCATCATCAGATTCTTCAGCTGGCTCTTCCTTCTTTTCCTCTTCTTTTGCTACAGCAGCTGGAGCACCAAAATCAGTAGCAGGAGCAGCAATAGCAGCTGGAGCACCAGAATCAACAGCAAGAGCAGCAAAACCAATTGGAGCACCAGAATCAACAACAGGAGAAGCAACAACAGCTACTGCAAATTTGCTTGAGTCTTGCATTTACAATAAAAACTCGTAAATAAATAAGATGGGGAGACATAACCTACACAATCAAAACGTAAAAAATATTACCTTGAGATACTGCTTGACCCATTTCAGGTAGGATCAACTTGGTCCCTCTACTCACAACTGTTCCACCACCTCCAGTCACATTATCACAAACAACTCCACGCCAGTTGCAACAGACAGAGTCATTGGACCATGCTGCGATGATAGAGCCACTTGTAAGTTCTCTGACAAACTTCTTCAGAGCTGATAAATCATGAGGGTCACAGGGGGCTTGATTATTATTAAGCCCTAGTGATAAGCAAACTAAGCAAGCCAAAAAACACCATTGCAAAAGTGTCATTGAGAAACATCCGAGCAGTACCATTACTGAAACCAAACTAATATATACTCTGCTCAAAATCAGGACTAAGCTCTCATGAGCACAGCAGAAGCTAGTATCATTGAAAAGTGCAACGTTAAACTTAAGAAGAAGAACTACAATGAAGTATCTTTTAGTCACAGCCTCAAGACTTTCAACCTCAAACTGCAACAAACAACTTGCAACTTGCAAAGGAAAACCACAATTTGAAGGTAAAGATTTGGACTACCAATCCCACCAAAACCAAATCCCAAGAACAAGTGATTTAGACAGTGGGAAAACCCCTACTTAAACTGAAAGCAGATTCAAAAACACCTCCCTCGAAGAAAGAGATAAGATGCCCAAATGAAGATACTTATATCCCATATCCCCAAACACCAAAGTATGTAGAACATGGACCATATGGCAACAACTTGCAAAAGAAAAGGAAACTTGGTCTCTAACCAAAAGAACTAACCAGCTATAATTCCAATGAGTACTCTAGCTTCTTCCAGTGTTGATCAAGTCCTATAAGATCACATTGTTATGTTCCATCACCGAGATAAATGTACTTCTTCTCTGATGCAGCATCAACCGAATTTTGGATCCTTTCTATCACCAATCCCTGTATAACATTTTTAAAAAGTGTCGATTAATAATGGTTTCAAAAGTTGAACCTTTGCAAGTAATATTAAAAAAATGTATCCACCTAATTAATCAGAACTTGATAAGAACATGAAACATTAACATAAATGGATAAAATTATATAGCATGAAAAGCAAAGCAATGTGATACCTCAAACATCAATTTTTTTACAAAATTGGGGTTGAAGCATTTCAAATGCATAAATTCCTGTACTAGGTTCAGTAATTATACTTCTAAAACTTGCTTCGGTGTTTTCTTTAATTCTCTGAGAAATGATGGGGTGAAAAAGTTCTCAGCATCCATAGTATATATCTCCCTATGTAGTGGCTATAAGAAAAATCAATAACTAGTAAGATCGAGCAATATTGGAAAATCATGCTACATACAGAAACGAGAAAGTATAAGAAACCAAGCATACGAAAACATAAAGGAAGAATGATGTACGAGAAAGAATTATAAAGTGTGGTTAAAGATTGTAAAAACTTGATCTAGAAGCACCTCAAGATCAAAATGACCATGTCCACCAACTGCATGATGAACAAAACGGTGCACAAATTCGCCAGGCTCTGCAACGGCGGCAACAGGTACTGGGCGCCGACGTTAACCCACACGGCGTAAATGACGGCGAGCATGCCTAGGACGTCGCTGGGACCGGTGCGCCTGAAACGTAACCCCTTGAAATACGCGATGAGCTCAAACCCCAAGAGCACAATCACCACCACGAGGAAGATGTGGATCGCGCGGTAGAGCTGCGACGAGTCACCCCGCAGCAACGTTGACTCCACGATCCGACGATGCGCGGTGCGGGCGAGGTGGAAGACGCCGCCGTAGAACCAACCAAGCGAGGCGGCGAGCTGCTAGCGGGGTGCTGGGGTTGGTGGCAGTGGTGGTGTCGGTGTTGGGTTTGTTAGGGCTGCAGTTGTGATTGTTCAGAAGAAAATGCAAATAGTCTCATTGTTTTTGGGGGTAAGGGGCTAACCCGGCCCTGATTCATTACAGCCCCATCAAACGGGGGCTTGTGGGGCTGGGGCTCTAAAAAAGCCCCCTCAAATGTGGGTCAAGAAAAATGGGCCAAATATGAAAAAGGCCAGAGTCAGCCTGAGGGCTTAAAACTAAACTGACAGCTCTAATTGTGAGAATTTTTATTGAATGCATTAGTACTGAATTACAATATACAATTTGTTTATATAGCAGAAAAGCTAACAGAATTAACTAACTCTGTAAACTAATAAAATTAACTAATTCCTTACAACATCATGTAACAATCCCTTCCTCTTAAGAAAGTCCTTATCCTCAAGGACTAAAGTTGGGAACTTCTTCTTCAGGTCATAATAGAATTCCCACGTAACATCTTCAGGTAGCTGATGTTTCCACTTAATCAGAACTTTAGTGACAGTCATGTTACCTCTCTTCGCAGTAGCTTTGTCAATGATATCTTCAGGTTTTCTGATGACAACTTCTTCTTTTGTTATTGGGCAGTCCATTGAAGTGTTTGCCTTCCCCACTGATTTCTTCAATTGTGAAACATGAAAGACATTATGTATCAAGGAATTAATTGGTAATTGTACCTTATAAGTCATTGCATCAATCATTTCAAGAACATGATAAGGTCCATAGTATTTAGGAGTCAACTTTGCATTTCTTCTAAATGCTACAGAGATTTGTTTATATGGATGGAGTTTGACAAAAACCAAATCTCCAACCTGAAATTCTCTTTCTGATATATGTTTGCCTGCCAACTGTTTCATCCTCTCTTGTGCTCTTTTCATGTAGAATTTTGCTAGCTTAAGGATTTCTTCCCCTTTTTGTAAACTTTTGTCAACTAACTCCACTTTAGCTTCTCCTAGCAAATATGGTAGATGAATAGGAGGGATCTATCCATAAACAATTTCATAGGGGTTGGCTTTTATAGAATTATGGTAAGTTGTGTTATACCATCATTCAACCAAAGGAAGCCATTTGGACCACTGTTTAGGTTCATCACAACACATACATCTCAAGTATGTTTCCACACATCTGTTAACCACTTCTGTCTAGCCATCTGTTTGGGGATGGTAGGCATGGAAAGCTGGATTTGAACTCCCTGGACTATCATAAACTCCTTCCAAAACTGGCTTATAAAGATGGGGTCCCTATCACTTGTAATAGTAGTGGGAAATCTGTGTAGTCTTAAAATGTTATCTAGGAAGCATTGGGCTATTATTGCAACTGTATAAGGGTGTTGTAATGCCATAAAGTGGACTGCTTTGCTCAATCTATCAACTGCTACAAAGATCACTTGCTTGCCAAAAGAGTTAGGTAATCCTTCTATAAAATCCATGGTAATATGATGCCATACATGGTTTGGAACCAGTAATGGTTGCAGTAATTCAGGTGATGCAGCAGTATCATCCTTGTTCCTTTGGAACACTTGGCATTGTTGTACAAATCTCCTAACATCCTTGGTCATGCCTTTCCAATACACTATTAATTTTACCCTGTGAAGAGTATAATCCCTGCTTGAATGTCCTCCGCAAGCAGTGGCATGGAACCATACTAGAAGTTGTTGTCTTACTTCTTGGTCTTTACCCACTACCAATTTCCCTTTACTCCTTAGTTCTCCCATCTGCCACAAGAACTGCTTATGAGTGTTGCTGTTAATTTGCAATTCCATAATGATTCGTTTTAAATCGACATCCGTTTGCCAAGTGTTTTTTATTGTATTTAGTAACTTAGACGTAGGTTGATGAACGAGGAGGGTTAAACATTCTATTCTGGATAAAGCATCAACATTTACATTTTCACGCCCTTGTTTGTATTCAATATTAAAATCAAACTCCATCAATTTAATTAGCCTCGTTTGTTGAAATGTCGTGGACAACCATTGATCCAGGATATACTTGAGGCTTTGATGATCTGTTTTTATAGTAAACTTCTTAGGAAGTAAGTATTGCCGCCATTTTTGAACTGCAGACATATCCCCCAATAGTTCCTTCTCATACGTGGAAAGTGCTTGCTGTTGTGAATTAAAGCTCCTACTAATGTAGGTTATAGGGTGTTGGTCCTGTATTAAAACAACTCACACTCCTTATCCAGGTGCATCTACCTCCAAAACAAATTCTTTGGAGAAATTAGGCAAAGCCAAAACAGGTGTCTTACTCAATTGAGTTTTCAATTTCTGAAAAGCACCCTTGGCTTCTTCCGTCTAGTTAAATCCATCCTTCTTGAGCATGTCATGCAATGGCCTAGCTATGGTGCTATACTGGTTGAAAAATATTCTGTAATAGCCCGCCAATCATTGCTTCACAGATTAGGGTAAGGGTCACTGTTGTACAACAATTATCTTGTCAGGATCTGTGGCCACCCCTTCTTTAAAGATGAAGTGTCCCAAATACTCCACCCTTGTAACTCCAAAGTAGCACTTGGATTAGCAAATAGAGAATGGGTCCTCAATGTGGATAGGACTTTGTATAAATAAACCAAATGATCCTCAAGACAGGTGCGATATGCTAAAATATCATCAAAAAATATGAGGACAAATTTCTTTAAGAATTCTTGGAATACCGTATTCATGAGTCCTTGAAAAGTGGTAGGTGCATTTGTTAGCCCAAAGGGCATAACTAAGTATTCATAATGCCCCGAATAAGTTTTAAAGGTTGTCTTGTGTATATCTTCTTCCACCATTTGAACTTGATTGTACCTAGACCACAAATCAAGCTTAGAGAAGAATTTTGAACCATGTAATTAATCTAATAAATCATAACTAGAGGAATAAGAAGTCGATTCTTTATTGTCCTTTTATTCAACTCCCTGTAATCGATGCAAAGTCGCCATCCACCATCTTTTTTCCCAACCAAAACAATTGGACTAGAGTACGAACTACTACTATATTGAATGATACCAGATTGCAAGTACTGACAATTGAGTCCATCAATGATATATTTCTACTGCTTAGCATATCTATAGGGTCTTTCATTTACTGGGTTGGTTCCTGGAACTAGAGGAATTCGATGATCATGAGCCGCTCTTTTATGGGGAAGAATGGATGGTTCTTGAAGCACGTCTTCAAAATATAGCAGCAATTTCTCAATGTTGTTCGGAACAGTGCTGGAGTCTGTATAGGTTGATAAAGATTGCAATAAAGTACCTTCACCTTTGTCACACATTTGTATCATTGACATGTGGACTCTCGTGGAAAGAGTTTTATGTAGCCGTTGTTTCCTAATGGTCTTAAGCCTTGTACTTATTGTACCCCTCAAAATCAGTCTCCTACCGTGCACCATAAATTCCATGGTCAAGTTCTCAAAAGTTCCACGTGATATCCATTAAGGTAATCAACCATTCTATACTAAGTACCATGTCACAACATCCTAGGGGTAATAACAGCATATCAGAATCAAAGGATGCATTATGCAGTAACCAAGAAAATCCTTTAACCATGTTAATTTGAACCCTAGCATCATTCGTTACTGTGACACTTAGAGGGTCCATGCTAGCAATCTTGCATCCCAGTTTCTTGGCCATGTGAGCATCCAAGAAATTATGAGTGCTCCCACTGTCAATGAGGATATGTAGAGGTTTCTTTTTGAAAAGACCAGTGACCCTCATTATTCTGAAACTAGTAACTTCAGTCAATGCATTAACTGAAATTAAAGGTTATCCCACTCTAGTTTCATCTGCTTCCACTGGAGGTGTGGTTTCCTCATCGGAAGTATTGCCCTCATCCAATTCCAAGACGTGAATATGTAATTTCTTGTGGGTTAGGCTATGAGCAAGGGTGAATGGTTCATCACAAAAGTAGCAAAGACCTTTGGCTTTTCTTTCATTCATATAAGCAAGAGTTAAATTTCGAGTTTGTGGTTGGGTGATTAACTTCAATTTTTTGGGTGGGGTTAGGTAACAAGGGTTGTTTATGTTGTTTGTGGAATGGCTTAGGTTGAGAATTAGTGTTGTTGGCAGATTCATACATTTTAGCCAACGAAAAAGTTTTCATCATAGAGGTAGGTTGAAACATTATAACCATTATATGCACATCTTGGTTCAAACCGCCTATAAAGCAGCTCAATTAATTGTCTTCCGAGAGTTCGACTTGAGAAACTATGCGATCAAAAGCTTCATGATAGTCTTAAACAGAATTCTTTTGTCGTAACCTCATTAATTCAGCCATAGGTTGAGAATTAGTGTTGTTGGCAGATTCATACATTTTAGCCAATGAAAAAGCTTTCATCACAGAGGTAGGTTGAAACATTATAACCATTATATGCACATCTTCGTTCAAACCGCCCAAAAAGCGGCTCAATTGATTGTCTTTCGAGAGTTCAACTTGAGAAACTATATGATCAAAAGCTTCATGATAGTCTTGAACATAATTCTTTTGTCGTAACCTTATTAATTCAGCCATAGGATCCTCACACACCTCGCCGAATCGAGCAATCAAGATCTTGGTGTACATCTCCCAAGAGGGAAGATTTAGTAACCCTACATTCTTGACATAGTCACTATGCCATTGCAGAGCCTTGCCTTCAAAATGAATGATTGTTAATTGAACCTTGTAAGGGGTACCATTGACCGAGAAGAAGGTTTTACATTAAATTAACCATTGTTTTGCACCATAACCATTGAAGCGAGGAAAATCCAACCTAGCCAGCCGAGTATTACAAGAATAAGGGCGAGATTGATTACCATTATTGGAGAAAGAATGAGTTTCACGGTTATTGATCATCTCCTCAAGACTGTTCTTCAAAGATGCACCAATGTCCATGAAGCGAGCCTCCAACGAAGTTCCCAGCTCCAAGAAATGAGACTTCATTGAAGTTTTGAAATTGTCAAAATCATCACCAACAAAGCGTGTGTTGGCAACCATTGCAAAGACGTGGATGGAAGGTCACCTTCTGATACCAATTGATGTGGTTCTTTTAGGAAGACTAAAGATCTCGAACAAGAACCCAGAGAATAGAGAATCTAGAGAATTAGAATGGAATTCGAACAAAAATATATTGACTTGAAAGATTGTGAGATTTTTTATTAAATGCATTACTACTAAATTACAATATACAATTTGTTTATATAGCAGAAAAACTAACATAGTTAACTAATTCTGGAAATTAATGGAATTTATTTACAACATCCTGTAACACGCCGCACAAGAAACCAAAGAAGTTGAAAGGGAAAAAATAAATCGAAAAACCTGAATATAAAAGTGAATAAATAATAATAATAATAATAATAATAATAATAATAATATTTTCATAATTTTAAATAATAACTTTATTTTATTTTAATATAATTTTTACTATTCATATTTAAATTTATTTATATTTATTTTCGAAAATAAAATAATAATCATACAATTTTATTTATTAAATATTTTTTTAATATATCATATCAATTATATTATACACAAATTTTGATATTAAATTCATTCAAATTATATCATATTTTCTTAATTTAAATAATTATATTAAGTCTATTTTCTCAAATCCATTTATAAATTCAAGATTTTCCTAAATGTTTAATTCCTCTAAACTATTTTTATCTTTTATAAACTAATTTTATAAGTTATGAAAAAAATATTTTGATTTTTTATAATTTTCACTCTAATAATTAACAGGGAGGTTTTATTTCAACCGGCCGTAATTAGCTTTGATTAAAATCAAAACGACATGTTGTATCATGTCGTTTTATCTTCTCACCGAATTACACTGTTGTCTCGGCAACCGTGGAAAGGGGCAGTGCAGTTCTAAGTGAGTTTTGCTTCTTCGTTCTGTAGTTCAATGTTGGAAATAACTAAAGAAACAAGCAGCAAGCTTTGCAAGATTGAATTTTGTCTTGAACTCACAACAAAATTTTCATTTGGCTTGTAAACTTGAAATATTTCTCACTTCACTGTCACACTCTAATTTCATCACACTTTGAACAGTTTTATTTATTTATTAAGTTCAATTTGACAAAATGTGTTGTGTTATGTTCAACTGTTATTCGAGTGTATCTGTGATGGTTCCTTATGTGAGTGCTTGTGAGGATTTGTGGATGATGTATTGCACCATCTTTTATTATTCTTAGTCTCTCCTCTGTTATGGAATTTTCATTGTTCGTCTGTTTGCTCTTACAATTTGCAGCTTCAATCTTGGGAAATTGATGATGGGCCACCTTGTAAATCTTCTGCATGGAACTGTTCTCTCCAACAAATTATATTTCAGTGACTTTCCCAAGTTGTCTAAACAAATAAGATATGCTCATACTGGAAAATTTGCCAAGTTTCTTGAGTTTAATGGAGCCCCACTGCCTTTGCAAGGTTGTCTTAATGACCATAAGGTGAGATACTTAACAGGTCCTTTTTGTGCCACAATATTTTCTTCTGAATCTGATGATATTTCAGCATTCTAGGATTCAGTTTGTTATAATAAATGCCTTACTCGATTAATACAATAAATATGCTTCTCGAGGAGTGCCAGTATTTTCTTCGCTATGATAAGTTGTAACTGATAACTATGTAGGAAGGGAAAGAGAGGGAGAGAGATTGAAAGTCAGGGAGAGGGAGAGAGGTTGAAAGTCAGGGAGAAAGAAAGAAAGTAACTGCAAAAATCCTGGAGGCACACACTAACTGTCATTATTATGTCTTTTCTTGGGTGCTCTAACAGAGGTTGTTGGATATCTACGGATGATGATATGAGCTCATACTTTTCTTTTATAGAACATAGGTATGCAAAGATATCTCTATATAAATTGTAAGTTTTACTAGGTTGGCATACCAAGTTATATCAATCATTTGCAGCATGCCCAAAATATAATTAAAAATAAAATAAAAGATATAAAACATATTAGAGAGACTATAGTAAAACCCACTCAAGTAGAAAACCTATGAAAGTTAGATTAAACCTATCCCCATAGAATTCATATATAATAAAATCCGGAATGGCATCTCATCACATACTACACTATATTCTAAATTCATTTTTGAGAAACTTAAAGTTTCTTTTTGTCACTCACATGCATTTTCTCTCTTACCAACTCTCCTAAATATACAAGAACAAGCCCTAACATACAGGTCATAACATACATAACTTGACCCTATCACAAAAACACATTGGAGTTTTAACATTTTTTTAAGTCCCACATCAACTAGAGATAAGGCTAGTTTATAGGATATATGTGGGTGCACTTCGTAAAGTCTACTTCTTAACATGGTAACAGAGTTAGTTAAAGCCTATCCTAGTGAGATTTATGATTGTTAGCATATCATTCCACCTGCTATCGGTTCTACCGGACCACCCATTAATGTCTAGTCCCACGCTCGAGATGTATATACCTTAACGTGAGAGGAGTGTGGTAGAAGTCTCACATTGACTAGAGATAAGGCCAGTTTATAGTATATATATAGGTGCAAACTTCGTCCTGCAAGCTGATTTTGTGGGATTGAGTTAGGCTTAAAGTCCACTTCTTAAGAAACATAAAGTTCGGACAAAGCATAGCCTTTCAAATCTTGTGTTCAAACTCACTTTAGTTATGAAGAACAACAGTTACAAGGAATGAATTCCTCCTATGTCCTCACTTGGTCACACAGGTTTTTGTTTAATGGTTGTTGGCTTTACTGTATGTCAGAAATCCTGCATCTACTAAAGGTATGGTCAAAATAATATATATGTGTGTGTGTGTGCATGCTTACCTCATAAGCTAGGTTTTTCTTTTGAGTTAGGCCTGATTCTAAATTTTAAGATGATAATAGAGTATATTCTAATGATTATTTTTGGGCCTATTCGGCCACTTTTTATTAGGCCTTCATTAGACTACATATAGATATCTAGTCCTGTAACATTTGAGATGTCCACACCCCTTAGTATGAGGGTTGTGTGAAGGAAATTTTGCATCAACTATATTTACCCTCATACCTTGAGCTGAATTAGCCATAAAGCCAATTTTTAAGAATGCAGAACTAATTATGCTTCTATTGTTTGGATCTTAACTTTCTCCATTCAACGTAGTATGAGTTTTGTGTTTTTGTCTTGATGAAATAAAAAAATTACTAACATAAAATCAATCTTGGTTATTGTATACTTTTTTAACAGCATTATTTGTTGTTTATTTTGTTTTGGCCCTAAATTTTATGGTTTTACTGTTAGATTTACTTTAGTAATGGTGGAGAGTTGAATGGTATTCCTCATATACAAACTCTTAGAGAATTTCCTAGGGAGGAGCTTTTTGGAAAAGTTGTCATGGTCAGATTTGATTCTAACATATTAGTCAAGAGAGAGTGCGACAAGAAGAATGAATCAGATTCTAATGCAGTATATACAATTAAATATTTGCATAAAGCTGGGGCAAATGTCATCTTGGTCAGTGATTGGAATATGAATATTCCAGAACTTCACACAGATTCAGTTACAGGTACTTTCTTAAAGGCTTTTTGTTCAATCCTTGTCGTTAGTTGCCATGTTTAACTAGTTTGTCATCAATTGAACTGCTTATAGCAAATCTAGTTTTATTAATGGCAGGAAAGACAGAACAAACTTACTAAAAAGAAACTTTAAACTATGTGGGCAATGGAATTAACAAATGTCATTTTTTATGTAAGGAAGCTTCCATATTGGATGATTGATAATCTCTTGCTGTAGATTTCTTATCAGAAGTTCTTCAAATACAAATTGTTCCACTGCATGCCATGTATTTTAAGAAGCAAGCAAAGATGAATACCCATGAGAAAGAGAATATCCATCTTCTTGAGAATCTTTCTAATTTCAAAGAGGAAGTTGCTAATAGTTTGGAGTTTTCTAGAATATTATCATCAGGAGTTGATATCTTTGTCAACGACTCCTTCTCCAACTGTCATAAAGTTCTAGCCTCTACTGTTGGTGTTACCCGTTTCTGCTACGCCTGTATAGCTGGTTTTCACTTTGAGGAGAGGCTTGATCAACTGAAGAATCTTGCAGAAGCCAGCACAAAGCCATATGTAGCAATTGTATGTCCCTTTTGCTGTTAATGTTATTTGTTATAATCAATAGCTTTTACATTCAAGAAAGTCTCAAGTACTTTTATTGATAAATTTGTTCACTGTTTGTTTCTCTTACAATCCAGATTGGAGGGGGTAATCTTTATGATAAAGCAGCTTCTTTTCAGTTCTTAGCTTCCAGATGCCAAGTGTTTGTTTTTGTGGGCATGATGTCATTTCAAGTAATGCACGCATTAGGAGTATCAATTCCGTGTGATTTAGTGGACCATCAAGCAGTTAATGAAGCTCTAGATATAGTGAGACTTGCTCAAGATAGAAACGTGCAGCTTCTGTATCCAAAAGATTTTTGGTGCCATAAAAAGAGTGATCCCAAGCAACTGCAATTATTTCCTTCTCATGGAATTTTGGATGGTGTGCTATTCTTCAAATTGCTAGGGGATTGTGTTGGGCTACTTAGATATACATTTAGATATTACTTGTGTTCAGCAAATAAAACTAATGCAGATTTGATTTTGATCTAGATTGGGTACCTGTGGACCTAGGACCTGTATCATTGGATGAAATCGACTATACACTTACAACTTGTAAGGTACATTAATAATTTGTTTATACATAGGCATCAAGCATAAACTACAATTGGTTTGTTTTCTTAATATATTAAAGAATCTTTAGATAACTATCGAATTGGGATTGATTTAACATTTCTTCTCTGGGAATCTTTTATTAAAATGGGCATTTGATTCTGTAATCTTTTCTGCTAATTTTAGTTTGAATTTGTGCATGTAATCAATATCATGCAATGACTTTAGGTGTTGATAATGGATAACAGGTTTTTCATTCTAAGAAAATGTATTATCTATTGACTTTGAAATGTAACAAGGAACTACATAACATTTTTCTTTGAATCCTTTGCAGAAAATAATTTGGATTGGTCCTGTGAAATTTGTTTATTCAAGTGAATACACCAACGGGGCTTCTAAATTGGCAAGAATTCTAGACAAACTAGGCCAAAACAACTGTGAAATAACAGTTGTTGGGACTATGGCAAGCAAACTAGTGAGACAGGAAAAAAGTTCATTGTCCTTTATAAATATCATTGAGGATGCTTCTGTTGTATGGGAATTTCTCAAAGGAAGAAAGCTCCCTGGTGTTATGGCTGTCGACAGGGTATGCCTTGATAAGCACTATTTTCTATACCACTCTCTTCCACTAAATATTTCAGGAGAATAATTCAATGTATGCTCAAAATATTTTAATTATCAAAACTACCTTGCATGTCTCTTGAACTTGCATTGTTAGGATTTTGCCGCTGGAATTTATGGAGATGACTCTAGTTTCTTGAGATGATGTAATTTATATCATTATTTTTGTGAACTTTTTCTAACAAAATAAAACATGGCCATCGGAGTCCATTATTTTAGATACTGGGGAGAGGAAACCAATATATATGAATGTTCCTTAAAAGCAAATATATTTTGTTATTTAATGAACTTATTACTAAATTGGACAAAATTTGGTGTACAACATATTTTTAAATGCATTTAAGTGATAGATGAATTAATAAAAACATAATTCTTTTCCACAGCATGTTGGAATTGTTAGGAACCAAAAGCAGAAATCCTAGCACAATATCACTTTCTCTATTACAAATAGTGTGACTGAAAGGAATAATATATCTTCACAACAGTTGCGGCAATCAAAGCAACATTACAAAATTACCCTAAAAAAAGCACTCTAAAAAAATCAGATTCACAGATGCTAGAAAACAAAAGCTAAAATAATCCCAATTACCATTGTGGACCTACTTATTAGGTCCTTACTCCTGAACCGCATAACTAACTAACTAACTACCCTGTTCTAACTAATTATAGTTTAGTCCCTTCCTTCTATAATAGACCTAGAAAGGTTGTTCCCCTTTCTTCTCAGTCCTAGCGCCATTCATAACAGAGATAGTATATATAGTCATTATTGTGAATGATTGTGTTATAGGAACCAAGTCATAGATTAAAACACACTCTATTGGTAAACCTTGACCTTGATTTTTCTTTTCTCCTATGGCTACCTCAAATCCCATCCCTTTCATGCCCCACTCTTTTCCTAGCTCTGTCATTGAGAAACTGGATGACTAAAATGATTTTTGGCAACATCAAAATTGAATCGCCACAAAGTCTCACAAGCTTCAGAGGTTTACTGTTAGCCCATTGATTCCTCCTAGATGTCTCACGGATCAAGATCCTGATATGATAATTTCATTCCTGCATAGGAAGTCTGGGAAGTTCAGGATCAAATGTTACTTACCTGACTTCAATCAATGCTGTCAAAATCTGTTCTCTCTCAAGTCATTGACTCAATTCACTCATATCAAGTATGTTGAAACCTTCTTACTACTACAAGACGTTCCTTCCAAAGCAAATTTTTTGCTTTGCCATGATCTCAGTTCTTCCACTATCTTTTCCTGCCCATCCAATCTTGATTCCATTCTTGTATTCACCATGCCCACAGAGCTACCACATGACCAAGAAAGAAGCTCTAAATACCAATTGATAGAACCACTATCATGTAAATCGTTATTGCTTTATTTCCAATTCTGCACCTAGGCATAGAAATGGCTTAGAATGTTACAACATATGACCCAAAGATTGTTTGAGAGAACCTCACTTTGTTAAGTTTATAGAGGAGAAGGTTCCCTAGGGAGATACAACACCAATGAGACCTGAATCCAACCACATAAGGGATAGTACTTCTAGAATATAGTCTTTAGTAAGTGGAGGAGGCATAGGCAGGGTAGATGTGGCTGGCTGCCCTCCCTGGTGACCAGTGATGCTACTTGTTATGTCTGAGGTCTCCCTTTTCCCTCTGATATGATTACTTGCGACAATAGATTTTTCCACATCTCTAGAGAAACTTCTAGTTATTGAATATGGCCTATACACATTACACCTGTTTCCACTCTATGTTCCCATTTAGTTGTAATTCTGATTTTTTCCTCAACCATCTAAGCTTTCATCATCAATTCAGCAAGATTAGTGGGTTCATATAATTTCACCTCTGCTTTAATGTCTTCTTCCAAGCCATCCAAAAATATACCTATCGAGTAATCTTGTTCAATACCCTTCAAGAATCTCGCATATTGCTCAAATTGCTCTATGTAATCTTCGACTGTACCAGTTTGTGTTAATCCAATTAGTCTTGTTTCCAGTTGTACTTTTCGTGGTTGTATTGGAGTTTTTCATTTAATTTTTAACTCACAAAAAATTAAATACAGAGGGAGCATTTATAGAAGCTTCCCTTAGGGTACGGTTGTGCAGAGGCTGAAACAGAGAAGCAAGTCTTAGCAAAGAAGAGAGTATTCTCCAATACAAAGAATTGAAAATAGAAAGAAAATAGATTTTTTTGATAGAATGAAAGATCAATAAATAGGAGAGCGCTCTCTCTCCTCCAAGGGCTTTTCCCTTCACATTTGATTTCTCCTTTCACAAAGATCTAATGCTCAATCTACAAAAGTGAACAACTTCCTCTCTTTCTCCATACATCCTACTGTCTGTTTAAGTCATCAACCCCCAACTAACTATCAATATCCTAACTATATTAACTAACTAGTTTCGTAACAGAATGTAACTAACAAATAGGAATTAGGAAGATGAGGTCAATATTGATATTTTAACATGAATGCAGTTAAGTTATAGTATTTCGTATAATCATGCTGATGAAACTGATCTTGCTTTAAGCAACTTAAAGTGTCTAAACATTATGCATGATTGATATTATTACTGCTTATGGTAGTTACATGTTTCAGGGATACCCTTTTGAGATCAACTGGAGCAGCATTTATTCTGACCCAACTCAGTCTCTGGTTGTTGATATTGGAAGTGGTATTTTTTTTAAAATTAATGTTCATTATGCTTGTAGCTTCTAAAATTTTGCAACTAGAAACATAGCCTAAAGTTCTCATGCACTATAAAACATATTAACAGTTGATGTGAATGCATTGTCATTAGATAAATTTTTCTGTTAAGTTTAACCTAAAATCCTTGTAAAAAATTCCCAAATTCTGTAACAGAAGAAGATGGAGCATGGGACTCAGACAGTAGATTAAATAGAAAACTTGTGCTACTGGTTTTTCCCTGATATAGTTTGCTCTTATTTACAGGGAATGGGCTTTTCCTTCTTGAAATGGCTAGAAGGAGGCAAGATTTAAACTTTCTCGGTTTGGAGATCAATGAAAAGGTTCCCTACTCGTCATGTCCTCTTCTCTCTCTTCTACCTTGTTTTCTATTTTCCATACTAGGCTTTTACTTAATAATTTTCTTTTCTTCCTGTTAACATCTTTTTCAGCTTGTCTTACGCTGCCAGAAATCTATTCATCAATATGGCATAAAGAATGGGTAATTATGTTGCTTTCATTGTACGAATTGATGCAGCATCTTCTTTTTTATTGGATTCAATGAATTTAAAGTTTATCTTAGTTCAACACCATGGAATGACACAAGAATATTCTGAACTTATTATAAGCACACATGCACTTATGATCGATCATGTGACTAATTAGAGTTCCTTCGTGGTTGAAATTTAATTCCTTTGTTAAACTTTCTTAGCTTCGGTTTCCTGTTTTCTCTATTCTAGGTACTTTGTTGCTACCAATGCAACGTCAACATTCCGTTCTATTGTTTCTACTTACCCAGGAGAATTAGTTCTTGTCTCAATACAGGTCAATAAATTAAATTTTGTTATATTTTGAATTATTACATTACGTTGAGCGTTGTGGGCCTGTTCTTTCCTATTGATTCTACTATGTGTGACTTAGAATTGGAAGAGAAACTGAAAATATTTTATTATTACTGTTTTCTTAACCCTAATACACATACTACCCTATTTAAGGGATAATAGATCAACATAAAAAAGGAAAAACAGAAGGCTCCTAAAAAGCCCACACTAAAAAGCCTACTAGAAAATACATTATATTTCAATAGTGTGCACACTTCTATTGAGTGTTGATAGCATGAATTGCTATCATTGCACCAATGAACGAATTTGCCACATGCTGGCCCTGCTAAGTAAGCACAATAAATGGAGAAACCAGAAATAAAGATTTTGTAGGGTCTATAGTAAATAGGACAGTTATTGTAATAGTTTTTGACAATTCTGTAATCAGTTTGACAGTTTTGAATATTTTATTAGGGCCAAGCATAACTGCCTAGGCAGTTATGAGAACAGCAGGAAAATAGAGAAAGGGAGGGAAAAGGCAGATTAGACTGGAGAGAAAATCTGGAAAGGGAGAGACCAAGCTCTTGGTAACTTGGAAGATGTGTATTGTCCTAAGTGTTGTTCTACTTCAGTTTTCTGTTGTGTTATGTGTAATCTAGTAAATTATAGACCAAATCTTGTGATAGTAATTTAATACAATTTTTGTACGAGTTGGTTTCTTTCAACTGGTATCAAAGCTCTACGTTCTTGGAGACCATCCATGTTGACAACATGAAGCATGGAATTCAAGGGTGGAAGCATTGTAAAGGGGGTTGGAAGGCTTGTTGACAATGCGGGAGCTAATAGTGAAAAATGCTGAACGATTAAACGAAGTGTAGGCATCCATATGTGAAATATGTGCGAAACAAGAGGAAGAGAACATCGATGGCAGCCAACCATTTCATATACGTGGCACGCAAGGGAGCCTTACGTTTGGATGATACAACATCAATAGGTGGTGGGAATTTACCGATACCGCTTTTTGATGGTGAGGATGCATTTGGATAGATAACCTGAGTAGAGCCATATTTTGACTTAAAAGGGATGATAAGAGAGTAGAAATTACAGGCAATAATGGTGGCCATGGAAGGGAAGGCACTAACTTGGTATCAATGGTGGGAGTTTTCAGAGCACTAACAAACTTGGGAGGATTTCAGGGCAGCGGTTATTAGATGCTTCCAACCCAGCATGTTTGAAAATCCCTTCGAATTGTTGTTGAGCCTAAAGAAAACAAGCTTAGTGGAGGAATATCAAGAGAAGTTTGAACTCTATGCTGGTCCATTAAAGAATGAAGAACCAGAGTACTTGCGGGGCATTTTTTTGAATGGGCTCAATGAATTAATTCAAGCAAAACTTAAACTCTACCCAACAGAGAGTTTGGCTGATTTAGTGGATTGTCCACAACGGGTTGATGAGAAGAATCAAGAGCATGAGAGGGAGCATTACTAGTAGTAGGTTGAGTATGCCAACTCGAACATCTAATAACAACCGCACAGTCATGTGGGAATCGGGAGTGAAGCACCATACCACAATGTTCAGCATAGAAAACTCTCAAGGAGAGGGAATTGTAGTAAAACTTTCTACTACGTTCCGAGGACGAAGCTTTAGGAGGCTCATTGATGTAGAACTCCAAGAGAAGTCTTGAAAGGGGTTATGTTTATGAAATGTTCAGTCCAAGCCATGTGTGTGCCAACAAACACCTACATGTTTTAGTGTTTGGCTTAAGCCATTGCTTGGAGAGTTAAAATTTGGAGTTATCACTCAAATGACACTTATATGGGAGAATCAGACTACTTTTCATATCAATTATAATCTTGTTTTTCATGAGAGAATCAAACACATTGAGATTGACTGTTATTTCATTCGAGAGAAGATTGTATTTAGAGACATCAAGACTGAGTTCGTCAACTCAAATTATCAGTTATCATATACTTGCACTAAGTCTTTAGGAGAACTGAGAACTGATTATATTTGTAACAAGGTTGATACATACGATTTATATGCACAAGTTTGAAGGGAAGTATTAGATATATGGCGTTTTATGTTAATTAAGAAAACACAGTCCCCATGTTAATTATGTTATTTTTACATATTCATTTGTATTTGGACTTAGCCTACACTCACATTATTATAAATACATTACCCTATGTGTATTTTCTACATAAGGAAGATTAATCTTATACCTAGTTTTACTGTATTCAATATGTTGTTTTATTTCAATTTATGTGTTATGTTTAATCTGGTAAATTATAGACCAGATCTTGTGACTAATTTAATACAATTTCTATACTAGTTGGTTTCTATCAATTGACCACCTTTTTTTGACATCATTCATCTTGAGGCATTTTATTTATACACACTATTATCACCAATAAGCAATTTCTTTGGCACAACTAATTGTTTAGCAACCTACTGTAGGGATGTACTGAGGCTGTTGTCATTGCTGCCAATTCTCTGCTGCAACCTAACTAGTTTCTGTGATGGAAAGTTGTCTTAGTTGCAGTCATTCCTAACCCACCTTAGTTGTGATCTTTTTGGAGCTGTCTTAATGGTAGGCTCAAGGATGATGATTTAATCTCACATTGACTAGAAATGTGACTTAAATAGAACTTATGAAGCTTTTTCGGTTCTTACCTTACTAACTAATTTTTAAGGGTTCATTTAGATAAATCCAAATCCTTAGAGTCTTCTCCCTACATTTTTTTCACGACCATCACTAGAAGTTTCATGGAAGCTTTGATCATTCTCTGCATATTAGACTGACTGAGACTTGCATACAGTAAAATAACTACAGGACTAATTTTGAACCATTGTTTGGTGAGACATATAACTCTTAGTTATATCTGCCGGCCTGATCATTCTAGTAATATTACTGCTAAAGCCAAAATTATAATAGCAATTATTTGTGGCCTGATTTTGCATTTTTTCCTGTTCATATTTTCTCACAGAATATAAAAAGTTCATTGTTTGATGTGATAACCTTCCTATGATTGGTTAACATTTGAGAAAATTTGCTATCACAATAAGAACTAAATTTTTTTGGAAGGACAAGTTTTAGGGGCTCCAAACCTATTCCTTATGGTAAATGAGGTTCTATGAATTTAAAGCAAATTAGTGGTAATCACATTTTCTGTAATTTTCTTTTCTCCGTCAACTGCTTAGCCTTAATCTCTATTCTGGCTTTATTTTCTGCAGTGTCCAAACCCCGATTTCAATAAGCCTGAGCACAGATGGAGGATGCTTCAGAGATCTTTAATTGAAGCAGTAGTGGATCTTCTAGCACCCAATGGGAAGGTAATTAGACTTTGAAGGAGTTCTACTAGTATTTGCTCAATCAATGTGCAGTTCATGGTCAAGTCTTCCCCATTAATCCAAAAAACACCATTGCTCATCAGATCTGAGTGGGAAGCCAGACCTTACAAAAAAATTAGAAAAGTATTTGTTTTATCAGTATTATATTTACTGTGCCTTTTTGACATTTTGTTGTCCTGAGTTGTGACTTTACTTGAATTTTTTGAAAAGTTTGAGTTTGTTAATACTGAGGCTTACGTAAACTATTGACATTGACCAGATCTATCTGCAATCTGATGTAGAAGCCGTGGCAATAAGAATGAAAGAACAATTTTTGAGATATGGCAAGAGTAAGCTTGATTTGGAGTATGGACAAAGTGAGTGGCTTGAGGAAAACCCATTTGGAGTAAGATCAGATTGGGAAAAACATGTTTTAGAGCGTCAGGCCCCGATGTACAGGATGATGTTTTCTAAATCATCTGGTTTGGGAAGTTTAGAGTTGCTAAGGATGTAATCCAGAAATCTGGCTGATACATCAATTCTTCAAAGGGTTACTAATAATTTGCAGAATCTATCACACAGCTAATGATTTCTCCATGCCGGGGCTGTGATGTATTTGTAGGTAATAGGAGCATTACACATTTCCCTTTCAATTTTGTCTTGATTAAATAGTGAATTTCGTTCCTAAAATTTCATCTTGTTATTGTATTAGTTCTTGAAACTAAGAAAAACTCAAATAAGTACTTGAAATATTTGAGTTTTATTTAAGTTCCTAAAGTTAACTCTCTTTTTTGTCATTTTGATCCTTAGATCCATGACTGAAGTGATAATAATATGTTCTGAGATCAAAATAAAAAGAGAGATTAATTTGGGAAATTTAAATAAAACCTTTAAACAATTCAGTGACTTGTTTGAGTTTTCCTTATTTTCAGGAATTAGTGACAGTGAGATACAATTTCAGATACTAAATTGGTATTTAACCCTTTTATCTTTGACATGAACTAATAACTAATTCATTCGTCTCAAGTATTCTTCCAGCTTTTTCAGGGATGACCTTCCTAACAGTTTGGAGAATGCAGTTGAAAATTATTGATGAGAAAAGTCCAATGTTTCATAAGGGATTCCAATGTTGTGGAAAATATGATTTACAATGTGCATATGATTCATTAACTCCAAGGTATTCCCAGGGACTCGTTTGAAAGATTGGCACAGAAATCAAAGCTGTAGTTCAGAGGACCAAGATTAGCATTGTTCATGTTTGTAAAGAAGTTATACGAAAATTATAAAATCATAATTTCTGTTCATGGCATTATGGTATGATCTTGCACGCAGGGACATGTTCTTATGGTCTGAAAGATACAAATTCGTGAAGGGAATACAAAAAACAAACGCTTTTAGATGACAGAGGTTATGAAAAAAATATAAAATGGAGAAAATTTTGTTTAATTTTTATGTATTCTCTCAATAAAAAGAAATCGTTTAGACATGAGTTTTAAAATAATTATTATTACATCAACAAATCAGCATATAAGTTTTTAAATTTTTTGGAAATTTTATGATTTATTTCTAATCTTGTAAAAAATTTATAATTGAGCACAATTTCTCTAACTCTTACTTTCAAATCTACTAAATCAATCTTGTAACTTTTAAGTGTTAGTGGAAGAAATTAAACTTATAATCTCTCTCATCTAATTTTTCAACTTTACCATTTAAGCCTGCCTTATGTAATGACCTAATTTCTAACAATTTAAAATTATTTTTTTACTTATAACACAAATAAGAACACTTCTTGACATCATGGTCATTAAGACCCTATTCCAAAAGAGGTTTAAAATAATTAATAATTTCAATAATTTAATTTTACACTTGAAATATAAAAAGTATTTGGATATTAAGAGCTTCATAAATAACTTTTATTTTATATTGTTGTGATATTGTAAAGAGAGGAACATAAAACATACTGTAAAAAGTGATGTTAAAAGCCTTACAAGAGGCACTTTTTCTACCTTTGTTTTTATTTTTAGTGGAACTTACCAGTGGCATATAAGCATAAAATAATGTAGAGTTTTTTAATAGGTAGATCTTCCTGCACCCATCAAACTTCTTCTAACACCCACTAAACAGGATTTTTCTTTCCGGAACATGCTAAACTAACCCGGAAATATTTTTTCAGAAGCATTCATTCCACCCTTATTCTGGATTAAAATTTTCAAAAGCATGCGATGGGTTGTAGGAAAATATTTGATAAGGTAATCCAAAAATCATTCTTACAGATGATAAAATTATAAAAAATTTGGGGGTGCAAAAATAAATTGTGGAGGTGCATATAGTGAAACGCCAAGAACCAAATCTTGAAAATAAAAGAAACAGTGACATGCTACTGCTGTACAAGTGTTCAGGGAATTTGGTTCACTTATCAAAGCAAGGGCTGATGGTATATATATATATATAATAAACTCAGTGCATCTCAAATTTTCTTAAATTGGAGTAACATCTTAATCAGTGCACCTCAAATAGATGCTTCAAAGGTGGGAAGGTGAGATTTTTCAAATTCTAAAGTCATACTGATATGTTTTACTTTTCTAGTTATGTTTCAAATTCCATAGAAAGAATTTCCTTTTCTAACTGCATCCAATATGTTTGGTCAATAGCTATTAAAATTAGGCCAATAAAGAAAAATTTGGATATGTTGTATGAATTTACAAATTCATCTATTTTATATATAATAAGACATAAGTCCTAACATAAAAGACATCTCCACAACACTCATTTTGATATACCAAATAATGTTTTATCGTGTTTAACAATATTATCTGGGGTAGAACAATTATAAGATGATGTCTACCACATTACAAGACCTTAACAAAACTTAGACGAAGTTGTTGAAGATTGGACAAAACATTAGATGCATATCAAACAAAAATTGATCATGACCCTTTGCAGTTTAGAAGATACAAGACAAAGACTACAAGTGTGCACACTAGGGTATCATTATGATGAAAGAACATCTAAAAATTATATGTAATTTAAATATCCCCAAAATCATTTTGACATAGCGTACCAATCATCAAAGTTTGTAGTTTGTATTCTTAACATGGTACTCTCAAGAATAGAGAAGCAACATACAGATACAAAAAATTCTCTTATACAATTTTCAAAGCAACAACAAAAGGTGTTAGCATAAATTTAATCATAATTCTAAAAAGGTAATGACAGTAAGACAAGCTATAATGGAAAGCTTCTCCAGCAGAAATTATTGATGAATTGAACGTATTAAGTCCAATATATAAACACTTTATGTAAATGTTCCATGTGAGAAAAAATAAAAAACCTGAAATGCTTAGAATACACCTGGGGAAATTCGACTCTAGAACAATGAGTATTCCTGTCTTAAAACGTTTTCCCTTGTAAACTAACACTTATTATTGTAAAACTGCGAAATAACTTTATGTATGTCATCACAAGTTTCACTATATATTTGTACTCAATTTGAGGACAAATTTAGTTTATAGTAAAATGTCTTGATACACTCAATTTAAATAAAAAATGACAATAATAATACTTATATACAATCAAGTTAAACTATAGTTAATAAAAGAAAAGACATACGAACATAACCTGAATTAAATGAAATGGTGTAAAAGCAGTATATGTTAGACAAATAACAAAAATATAACTTCATTAAAGTACACTGACTACGCTCATCTAATTAAAATACACTAACATTGTCATCTAAATGATGGATTGTACATAAAATAAAAAATTTTAGCCTTATAATATGTTGGTTAGCAGCATAAAAAAGTTTTCATATTTACATTACATAAAATGTCTGAAAATGTCTTGAAATAGCAAGAGTAGTTTATTTTGGGGAAAAAAACACAACTTAAAAGCCTCTAAAAAGATATGGAGTCCAAAATACCTCTATCCAATAGATTACAAGTTAGAATTGGTATTGCTAACCACAATCAAAAGGTCATTTCACAAGACTTCAGTAAGGTAGATATTTGCATGCATCAAAACCAAAATCGACCCACTCAAAGAAATCATGAGTAAATTCAGATGTTATCATGTGAACTTATTTTGAAAGTGCTATTTTGGTTCTTTGGAAGCTTTATCTTATTTTTTTTATACAGAAAAATAAAATAAAAAATCCATTGCATGAACCAAGGCAGAGGAAACTCGAAGATATATCAATACAAAATGCATCTAGCTTCACTGCCCCCAATGAAACATACTTGAATGACCTTGTACCTAGAAAAAGAAGAGAAAACCTTACAGACCTAAATCATGTTTACAAGTTTCCATTGCAACATTGTACCTTCCCAATGATTATCAATTAAATTCTAACCAACAGGAAAGGTACCATTTTAGCATCAGATAACAAAAACAAATTAGTTACATGTTGAAGGTCGTGGTTTGGGAGGCATATAATAAGAATTACCACAATCAATTGGAGTTTGCATAAGAGGATTCCACCGGTCAAATATTATCCGACCACCTCTACCCATTCGCCCGCGAAATCTATACGATGGTGATGACACCCCATTTGTTGCTATAGAATCCGGTGGCATAATGCCTGCCATGGCCAACTTATCTGGAAGTAGAGGTTTAGTGAACAATAAAACTGGCTCAAGTGGATCCTGCATAATCCCATGTCACACAACAACTCATCAACAACCATGCTGAACTACGAGGACATGTACAGAAATGGAAGGGGAAGAGAACACTTCACAAAGACAAATTGTATTTGTACCACAACTAGTACAACAAACTTTACAACAGAAATACAAAATGTAATGAATGATATGTGATAGAGAGATAAACACAAAACGGGTTGGTATATAAAATGTTGAGTTGTACGAATAACTCTTTAAAAAAAATGTAGTGAAATGGGTAATTCATGGCCATGCAATCATACATAGGTGCTCAAAATTGAATTAATTACGTAAATCTATAATTTCATTATTCATTTAGGATTATACATCAAGAATTGCTCTTCTTGTGCACTCACATGATACAATTCTTTCTGGATAGATGGGTAGTTAGATAATGAAATAAATACCAGTTTATGAGGCCATCCATGCGGGACATATCTCCTCCTAAACTCTTGCTTTGTGCTAGCTGTAGTAACCATGGGCAGGTTGGTGTCATGGGAAGGCAAACTCTGTACTGCAGTAGATCGTGTTCGAGGAAGGCGGTTTGTCATGACATCATCAGAATCGAAATATTCTTCTTCACTTGAAACAAACTTGGAAGAGAAGGCAGTAAAGCCAGAGAGTGCCAAGTTGTCTTCCAAAAATTCAGTTTCATGCTGAAACAGAAAACCACACATTGGTTCATAGGTACAAAAAATCTACCTCGCAATGCATTTTATGACAAGCCAAAGAAACAATATCCAAAGTACACAGCGCTAATAAATTATAAAATTGATCCAGCAAGGTGCATCAAATTGCATAGTTATATACAAATTCTTACGTTCTTTTTTCATTTTCAGCCTTCTTAGTCAACCACTAAGAACTAGAACATGGAGTTTGCTTATTACAACTCTTATTAGCAGATACTATACTTAATTCAGATAGCCAAAAAAACAAACGAGTAAATAAATTCCTATTGTTTTTCACTATGTTCAATAGGTCTCAATATATAAAAAAAGGTTTTGTATTCTAACAACCAAAGAAAAAATCAATCCAGTCCAGATTCCATTCAAAAAGGGGAATTAACACTAATGATCAGCTCTAAATTGTCAAAAGACTGAAGACAATAAAAGTAGAAAATAAGACTGAAATTTATTATTCAGAATAATTGAAAATACATTCTCATATCCTCTATTTGTAATAATCTAATTCTCCTAAAAAGGGAAATAGGGAAACTAGGAAAACAAAATAAAATAAATAAAATAGAAGATTGTATATCTATTTTCTCTAATTAGGAAGATTTTAAAATATCTTCTCTAATTACAACACTCTCCCTCAAGTTGGTAAATGAATATCAATCATTCCCAACTTGCCTACAAGATCTTGAAATCTATCTGGAGGAAGCCTTTTTGTAAAAATATCTGCTATTTGAAGTTCTGTAGGAACATGAGTTGTAATCACAAAGCCTATGTCAAGATTATCTTTGATGAAATGTCTGTCAATCTCAATGCATTTGGTTGTCATGCTGTACTGGATTATGGGCTATGCTCATGGCAAACTTATTGTCACAGTGTAGTTGCACCGGGTTCTCCACTTTGACTTTAAGATCATCCAAAATGATTTTCATCCAGAGTCCTTCACACATTCCTTGAGCAAGAGCTCCAAATTCAACTTCTACACTAGAACGTGATACTCTATCTTGCTTTTTACTTCTCTATGTTACCGGTTAAATATAATGAAAATTATATATTGGAATTAATCCCTTCTCTTTCTCAATCCATGGTCAAACACTTGAGCATCTCTTGCTCTCCCCACCTCTCATGATTCATCCGGTGGCCACTGGCCTCCTGCCTGACTCACCTGATCATGGGGAGACGTACTCGTCTGAGCCTGGTCACCAGACCTGAACCATGAGCTCTAATACCATTGTTGCCACTGCGAGGTCAAGTATGTCGCAGTTGGCACTTCCCCGTACATCTCGAAGATGGTCCGCACAGCGCCTAGCAAGGCCGAGTAGGCAACCCCCGCTCTCGCCTCAGGCTCCAACCCAGGCAGCCTTGCAGCAGCGGACCTGACCCCAGCTATCACCAGCTGCTCCTTCAAGTCCTGGCTAGTGCCGGCGCGGTACTTGATCGTCATGTTCACAGGGTGCATGGACTTATGTCGGAGGATGTCTTGGATCTCAGCGATGTCTCCCCCAATCCAGTCCTTGAACTCGTCAGTCACAAAGAACTGCTTCTCGACGGTGGCGAAGGCCTTGCGGGACTGACTGGACTTGTCGCTCAGGTAGTGGTGCCCAGTGAGGAGGAGCGAGTAGCCTTGGAGCGGGATGATGCCGACAGCTAGCTGTGCGAGCTTGGCCATGATGTTGCGTTCCGCGCGGGAGAACCCAGGGATCTCCATTGCCTGGTCCTTCTCGCCCTGCGACAGTTCTGGCACGACTTGCATGGTGCCATAGGCCGCTCCGGCTGCCAGCGCCCTGTATGTGTAGACCGCCTTGGCGCACTCACCTCCCATGAGGTCTGTCCTCTCCAGCCGGTAGAAGTCCAGGCTTGCAGCCCTTGCGACACCTAGGCATATCGCCATCTTCCTCATCTTCTCCGCAGTCCAGTCTGGCCTACGGTGTGCGCTAAGCTGCATGTGGGCCGACTTCACGAAGGCATCGGCATGCTTCAGGGCCAGACCTGCTGGCAAGTCTTGCATAGGGACCCAGTGGAACGCCTGTGATATCGTCGCTCTGACCAGCAGGCTACAGGCGTCCCGCAAGATCTCGATGGGGTCTCCGATGAAGGCGTCGTTAATGGCATGGTAGTCACCTGGCCGAGACGATCGCAAGAGACATTGGCAGGTGACGGTGGCCGGAGACGGCGGACGGCCAGTGACGGTGGCGGTTGGTGGCGAGCGGCAACGGCCAGTGGCGAATAGCAACACTGGACAATTACGAGACAGAAACTAGAGATTGCCCATTGAAGTATAAAGGCACAGGTTGAAAAAGAAACTTTTAGAGGGGGGGGGGGGGGGCTGCCGGTGGCGGCGGCCACCGGCGGCAACAAAGACAAAATAGAAAAGGATCAGAAAACCTGCTCTGATACCATGTTAAATATAATGAAAATTATATATTGGAATTAATCCCTTCTCTTTCTCAATCCATGGTCAAACACTTTAGCATCTCTTGCTCTCCCCACCTCTCATGATTCATCCGGTGGCCACTGACCTCCTGCCTGACTCACCTGATTATGGGAGACGTACTCGTCTGAGCCTGGTCACCAGACCTGAACCATGAGCTCTGATACCACCGTTTTTAACTCCTCCTCCTTGTTAGACCCAACAGTGGTATCAAGGCAACATCAGTATATATCCAGAAGTAGATTTTCTGTCAGTAATAGAACCTGCATAGTCAGCATCAGTATATATCTTCATAGTCAATGTGTCTTCCCTTTTGAATAATAGCCCCTTTCCTTGACTTGACTTCAAGTATTGGAGAATTTTGTCAACTGCTTGCATGTGTCTCTCTCTTGGATCATGCATAAATTGGCTCACAACACTAACTGCATAAGCAATGTCTGGTCTTGTGTGTGATAGATAAATCAATTTTCCTACCAATCTCTGATATTGGGCCTTCTCTACAGGAGCACTTTCTTCACATCCAATTCTGTGATTCTGTTCTAAAGGAACTGTTGAGGTTCTACATCCCAGCTTTCTTGTTTCTTTGAGGAGATCAAGTACATATTTCCTTTGGGAGATGAAAATTCCGTTCTTGAAGTAGGCAGCCTCTATTCCAAGAAAATATTTGAGTTTTCCTAGGTTTTTCATTTCAAACTGAGCTACCAATTTATCTTTTAATGCCAATTTTTCTGTTTCATCATCTCCTGCAATAATCATACATCCACATAGACAAGTAATAGAGTGAGTTTACCTGTAGAAGAGTGCTTTATGAATAGAGTATGATCTCCTTGGCTTTGTCTTTATCCCAAGGAAACCATTGTTTTTGGAAATCTTCCAAACCATGCTTTAGGAGATTGCTTAAGACCATACAATGCTTTCTTCAGGAGGCATACCTTGTTTCTTTCATTTTTCACTTCAAAACCTGGGAGAATCTCCATGTACACTTCCTCATCTAGATTTCCATGAAGAAAGGCATTCTTCACATCCAGCTAGTGTAAGTCCCATCCAAAATGGGCAGCCAAAGCGAGAATAACTCGAACTGTATTCATCTTTGCCACTGGGGCAAATGTCTCCTCATAGTCAATCCCATATGTTTATGTATATCCTTTTGCCACCAATCTAACTTTATATCTTTCTATTGTCCCATCTGCCTTATGTTTCACTGTGAATATCCATCTACACCCTACTGCCTTCTTGTCTCTTGGCTTATCAACAATCTCCCAAGTTGAATTTCTTTCTAATGCATTCATCTCTTCTTTCATGGCTTGATTCCAATGTTCAAGTTTTATGGCCTCGTGGATTGAGGTAGGAATTTTTGTGGCATCAATGGCAGCAACAAAACTTCTATGCTTATCAGAGAGATTGTTAGTGCAAACATACTGAGAAATAGGATATTTAGCACATGATCTTCTTCCCTTTCTCAATGCAATTGGTAAATCCTCAGTAATACTTACCTCCTCCTCATTAATATCTTCAAGGATCCTCACCTACGGATTAGACATTTTTTCTTGCTCGAGAGTTGAAGTGGGTTGTTCTCTTCTTTCATATTTTTTGCCAAAAAATTTGTCTTCTTCCTCTTCTTCCTCACTATGGACTATGGTAGCTTCATTGCTCAGGTCTTGGGCATCCTGCAAAGACAAACATGGTAATGACAAGAAGGAGAGTTCATCCACTTCAAGTGCTTTCTCCCCCTGAAGTGGTGGACTGACATAAAAGGATTGTGTTTCATGAAAGGTGACATCCATGGTGATAAAGACGCGACGACTCTGAGGATGATAACATTTGTACCCTTTTTTATTAGAAGAATACCCAATAAAGACACATTTAAGAGCTCTGGGATCTAATTTACCACGATTAGGATGATGAGAGTGAACAAAAACAGCACATCCAAAAACTCGACTAGGTAGACTCGTTAATAGGGAAGAAGAAGGAACAAAAGACAATAGAGACTCTATAGGACTAATGCCATTTAAGATACGAGTGGGTAACCTGTTGATGAGATATGTGGCAGTTAACACAGCTTCTTCCCAGTAATATTTTGGAACAGACATTTGAAAAAGAGCTCTAGTTACTTCAAGAAGATGACGATTCTTTCTTTCTGCAACCCCATTTTGTTGAGGGGTGTTAACACAAATTAGTTCATGAACAATACCATTATGAGACAAAAAATTGAGAAATTCATGATTCACATATTCAGTACCATTATCAGACCTAATTCTTTTGATATTTTTTCCAAATTGATTTTGGACAAGATGGAAAAAATTAACAAAAATTTGAAAAAACTTGGGATTTATTTTTCATAAGGTATGTCCATGTGACACGGGTACAATCGTCAATAAAAGTAACGAACCATCTGGTTCCAGAAATAGAATCTATGACAGGACCCAAACATCAGAATGAATTAAATCAAATGGAGAAATACTCTTTTTATGACTAATACGATAATATGCACAGTGTTTTGAAAATTGACAAATATCACAATTAAAAGACTCAACAGATTCTTTGGTAAACAAGTGGGGAAATAAGGACTTGATAAGACTGAATGAAGGATGTCCAAGCCTTTGATGATGTAACCATATTTGAGATTTTGCCCACGTCTCAAATGTTGCTTGTTGACTCATGATTTTTGTGTTGCTTTGGTCATCAAACTCTAAAAAATACAACTCACTCTGCTCCTTGGCAGTTAATATAGTCTTCCCGTGGCAAGGTGCTGAAAAACACAATAAGTTGGAAAAAATGTAATCGGGTAATTTAAATCCTTTGAGTTTTTGCACAGAGATAAGATTGTTAGCTAATTGAGGAACATGTAAAACATCCTTCAATACAATAGATGAGTCCAAAATTATATTTCCAGAGTCGCATATAGGTATACCCTGACCATTCGCAACTATAATAAGTTGTTCTTTATTTCTTTTACCATATGAGTCGAAGGATACACTAAAAGGTGTCATATGATCAGTTGCACCTGAATCAAGGATCCAAATACCTTGAGACACATGATAACAGTATTGAGGCAAATCTTACCTTTTATGGACAGAGTACATGATCCAGAGGGCTCACTCATTGATTCATCCATTGCTATCAAAGGAATAATTTTTACTTCAGACATCCCGTAGAACGCAACCAGGAGTCTCCAAGACGACGACGGCGTATGGGTCACACCGAGAAAAAAGGAGCAGAACTTAAAAGCATAGATCTACTCAAAAAAAGGTTAAACGGGTCGTCACAAACCCTAGGAACAGACTCAGGAGGCTCCGACGACTCTGTCTGTGGTAGCGGCAACGAGTGGGTCACACTCAGAAAAAAAAAAAAAGCAGAACTCAAAACTCAGATCTACTCAAATATAGGCCAAACAGGTCATCACCGACCTTAGGAATAGACTCAGGAGTCTCCGGCGACCCTTTCTGTGACGGCAGCGGCGAGTGGGTCTTGCCGGAGGTGGGCGCGTGGGCTACATGCGCCGGCGACTGTGGAGGCGCGTGGGCTACACGTGCCGGCGACAGTGGAGGCGCGTGGCGGCTCCTCTCACGAAGCGACTTCAGGCATTGTGGTCATCGGAGTTGGGCGCACCTTTTTGCCCTATCAACGACCCCAACCGGCGACGGTGGTCGGATAGCGGCGACGACGCGACTGTGCAACGGCGTTTATGGTCGCCGGAGTTATGCGCACCTTTCTGCCCTATCAACGACCCCAACCGACGATGGCGACAGTGGCAGTGGTCGGACAATGGCGGCGGCACGACTGTGCAGCGGAACGGAGCTCCAAGATTGGAAGCTCTTGATACCAAGTAGAAAATAAGATTGAAATTTATTATTTAGAATAATTGAAAATACATTCTCATATCCTCTATTTGTAATAATCTAATTCTCCTAAAAAGAGAAATAAGTAAACTAGAAAAACAAAATAAAATAAATAAAATAAATAAAATAGAAGATTGTATATCTATTTTCTCTAATTAGTAAGATTCTAAAGATATCTACTCTAATTACAACAATAAACATTCAAAAGAACAACCATACCTTGTACTTCATTTGCATCCTCTGCAATGTAACTTCACTCTCCATTACTTCTCTTTTTTTCTCCTCCCTCTGGTCATGATTGTATTCAACACAATAAGATTGAAAACAAAAAGGATAGAAATGTGGAATAACACTCAAAAATAACTTGGAAGTCACACCTTGATCAAAGCTTCCAACAAGCTCTTAGCTTGGTCAAGGTTGCGCCTGACCTGTTTGCAGTCAAAGCTTCAGATATGTTCTCAAGAACTATAAATTGCATAAGAAACACTCTAATCCGGAAAAAAAAAAAAAAAGAGTTGTCTCCTCAGCAATTGATTACTTCAGAAAGACAATATGAATTATTAACATTTTTTACATCAAAATTTCTAAAAAATAATGAAATGAACTAAAATAAAATCATTTTTAATTATAACTGACAATTATATAAAGAATAGCAGCTATATTGTATAAACAACAGATCAAAGTAAGAAATTAAAAAGTAGGTCTTCGACTTAACTTGACTTTACAAAATTAGCTTGAAAGATACACCCACTTTTATATCATAATTTAGTAATATCTCTAATTGATTTGAGATCTTCCATACACCCCTTCATATCCAAGACAAGACGTTCTGAACATAGAAATAGATATTTATGGGCGGTCTTATAGCAGATGACGTAATAGATTCCATAAACCTTACTAGGATAGGCTCAGATGCTATATGTGAAAGTGAAATTTAAGTCTAACTCTATCTTATAAAACTAGTTTCAGGTTAAGGTTTGTATCTTTACATATTATAGGTTAGACATTGATGCATGATTTCCAACAGAAACCATAAGCTAAAACTTGTGCCTCCATTTCTAAATTATGTTTCTTTATCAAGTAAATTAGAAACTACTTCAACACCAGATTACTCAAAATCTCATTAATCTAGCTGCAAGTTGTCTTATCCACTAAATGGATTTTTCATTAAAGTACGTCATCAAAAGAAAATTCATGATAATGACAGTTCAGTTAGATGAGAAATTTTGTTTACCAAACACTATGTTGCCTTTCAAACAATATCCAGCAAACAAAGACACACACTAAATTAATGGATACATATAACTTAAATAGGTTCCTTTTCTCTGGTCAAATTAAGACCGTTCCAAGCGCCCACCATCTTATCAATTTGTTGTACTACAATGACAACAATCCTACTTACAACCACAAAAACTGATGGGTTTCAGAATGATTACTTTTACAACATTCTTTTCTCAAAAGTTGAGCTCTTAACAGTGAATGAGAGAGATACAGTAAAAGATAAAAGATCATGACAATGCAAAGATGATTTTACTAAACTTTCAAGTGAGGAAATATTGCTTTCACTCAACGTATATACATGATTATAAGAATTCAGATTTCTGTATAATCATCAGGAGACACTTGATTAGAACCACATGGAACACAGGTCACAAGTCTTTCAAGAAACTCAACATTCTCTGAAATAATAATTAGGGGAAAGAAATCTGTACTAATCCTTTAAAACCTTTTAAGACTCCCTTTCTTTGAAATAATAATTCATAGAGAAAGGGTAAACCACAAGTTCATAAAATCATTATCTCACACTTAACCAGACCGGCTAAAAAAGAGTAGATCTGACTTCAATTTTACTAACTTTAACAGAAGCCTAAGAATCATAATCAAATTTGAAGAGCTGACCTGGCGAAGCTTTTCAAATGACTGCACATTGTTCTCTCTTCTTTGCATCTGAAAAGAAAAATGTACGGGTGTAAGTCAACCTAAAACTATTTGAAGTCTTAAATAAACTCATGCCTTTCAGGGAAAAGCATTTACCCAACAATGATGTACAATGAAAACATGTGCCAAGTTTTCCACCTACCCTTCTTGTGTGAAGCCTGTGGGCCTTCTCCCTTGGCCGAAAGACATTATATGGGTTGGTGTCGTTAACTGGTGGAGGTGGCTGTATGCAAAATGCAGTTCATCGCGTCAAAATTCGTCATAATGAATTTTAGGCAAACAAGCATGGATATAGGCCCACTACCCCTCCTCCGTGGGCAAAACAAATAAAAACAATAAACATCGAGTACAATGTTAGCAGCAAACTACAGACAAAGTCTAACCTGCAAACGCCGCAAAACAGGCTTTTGCCACCGTTCTCGCTGCCACCAAAAGCATGCAAACAAGGGAAGATATTTTTGTCATATACTGACTAATAAAAGCAAATAAAAAATTACCAACTATAATTTAGGTAGCATGAATACACAGCACCATCATATACTTTGTAGCACAACTTAGGTACTTTGGATCTATCATATAAAGTGACATAGGAATATACATAAATCAAATGGTTCAAGCTAGGTGATGGAGACATTTTCAAGTGTTCTTTATCCTTTTTAAAGGTGAAATTCAAACGCAAAGGAAAATTTTCTTAACAAAAAGATCCAATCCATCATTGTACAGAATATTGGGTAGAAAAGAGCAAACAGGTATATGCTTAGGGTTATTGATATAAAGAGGTTGTGGATAAGTGGATATAACTTTTGTCAAATGGCAGTGTGATGCCATCATGGCAGAATAGCGAGACAGTTTAGATTCCTTATTATGCCATTTTAAATGCATTACATGGCCATTTTCGGTGTCATCCACCATTTTCTGCTATTGCCATTGCCACATGGCCATGGCAAACGGGTCATTTTTTAATCAATATTATAAAGCCCAACTAGAGTTTTTACAACCTTTTCTGTTAGCATTTTGTTCTGATCAACTCTGACAATCTTGTCGCACCACTTCCTGGAGGCAACCACCAAGGTATCTTCTTTAATTATTCCCTTTCTTTTGCACCTGGAAGGATTACCTCAAGAGTATGCACCATTAGTTTCGGTCATTGAAAGCATATTCAAGACTGCTCCAACAACTTGAGGCTCTTCTTGTGCATGAATCTCAGACCAATAGGTTTCAAAAACAATCCTTATAGTTTATGTTGTTGAACATTTTGGTTGCTCTACTGGTGAATGATGCTTGTGGTAGCAGTAGCCATGTACGGAGATTGAGGTGACAACGACGGTGGTCATTGTGGCAATGGTTATGGAATAGGCCGTACTCTGAAATTTTCCAGAAAAGTCCCACTAAATGCTACCTCCCTCTCTATACTTCACCTTTAACCAAGACCTGTATGTCTACCATGTCTTTAAATCTTCCTGTCTTCTCCAAACCACACACCTCAAAGTTCTGTCTACACCCTCACAGCAGCTTGTCCGTTCCTCTGAAAACTTCACAGTGCTCAAAATATTCCTTCACCTGAGTCACCGAATCACAAACAGAGTCTAGCTCTTCATCCACTCTTGCACACACTGAAACTGATCCCAGAACTGTAATAATCATTCCATGCAAACCAGGTCCAAGTCTGGATTTCATAATCCAGACTTCAACCTTCTCTATTTCCCACGCATAACTCCCCGGCCTTCTAATAGAACAACATTAGGGTGGTGTATAGGGGTATTTTGGGTTAAAGAAAATGCAAATGGGTCCACAAACAAATAAAAAGCTCGGCTGGTGGATAAGGGGTTTCATAAAGCCCATGGTTTTAATTTTAATGAAACATTTTCTTCTGTTATTAATCCTATTACTAACAGGCTCATCATCATCCTTGCACTTGCTAATAATTGGCAGTTATTTCACTTGGATGTGAATAACTCTTTCCTTAATGATTTTCTTAAAAGAAATAATTTACATGATGCAGCCCCAGGATTTGAAGTTGGCGACAGATCTCTTGTTTGGAAGCTAAACTAGGCACTTTATGGCCTAAACAGGTACCAAGGCTGTGGTTTGACAGACTCAAGTTTACCCTCATTCAGTTTGGATTTCAATCTGGTAAAGGTGATTCTCTCTGTTCAAATACAAGCATCAAACTCACTATTTTCATCCTGGTTTATGTGGATGATATTATCATTATTGGCAGCTCACCTCATCTAACCAGAAAATCAACAATTAACCTGACTAAAAAATTTCTCTCAAACAGTTGGACTATCTGGACTATTTTTTTGGCATTTTGATCAAACATCTACCAAACACGTCTCCTTTTATGACTCAAAGAAAATATATCAAGACCTATAACACAGGACCAAAACGGTTGAAGCTCAACCAACCTATTTCTTCTCTCCTACAAGTTCTCTAAAACTGGTGGTAACTTATTTCAGGATCCGACCCCATTATAGATATGTAGTTGGTGCCCTGCAGTAACTACTGTCAGAAGGCCTGAAGTGGGTTTTGAAGTTAACTAAATTTGCCAATTCATGGAAAACCCCATAGACTCTAGAGTAGCTATCAAAAGAATTCTATCGTATCTTAAGGGCACTCTCTCTCATGATCTTCACATGCAACAACCAGCTGCTGGTTCTGCCTTCTACTTGGAACCTAACTTGATTACTTGGTGGTCAAGGAAACAACAGGTTACTGCCAGACCTGGCACAGAGACCGATCATTGCAGCACATACTTAAGCTGAGTTGACTGGGGTTCAGGCTCTATTATAGGAACTTCAAGTTCCTTTCTTTACTCATGTTCGACTCTGTGATATTAAAAATGCAGTAGCTATAGCTTACAATCTTCTTTGCAGTTGGACCAAACACATAGAGACTCATGTACTTTTTCTTCAAGAAAAAGTTCTATGGAAACAACATCAGATTTACCACATTCCAGCTTGGGATCAAATGGTCAGATGTGCTGACAGGGCCTCTCTCTCCAGCCAAAAGGCAAACTCAATGTGAAAGGGTTTTCTGAAAAATATTCACCTTGAGTTTGAGGGGGTGGGATTACAGCATAAATATGCATTTTTTATTCTGTTTTAAAACAGAATATTCTTTGTTGCCAGCTGTAATAGTTTGTTAGTCAGTTATCCTGCCTCTGTATTCTGTTTGGTTGAATGAAATGAAAAAATCCATTCTCAGTTTAATTCTCTCTCTCTAAAATGCTCTAAGAATTAAAGATGGCAAAGAAAATTTTACACACGGGTATTGTCCAAACTTATTCCAATATTAACAAGAAAAGGTTGGATTGATGACACATGAGTATGAGTATGAGTAATATCCAACTTTTCAAATCAAGGACAAGGATGAGGATGAATATGTACATATTTGTTCCATCATCGCACACATGCTCATTTTAAATTTCAAAGGCATTTTTAGTCTATTTGGTACTTTACTTTGAAATTTATGCAATTATAATTATTTTCATTCTTATTTGGCATTGCAGAGAAGAATATGTATGTCTTTTGACATTGAATTCTTAATATCATTTTTCATTGCTTGGATTTGTATTTACTATATAATAAATGTGAGTTGAACGGACACGTGTACAAGTACATCCGACAGGGATGGTGATGAGACAAATTTCATGCCCATCGAGTATTGTGGACAAGGATGGATATGAAATTTTATTTCAGGAACGAGGATGGGTATAGTCAACCCACACCCACTTCACCCGGTTTGTCATCCCAACAAAGAATGTATGAAGACCTGGTACAGTACAGATTCCATATTCCTAATGAAAATCATTATTGAAACTAATTCACAAAGTTATATATAGATAAAAAAAGAGGCATGCCCCTCATGTAAGTGATGATAACATGATGTTGATTCCATACCTTCTCCTTCCAATAATCATATACAGACTGGATAAGTGGATATTTGAAGCCCTGCACTTGTAAGGCCTAATAAATAAAGGACATAACTTTTATTAAGCGCAACAGCATGACATAAGCAAAGTAATATAAGATTTGCATTGCAGAACAATGTCACCAAAAGCATTCTGAAATTTGAAAGATGGTCCTACATACGAAGAACAAAGTTAATAGATAACCTAGATATGGAAATCTTTGAAGAAAACCAATAATTCATCAGCATCATGTATGTCACATCAGACTGAAAAAGACTTCTAAATCCAGTAGTGGTAATCATCTAACATGAAAACTGTACAAATCCACAAATAGTATTAACCTTAAAATCTACACCTTCATCATTCACATAAAATGTTAAGTTTTTGCACTCAGATCCTTGAAAGGAAAACACTTGAATAACAGGAAATATCCATGATTTGTCTTTTCAAGAGCATTGAGATTTCGGGTTTGAAAAACATTGTATAAACATCTAGCAAGAAGAATCCAGTCCGCTTTCACTACACACAGGCTAAAAGTTGAACGATAAGGCCAACTTGTCCTCCACTTAACAGCTTACAAGAGTTAGTTTTTGTAAAGTGATTAAATCCCCGACAACAAATTATCAAACCATTACCACTTCCATGCTCCTTAATTAAATGAAATGTAGAAAAAAGTGGAAGGTTTGGAGTCCTAAGCTTAAGGCCTAAACCAATCCCACAAAATTAATGTATAAGGTGAGAACTGTCCAAGCTGTACAAGTACTGCACAGACAATGAGACCAGACATACCCCAACACACCCAGCATAATGAAGGCAGACCATGGCTATGAGCTGAAGTGTGGACAAAGCAAGTGGTCCAATAGTGATCTATAGGACATACTCTGATATTAAAATTTGGCTTGGACTCTAATTTAACCTTACAAAACTAACTTGTAAGGTAAAGATAGACCAAGGCGTACAGTATTAGTTCAGCCATATCATTAGACTATGTGGGACTAAAGACACCCACCACAATGAAGGTGCTGGAGACAGCAATAAAGACATCCCATATTTGACTTTCAACCATGCTGGAAATGAAGAACCAACAGTCAGAATGGAGAAAATGAGGTCTGGTAAGTCCTATGGAAGAGGCTCCACATCACTCTGATGAGAGAGGAAGGCAGCACTTGAACCTCTCGTGCCTAGCAATGGCAAACAGAGAGAGTGCGGCGGGACATGGAGCAGACTCAGCCTCCAGCTTGGAGAGATGCTCCAGATGCAGTGGTTATCAAAGAAAACTACAATGGCAATGACAGCAGCAAAGACTTTGCAGGACAAGACATATAGACCAGTAGAGAAGCATCAACCTGCTCTGCTACCAACTTCGAGAAAAGTAAAAGAAGCCATATATTTTAGAGAGCTTGAATTACCTCTATTATCTCATATCTCAGTACAATTTTGCATGTAAGACCATTAATATAAAAAAACATACTTCCTAGCTCCTACATTAATGACTAATCATTCAAGAACCAGAGGGACAACTGTCTATTCTTAGTAAGTGTGGCACAAAAAAAAAACTTATTCAAGATTGATTATGAACAGGTGAAGACACAATAAATTTTTTTTGACCTCAATAGCAGTATCGAGCCGTAGTTGCACAGGAATTGGTGAACCAAGAGTAGGTGTTATAAGTCCAGCTCTTTCACGAGCTTTATGATCCAATACCTCCAACTTGAAAAGAAGACTCTCAAACCTATCCACCAAATAAATTAAATGAAAACTGAAAGAAAAAGTATGGCATATATGAAGCATATCTTATATTAACAGTGCAAGATGATGAAAAGTGAAACAACCAAAAACACAATGGAATAAGAATCGAGCAAACCAAACAGAGGGAAAAAAATACTTGTTGGGCTGCAACACAAGACTTTCAAGTAGGTGAAATGTTAGGCCAAACTCAAAATTAAACAGAAACACATTTAAACACTAACAAAATCATTATGTTGAATGTGTTAACCATAAACAATATGGGCTAAACTGTTTTCATATAAGTATTAAGTTATAATTTGTTTTCATAAGTTATCCAAGAAAGCCTGTAGAAATAAGCAGAAAACAGCTTATGGACATATAATGAGTCATTTCTATGAACTCTAACAAACAATAATACCAGTGCTTATGTCATAAAATATATCTTCATAAGTTGTAAATATGCTCTTTCAAACCAACCCTATATCTACTTATCTACTTATATGTACAATAAAAAAAGCCGATACATTGCAAAAGAAATGGTAGATAACAAATTCAAATGGACCGTGATCAATAGGATGCCCTAATTTTAAGAGGGTTTTAATATATAATGCATCTGATAAAAAAAATGGAAAAAAAGAAAAAAGCAGCAGATATATGTTGGAACACAAGACATTATCTTATCATATCTTGGAATAACTTATCATCTCGGTTTAGCTTCCCTATTTCTTAATTTTCTCCTAGGATTAGTTACCATATTTCCTTATTTTATCATGACTTGTTTCCCTAATTAGAGGACTGAGTTAGCAGTCTAAGTTTAATGAACATATCAAACACATCAATACACAGTAATATATTTCATCACCTAATACAATATTATACCAACTCTCTCTTCTCCCTGTTCTAGCCTTCAATACATAAAATTCCATAATATCAATGTAGTACAATCCTCTTCAATCTGTGCCATCACTACAGATTGTTAAACTCCTTAAAATTTGGAGTTTGTCTTTTTTGCCATATCAACCCCATGTATCTCCTCACCTTTTGCTCCCATTGGCTTTTGGTTGGTTATACCTCTTTACCTAGCACTATTTACCTCTTGCTTCATCATTTTGCTCTCTCTTCTTGCTGGTTGGTTAATTTATCCTCTAAAGAAATAGTCGACATCAACTTGCTATTTCTAGTTTTGCTTGGCTCTCCCCACTTTGCTTTTGAACTCATTTCGAGGATACTCATGCTGCTGTTTGGTGACTGTAATTGATCTGTTGCGTCCTTTTGTTGTTTGATGGATACACTAGTCTTGTTTTGCCCGTTGCGTTTTGCTACTCTTGTTTGGCTGCTTGGCAGCTTCATTTCCTATACCTCCCTTGTTTGATAATAGCTCTCATTTTTGTATTTGTTCTTTCTGTAACCTCTAGTTTAGTGCTTGTATATTTCTACAGCATCTATTTCTCTTTTATGGTTTTCCCTAGTTTTGATTTTGCTTGTCCACAACAATAGGTACTCTACTTTCGTTTTCAAATTGTCTTCTACAGCATGTGATACTGATTTTGAGGGAGAGAAAGGACAAAGGTGTCTGGCCATTGCTTTTGTCCTAAATTGCCTTTATTCTGTCTATTCTATCCTTCAATGTCTAAGACTCTACAGTGCAACAAACAACTTATAAAGATGAATACCATTAAACTGAAAAAAACCACTATGACCCACAAATAAATAAATTAAAGAATAAAGCCAAAAATAAGAACAAAAGATTACATTTCAGGTGCCAAAATCTTCCTCTCTTTATTAAAATGGTAAAGCCAATCCTCATCTTCGTTATCTAAGTCATACTCAACAAACTCTCCAATCTCTGCCCGAGCTGTAATAAATGAAAGAACTTTCAGTACAAGAATTGGAATTTACAAAAGAACTTTCCAAAAATTATTTTTTAATATAACTAAATGATCTAAGAAGTGGCAGTACCTCCCCTTGCCCGCAAATAGGAAGTTGGTTGAGAGAAAGTACAAGAATAGTCCCTTTCATATGTATCCACAATAACAAACTGAGGAGTAGGTATTTCCGCAGCCAATTTCTTGCTGGGGGTTTGATGATGTACCTGAGAATAATAAATAGAAATTACTGATAAAAGCAACAATATTTCAACCACAAACACATTATCAAATGTTTCCTTTCCTACAATCAGTTTTTGATAGAGGAGCCACATCCATGATTAGTCCCTAAATATTTAACATTTCAACTACCAAGGTTTCTAACCTGCAAAATATTTACACTAACTTATCAGATAATAATGACTTAATAAATTAAATACGAATATCCGACGTTAACATGGTGAACATCTTTTCTATTAGAAAAAGGGGAAGTGCTAGTGAGATATAGTGCAACACTCATTGGCTTGATGCTGAGTACATCTAGCATGTAGCAGGAAACTATTAGAACACTGATACAAAAAATTTATAAATATAGAGTTAAACAATTCAACAGAGCGGCATACACCAAATAGTGAACAAACAGAGTTCTGGAAAACCGGGTGCAAAGACAGAAAACCACGAAGAGTTCATACCTCATGTTCAACCTCAGGAACAGCACGTAACAATTGGGAATTCCGGGTAGAAGCTGGTGCCTCATCGTCTTCAAAGTCCTTGATGGACTTGACAATGGGGAGCTTCTTGTGGATGTCAAGTGGTCGAGGCCTGAAAGACAATCTACTCATTTCCACTCATGTACTATTCCCCCAACATTTCCACTATGTTTGAGTCTTCCAACGCCACCCTGGTTTTCTGTCCCTAGGTTTGAAACCACGGTTAGAGTGTCTTAATCCCTGTGAAGCTAAAAACATACCACGCACACATAATGTGAAAATTCAAATGTTGTATCCCCTACCAACACAACCAAAATGCACAAATACAAATGCTTTATCACCTATTAGCACAGCCAATACACGCAGAAAATTAAAAATATTAAATGCCTTAAATGTCTCAACACAACCAACACACGAGGGCACTGCATAGCACAATTTCAATACCCCAGAAGAAAATTTAAATTTGGGGGCCCAAAACAGAGAGTGTTAAGGCATCTAAAGAGCAACTATTCACATATATATTGAATCACCCATGCTCAAAAAGGTTCCCCATTTGGAAAATTCCCAGATGCATAGCGAAAGTAGAGAAGAAAATGAAAAATTGATTGGAAAGAGTTTAAGAATTGGGAAAACCTAGCAAGGCAGTGATTTGTGGCTTCACCAATTTGGGGAATCTGCGTTGGATTTATGTGACTGTGTTTGATGCGTAGACAAACCCTAACCCTAGATTGATCGAACTTTTTTCTCAATTTTTTCTACTTTGTTTCATCACCCATGCCCTTGTCTTCCCCGCGTTTCAGATAGCTCCACTACCCTCTTCTTTTTCTCTTTTGAATTTAAATATAAGAATTTATTTCATAAATTTAATAAATAATAATAAGAATGTACTCTCTCACCCAATCCATTCATGTTCACTGTTTCAAAAAGCAAAAGAAGAAAAAAAAAAGTAAGAAAATATATAAATTAGATGATTTCTAACTTTCAGTCTGAAAAAGAAATAAGGAAATGAAAAGAACATTTCTTCATTCATATTGGATTTACAAGAAAAAAAAATGATAAAAATAAAATTATAACACATTAGAAAGTATCTTTTGACTAAATAAATAAAAAATATATATATTCTTTTTAAATGTTTTAAATTTGAGCCACTGCGAATCAACCATATGGCTGACATTGTTGGTAACTGAAATGGAACCACTCTCACTGGTTTCCAATAATCTTGGAATGCAAACTTTCTTTGTATTATGTGTCATCCATCATTATGTTTCTCTTATTAATATGTATGTATTCACGACTATATTCGGCATTTCGAAACATTTTTAGCATAGTTTGGTTTGTAGTTATATTTGATTTTTCAGTACAAAAGTGAAGAGGATTACTTTTAGTATATTTCACCAAGAATCCAATTCATATGGAATCACACATAAAATATAGTTAAAGTGGTTATTAAGTTGTTTGGAATTTTCTTAATTATTTGTAAAGATAAAACATTAAATAAGAATAACATAAATGTAAATATTTAAAATAAAAAATTAATTAGTAATTTAATTTTAAGTAGATCCAAAAACTATAACAAAAAGATCCAAGAAGATTGGACTTCATTTGAATTAAGTAGATTCAAAATTATGTTAATTAGGGTTAAACATAAAATATTAAACTAAAGTTATATTTTTAATAAACTAAAAAATCCAAACTACTTAATATAATATTTAAACTTAACAGTTTAAAAATTTAATTTTTAAAATCTGAACTTATATTAATTAACTAATCATTAAACTCAATTTTGTATTGAAAGGTTAACCGTACTATCATCTACATAAAATGATAAATAAAATATAAAATTATAAACCCTTAAAATATGAAATCGAAGAAGATTGAGATAACAGTGTTTTGGTCTACATTAATAATAATTTCTTACAAAGTTATGAACTTATATAAATGTTTACAATATTAACAATATTAATAAAGATCAAGACACAACCTCAATTGGGATTTGAATTATATATGCTAATTCACTTAACAAATACAGTTGGTGCTTAAATTCAAATGTTGAAAGTTTAGTGTTTCATGTTATTTTTTTTTTATAATCTTAATTATTCACCAATTATCACAGTGAATAAATTAGACAAACAAATTAGATATTCTTCTTCAAATACTATTTATTTTATTATTTTAAATATAAAATAAATAGTATTTTAAATAATATCTTCTTCAATTTCACGATTCAAAGTTTGTAATTACATATATTTTATTTACTGCTTTTTTAAAATTGACAGTATGTTTGACTGCAAAATTTAGTATAGATATATATTTTATTTATCGCTTTTTAACATGATAATATGCTTATATTTGAATACAAAGTTTATATTAGTTATTAGTTAATTGATATAAGTTCAATTTTTTTTAATTAAACTCTAAAAAATACAGTTTGGATATTATATTATTCAATTCAGTTTTTTTTAGTTTATTATAATATAGTTAACTATAGTTTAGTATAATTTAGTTAATTTTGTCCAATTCTAATTTTTATATGAATTAAAGAAGACGTAAAAATCTAGTTTAGGATTCTTTTATAAATATTAGAATAAGATATTTTTTAATATAGGTTTTATTAGTTGGACGTTGAATTTGGATTATAGTTTAAAATTGAGTTTTATAGTCTAGTTTGGGCCTAAAAGGAGATGGACCTAATTTTTGGACTTGATGTGAACCGCATGAAACTAGAAGGCGCAAACTTGGAGTGCATGACTCCTCCTTGAGCGCGCCATGGCAAGGAATATATGACTTGCTTAGGTGGCAAGTCACACAAGACATGTGCTCTCTTTTGGCTCCAAAATTCAAATTTCTTGAATGGTTTGAATTGTTTTTGGCTATACTTTTTGGAGACCATTTTTAGGGTTTCTAGACCTATAAATAAAGGTCTCTAGCTCTTGTAAATTCAACTTACGTCTAGTAAAGAAATGTTGTCCAAATTGAGTGACATTAACTTGTTTTAGCTCTCCTTAGAGTAATTCTCTCTTTTAGACTACTCTAAGCTTCCTTCCTTAGGAGTTAACCTCATCTTTCCCTAGGCAACTCACACTAGTCGAAACACAGTATCTTCATCCCTTCCTAGCTTCCGCAAACTCAGTCTTCCATAGAGTCCATCATCTTCTCGGTTTTATTGAAAGAGTAAAGAAGAAGGCCATCATTTGGTATCAAGACTAGGTTAGTCATGGTCTATTAAAGATAATTTCTTCTTCTCCGTTCTTCTTTTTATTTTTGAGTTGTTCATCACATCTCTTGCATGTCTTGATGTTGTTTTATCGATTGAATTTGTGTTATATGTCTTCTTGTTTGGTTCAAAGTGTTTGTTCTTCTTGAACCTTCATTTTTGTGTAATGAATGTTTTAAAACAAGTGTTATGTTTATCTATGTCGTGATGTGGTTAGTGGGTAATACTATGGTTGAGGGGAATATGTTGGTTGTAATTTGGTTTGGTGAATGTTGATTTCTGCCGAATTTTGATCTAACGATGGTCACGTTTTGATGGTTTAGTGCATGGACACTAGTTGTGTTGAGTATATGTTAATGATTGATAATTTTTAGATTTAGTCGTGATTGTTTTAGTGGTGCAGTGCATGATACTAGTTGTTTAGTATGTTTAAGCCAAATGATAATTTTAAGTGTTGTTATAGTGTCATAGGCATAATGTTATGACACATTTGGTGAGTATATCTTTGTTTTGTTATAAAAACTTATCTGTGCAGTGTTTGAACGTTATGGTTTAGTCGTCATGGTTTGTTTTTTGGCTTTTGAGTGGTATTCGATCCACTAAGCTTGATTCATGATGTTTAAGGTTTGTTTCCTATTGGTAAGTTTGAATCAATATTTTTGTAGGCTTGGAACTGTGTTTTAGGTACTAGAACAATGTTGTTATGTGTCTTAAAGCTGCATTTAGTACCTTAAGTTGAATCTAATATGCCAAATACATGTACTATAATGTGACGAGCTATTTTCGATGTGCTTAAATTTCAATCCCAATTGTTTAATGGTAATTGTTGAGATTGTGATAGGGGGAGCACTAGTTTAGCTGAACCTACAATCTCAGAGCTTCTGATTTTTTATGATGACAACACATAATTAATAACACATGTGTATATGTGTTATATGTGTTACATGTTCACTGCTTTTATGATTGTTATATCTGTAATGATCATTGCAATTCATTATGTTATATAATGAGATTTTACTTGTGATTGTATGACATATGTTTTAGAAAAGAAAAACCACATGCACTTTTGTTGAACTTTAACTGTGTGGCAAAACAGTAGTTTTAAGTCGACTTTATTATGAAGTAAGTTGATTAAACTCGTGGCTTTGCACAAACTTTTTCAAAGTGTGCTGTGTGATTTTTTGAAGAGAAATTTTTTCAAAACTGCATTGAATTGTTATATAGTCGACTCTGTGCGCAACCATTCGACTAAGTTTGTTATGTTTTGAAATTTTTTTGGTGCTTGTCATATCTAACGGCTATATTTAAAATGTGTCTGACCAAGCATTAAATGAGAATCAACTACATTAATTGTGTAATCAATTAAGTTGCTTTAACTGCTACTGTCTGTTATAACTGTCATAGTACATTCGACTTTATTAGTAGCAAAGTCGACGTAGGAGCGTCAGATTTATGAAAATCTATATATAGACGTAAATTTGAATTCTGTAAGAAGTTTGGTGATTCTAATGATTTTGTGATTTTCTTTCAGACTTGTGCTATCTTACAGAATGCAGAAAAAGCTCCAAGAATCCAAAAAGAAGACCATGGTTTTCATCTTTGGTGATTGCTTGAAGAGCAAGAATTGTGTGAAGTAGTGGAAAGGGGTCCATTTCGCCTGTGTGAGGTAGTGGAAGAGGAGAGATTCATGTGCTACACCTTTTCGCCTGTGTGAATTAATGGAGAAGGGAAGGATGTTTTGCCCTTAGATTTCTAGCTCATTGCTGAGTATAGTGCTCGGTGTGTGACGCATCGAAGTTTTTACTAATAAGTCCTTGAAGAGAAAGGGAGACAAGTCCTTGTTGTGACGACAAGATGGCTCGAACTGCCCTATTTTGGAAAATAGGTTGTGTACGGTAGGGTACGGGAGAATGATATATGGTTTGGTATCACTTTGAGGTGATGTGGATCTTATGGAACGATTATGGTGTGAACTCATTGCTTGTAATAGATATTTTTAGTAGAATGAGTGAGTATGATTATTGTATATTATTTGATGTTGTTCCGTTAGCTCACCCTTGTTTGTTTGTTTGTGTTGTACGATTGATAACGGTTGAAAAACCGTTATTTTTATACTTAATTTTGATATCAAAAACATCCTTATTGACTTAGAAACTTGCTTTGACTCATGTTTTTGCTTTAGTTTTGTGAATAAGAGTTGAGGTTATACTTTATGATTTTATTACTAAATTCCTTTAATATTGAAGATTATTGGAATGATTTGAAAGAGGTGTTGAAGTATCAAGGAGTTGTAGTGCAGAAAAGTCAACCAGAATGCAAAAAAGTCAACTAAAGTGCAGAAAAACGAAGTGCTGAAAAATCAGTTAGCGTTGAGCGGCAGCCGAGCGGCACCTGAGCACCAGCCACTAACGCTGAGCGGCAGTTTTGTACCGTGAGCGCCATTTTGAGTGCCACACCCAGCGTTGAGCGCCATTTGCGTGGACCTGGGCCAGTTTTTCTGTTATTTTTATGATCTGTTTTAGGCCTCGACCCGTTTTCTGTTATTTTTCTGCCCTATTTAAAAACTTGGACACCCTAGAGAATGTATCTTTTGATGGCTTAAGCATAGAAACACACTTCTCACCCCTTTGGGGGCAAATTTGGGGATGCGGAAGCTCTCCTCTTCTCTTTCTAGGGTTTCTATCTCTTCCATTCCATTATACACCTAGTTCTTCCATGACGATGGAGAACTAATCTTATTTGTTGCTAGGGAATGATGTAACCTCTAAACTCTCTTGTATTTGAATTGATTCTTGTTATTGATATATGCTTCTTTCATTAATTGTTAGAGTTTTTCCTCTATACTCTATGCACATTTTGTTTAACTCATTCAATAGCGTGATCTTTGATTTTACTGATATGGACACATATGGGTAGATCTAGAACTGGGGAAATTCTCCCAAAGGTAGTATTACCTAGACATGGGAATATGAGGGTTGGTTGTATATACACTTCTGTGCTTCAGAATTAATTATTAGGAATGCAAGGAATTGTATGAACTCGTAATTAAGGATAAACTTATTTACCGAGACACCGATTTAAGTGTTTGAGAGAGTGACATTAACATTAATGAAGAAGATGAATTCTTATATGCATGAGAGTGATTAGGTGAAATCTAAACCCTAACAACATATTATCAACATCATCCATTCACTTTTGTGTTTAGTCTCGATTGATTAAATTGCATGCATATTTACTTTCATCGTTTTGCATTCAAAAACCCCAAAATATTGTTTTTATAGTCTTAATTGGTTAAGCAAAAGCACAACTGTTTAGTGTCGTGAGTCTCTTGGAAAAACGATACTTGGTCTTACCACTTATTATTACTTGATACGATTCGGTACACTTGTCGAGGTCTTAACAACGATGATCGTATAACTTATGTTGTTATGCGGGAGCAGATGATATTATAGATGATATTGGTGTTTCTTAGAATGAGGAGACGCGTAGGAATATCTTGGGGGAATTTTGAAATACGTTTAAGGAAATGTTTTATTTTAATGTAATGTTTTTGGAGTATTATCTTATGGTTTTGAATTAAAACTAATGTGATTTCCACTTGGTTTCTTTTAGTTCGCGATAATTAAATAAAGATTTTATCAATTCACTATTTTGCGATGGTATCAAAGATAGTCGTTTCCATAAGTTAATGAATGTTTTATAAACTACATGTGGCATCCTGAAAGGGATATTATATTGTGGCTAAAACCGATTAATCACTTCAAAAAAATTTACAGAAATTGGTTCTTACAGGAAGAATGTTGTCGTGATTGTTGTCATGTCAGTGCAACACCCAAAATATACCAACAAGTGTAATGACAGAAAATACAATGTTTTAATTATCTTGATCTTCTATAAAACAGTAATTGTATTTAAGATGTATGGAAAAACATATTTATGTTTGTGAAAACATTGTAAAATAAGTTGGAAAACAATTTGGATTACCAGATGAGTGAATTTTAGATTGTTGAAATTGTGTTAGAGTTCAACTTCACAGCTTCTCCCTCTCTTGCATGAGATCTACCTTAAATATGAAGTTGTAAATGATTAAGTACTGGGAGTTCGCTTAAGTATAACTTTAGGTCCATCCCTGATACCTAAAGCCTAGGATCATCACCCTTTAGTATGATTCCTCAATGATTGCTTGAACAGGTCACCTACATTAAGATTAAGACTTTTTCTCCAATTGCACACCCTAGATCTATTCATATCATCTAGAAGCCTATAAGAAATTAATTGGACCACAACTTAAGACTAGTTCCCACTTAATCTTAAGGTAGTGAAGTAAGATGAGTTCCAATGTTAAGTATAAACCATTTAACAGATTTTAGATGAAAAATAGAGATACATAAATGAAAGATAGTACCAAATACAAGAGAGTTCAAAGTTATTACATTGATACATTGTCATTGGCGCTATCAAATTACTACTACTGAACAAGGAAACTTCAGTATTGTCAAGTTAGTCGTTAACAAACTAGATAGGATTAAGTTAGCCCTAAGTCTTTTCCCAACGAATACGGAATTGTTTTTCAATAAATGATTCTTATGAAATCCTACTCAAAAGGTTAATAAAAGACAATGTAAATACTAAAAGATAAGAGTAAAATCTATCCTAATGAAGTTAATATTGAAGATTGTTTAAGTGTGAATTTGATGATGTAACAAATAAAAGACTTTAAAGCAATTATACTAAATAGGCTAATTCCATTACTTTTCTAAAATTGATTCATTATATATTAGCCACATATTATTTTTCAATTAATTATTACTTTTGATGTCAAATTAATTAAAGTACATTCTTAATTAATTTTACTGTGATCTTACTATTAACCAAAGTAGATTCTCAATTAAAAGCAAGACCTCTTTAGATTATTCATAATAAATTCAACCAAAGTACATTCTCAATTAAGTCTTATTATGTTTAATCAAATCTATTCTTTTATCTCCTAACCAAGTTACAAGTTAATTAGTCAAAGTACATTATTGATTAATTATTGTCAAATTTTTTACCACTAATCAAAGTACATTCTCAATTCGTAGTAAAAACATATTCAATCATATTGCTAGAAATAATGAAGCTTGTTTCTCAACACCAAGAGGGGGGAGGGGGTGAATTGGTGTTTTATAAAACGTGTACTTTTTAAATCTTTTTGCAGAATTAGAATGATATTGAAAACTTTCTAGCGTGGTAAGTAAAGTATGTATGCAATGAAAATGTAAAGAGATAAGGAGAGAAGATCAAACACAGTTTTTAGCCTGGTTCGACCTCAATGCCTACATTCAGCCACCCTTCCAATCAACCTTTGATTGAAGGATATTTCACTATAATGATTAGAGAATTACACCAAAGGTTTTATAGTGAAAACACTCTCACAATTTAAACACCTTTCTCACTCAAACAATTAAATATAGAAATGAATACACCTGCACACACAGAACCACATGTTCTTACTACAGAATCCCTTTGAGAAACCCCTATTAAATTCCAAGAGCTCCTCACTCTTCTTCTTGTTGCGCATGAACAGGGAACAACACAATCAACAAGTGCATAATCCTTTTCTGATCACAGCAAATACACCTCATAAGTACGAAGCGGATTAGTCTATCAAGCTCTCAAATCGTCTCTCAAGAATCTATCAAGTTTCTTCAAAATCTTTGCTTCTTGATTCTTGAAGTGTGTAATATGTAAATCTTTCTAAGATCAAAACTGTCAGATATGAAATTGTAAAAGTGATCAAAAGTTACAGAATTACAAACAATGCGTCAATTTATAGTTTGTCATATCAGACGCAAAGTAATTGATTACGTTAGTAATGTAATCGGTTACATAAAACATATGTAACAATATTACAACTAACTCAACTCTTAATTGAATGCACAATTAATATAATCGATTTACATTTAATGTTAGTCAAACATATTTAAAAATATGACCGTTATAGCAGTTATGACTAGCATGAAATCCGTTTTCAAAATATAACAGACTTAATTGATTACATAAAGAGTGTAATCGATTATGCTTAACACCTAAACAAATTTTGAAAACTTTTTCAATTCAACAACTCATCACAACACATTGAAAAAGATATATGCAAACACACGAGTTTTAATCGATATAACAACTAATGTAATTGATTCAAACTAGTTGTTTTGCCATAGTTCAAAACATCAGTTGTCTGATGACCTTAATTGATTACAACAATACTGTAATCGATTATGTCATGCAGATATGCTTTTGTGCTTATGGTTTTCGTTACACATAAACATATAGTGTGCATACACAGATATAATCACATCATAAACATAGAAGTTTGCAGAAACAACATTATATCCAACATATGCATTTATCACAATAAGCATACACATTCCACATATGTATTTCATAACACAGAAGCACATTTATGTTGTGTTATGACACATCCATGTGTTGTTATTATCAATGTGTTGTCATCATAAAAAACAAACATAATAGGGATTGGGTTCACCTCTCACATTGCTCCCCCTATCAACAATTTCCCCCTTTTTCGATGATGCACAACCATGATTAATAAAACAACCATGATGTACAATGCACAATCAGAAATTAGTTTCACACAGTTTCAAACAGATACATATAGACACATATATGTCATACATTGATGAGTCAATATTTTCTTAACTTCACTTAGTTTATTATGCTAGAATTAATCAGGGAATTATGCTTGAATGTCCAGTATTTTTCCATTTTTGTTAATTGTAGGGAAAATTTTAGAAATACAATTTGGGACATTTGGAGGTTAAATGAGGTGCAGCCACTACCCACTTGCAATTTATTTGCCTTGCACACTGATTTCATTGCAGCATAAATATGGAGCATGGGTTGAATTATTTTGGGCTCAAAAGAAATGGCAATTGGGCCCAAAGGTGGAGGTTTATTTTTTATGTGCAATTAGAAAAAATGCAACACATTGGAGAGTTGCAGCCCGACCCATGGCAGCAAGGCTTGGAGCAATTAAGTGACCAGCACACGGAAGGGGCATCCAGCAGCAGCACTCACGAGTTTCAACAATTACTTCCAGTAGCTTGAGGATGTTTCACGGCCTGCACTCATTAATATGTTCATCCAGTAGGGCCCTTGGGAAATGAATTTAGCATAAGACGTGGTGCTTCATTTGGAGAAGTCGCTACCACATCCTAGAAAGAGTAGGTCTGCACGTCCAACAATATCACACAGACTAAATAAAAAAGGCTTCACGGACAACAGTTGATCCTTGTACGTCCAGAAGATAGTAAAAGCAACAGGTTCACCATTCTCGTCCAGTAGGCAACGTCTTGGAAAGTGGTCCAACAAGCCTTGGTCCAACAAGCTTGGAAGAAAAGCAGCAACACATGAAAGCAAGCGGTGCACACAGTAGTTCACGGCCCAACAACAGTCTCACATGGTCTAGCCACGTCCAATAAGAGTTCAGAAACTTGGAGCAACACGAATAACAGCACGTTGATTGGAGATAGGCTGGAGAGGTGCTGATCTACTTGGACTGAATGGAAGCACACAACACCCATGTCCAGCATGGCAGCAATGGGGAGCCTTCATTTTAAGGGCATCAGCCGCCACACTTTGAGGGGGACTTTTATCACAGCTTGTTCTGAGAAGAGAGAGCCACTAATGGAGGGTTACAGTTAGGCATTTCCAATTTTTTTCCAGCATTTTAGTTTATTAGAAAAGCCTTTCAATGAGAAGAAATGGTGCAGCGGCCGCCACATATCATTTAGTTTAATTTCTTTTAGGATTTACTTTTGCTGGGAGATGCACTCGGTGATTTACATTCCTTTTCGTTCTTTTAGAAAAAAAGTGACGGTGATTGATTATTGATGAGTTGTTGCATTGTTCAATTCCATGTATTAGCTTAAACATTGTTTTTCTTTTTAGTCGCTATGTTCCTTTTCTTTATGAGCCTAAGTGTTAAATTTTATTCCAAGCTACATTCCATTTCTTAGTTAAGTGTAGCAATGTTTATTCCAGCTACAATGTGTTTTATTTCTTTATTAGTTTAAGTGTTGCATTTACTTTTATTCCAGCCGCAAGATGCATTTTCTTATTTATCAATTGTTTCCAAGTTGACGCAAACTGCGGTTTTTAATTTGCTTAATATAGGACCGTTCAGTTTAGTGTTTCCGTTCACTATGATGTTTGTTCTATTCGATTTTGATAATTTAATTGTGATGTTAGTTTAGGTTAGGCGGGTTGGTCGTTAGCGATATTACATTGTTTCCTTGAGATTTCTTGGATTGTACTTGTGTTTATTTTGCTTCGCCTAGCATTCTATGAAATCTGACTGTGTTCTTGCAATGGGTATACGCTTATTTGCCCAATTGGTGATTGCATCTTCGCTTAATTGATCAATCTGTATAGAACACATTGGATGTAATGGATGCATTGCGTTCGCTTAGTTCGTTTTTATGATAGTATGATTAGCTTTCGCTTAGTCGGTTAACTGTGCTGGATTAGAGGTTATAGTAGTTTATTCATGAGACCTCTGCACTTTAATTGCCATGTTGCTGCTCTAATTTAGCTCAATATTTAATCTGTTGTATTCTTGCGATTAGGTATACGCTTAGTTGCCTAATCGGTGTTTAATCTTCGCTTAGTTGATTAGAATGTATGGTGCATTACTGATTGGATATGTGCATTGCATTCACTTAGTTTGCAATTCTGAATACCGAATTAGTCTTCGCTTAGTTGGGTGATTCGTGTTGGATTTGGATTAGAGTAGTGTGTAATTGTCATTAATATATGATTGGAAGCATACTAATTGAGTTAATGACCAACCGTTTTTATTCTGTATTTGATTCCGTTTTTACATTTTATTTACATTTCTGTTTACATTTTTGTTTGCATCCGTGTTTTAATTTAATTAATCCGCAGTTACAAAACCTTTCATAAACCCTCCCCCCACTTCATGTTTGACCCGATTCTCGAACCATAGTTTGGTCCTTGAGAGACGACCTAGGAGTCACTTCCTAGTCTATACTGCATTCTTTATGCACATTAAATTTGTATGGGGTGCGACAACCCATCATACACATTCAACTATCTCACTCAAGTTCAATTATTTCTCCCCCTTTAGGCATTAGCAAAAAAGAATTTATAGCACAATGTAATTGAAACATAGAGATATTGAGCCACACAGAGATGCATCAACACATGTTTACAGAAAAATTGATGCTCCCCCTCTCAGCAATATGTAATTCACATATAGAGAAATTCTTAAGAAGTTTGAAATGGACAAAGCAAAGGAAGCATCTACCCCTAAGGGAAGCTCTTGCTATTTAGATAAAGATGAATAAGGTAAAAAGGTAGTGATGAGTTTTAGGTTCTCTTGTCTTAAGATGCTTTATGATTTAAATTGTATTCTTTATGTCTTGTGTGTGTGTTTTCTTTTTAAATTAAATAAAATATATCATGTTTATTTAAATCTTATGAATACAAGTTTCTTTTCTTAAGGGGGAGTATAATTTTAGGAGGAGATAAATTAACAAAACTTTTTAATTATGATCAAAAGGGGGGAAAAATGTTATAAATTATTTAAAGCTTATGATTTATTTGTGTTTATTCACTAATGTTATTTTCTTCCATAAGTTGTGTTTTTATCCACATTATTTCTAAAAGCTTTAAATCAAAGGATTTTTTTATCATCATAAAAAATGGGGAAAATGTTAGCAAAATGATGAAGATGAAGTTTTGATGATGTCCAAATCAAGTCAAGAGAAATCAAGATTCAAGAAGATCCTTTGAAGACTTGTATTGTTATACAAAGCTTTTGTAATAATTGTAATTTAATGTTTAGGACATAGGTTCTTAGTGGTTTTTTATTGCATGTACTTTCACATTTCAAATTTGATGTTTAGAGTCAAAAGCGCACTGTATTAATCGATTAATCCTAATAAGAGTTGAAGGCTCAATCTGCCTCTGGAATAATCGATTAAAATACCTTTTAATCGATTAGTTAATCGATTAATATGTGGATTAATCGACTAAAGGTGACCGTTGGAGTTTTCTAGCCGTTGAACTAACCGTTATACTCATTTTAATCGATTAACAAGTATATTAATCGATTAAAAGCGTTAAATGGCTAGAAACGAAGAATGGAAGAGTTTTTGTTTGAGTATATAAATAGGCTCTCATTTTCCTTCAACAATAATTCTTCCCTTATGCTTTAGAACTCATAAATCATTGAGAATTGTGTGATCTTGTTCAGTGAAAGAAACTCTTGTCTGTGGAGTTGTTGAAGTGCTACTGTGGTGACAGAGGAATAGTTGGTTCATCCTTGGTGTGTCTGAGGAAGTGTTCGGAAGAGAAAGTCATCCTTCGTGAAGTATTCGAAGGAAGTGTTTCATCCTTTGTGAAGTCTCAAAGGAGGTGCATGTTCATCTCTTGTGGTATCAAGAGAGGTGTTTTCTAAACTTTTACAAATTGTTTCTTTGTGATTGTAATTTGTAATTGTTTTGTGAGTAGTGAATTGTTTATCTTGTTTTGAGATAAGCAATTGGACGTAGGATTGGTAAGATCAGAATCAGGATAAAATCATTTGTACAAATTTCTCTCAACCTTACTCCTTTTACTTATCATTATTATTTGCTTAGTAAGTTAAATTGAGTAGAAATTTTAAAAGGCACACGTTTTCATTAAAAACCAATTCACCCTCCCTCCCTTTGGTTTGTTATCCCATGCTAACCATTTCGCTGCAGCTGCTCTGACAGAAATGCCTTTTAAAATTTGTGCATTATAACAACATTAGATGACATATTTCTTATTTAATAAAATGAAAAATTTTCCTGTGACACTCTAAGAAGGAGTGTTACAACAATGGTCATGTACCTCACCTCAATTGGAGAAAACCACCTAAATTAACATTTTTTTTAAAGAAATCAATGGCCTAACCTCATCATTGGTGCAAGGAACACACCCAATAGCATTGATCCCACTCACCCTTCTCAAAAAATGGAAAAATTCAATAAAAACATAGTAAAAATCATCATGGAGAGTGTTGTTGTTCCAACTGGGAAGTGACGTTGAACTTTTTGTACAAATGCCCCCCAGGCCTCTGTTAATCAATTACAAGACCCTTATAAACAATTAACAGGGTAGAAAACGGCCAACAATGATAATGGACCTCATCTAACTTACATGAAAACACTTAACTGCCTTTTTTGTCAACAATTCAATGACCTAGCATGTTCATTGGTGCATTAAACACTACCCATGACCATTAAACGCACTCATCCATATAAAAAATTGCAAAAAGTCACCAAGGGCACAGACAAAACCATGTTGGGGAGTTCAGTTCTCTTAACTGAGTGACGTTGAACTTTCTGTACAAATTCCCCTCACACCTCTAGTAATTGATTACAAAACCCCTGTAATCAATTACCAGGGCATGACATGGGCACCATTAGTCATGGACTTCACCTAACTTGGTGAAAACAACCTAAATGGGCATTTTTTCTCAATAATTGAACGACTTATTGTTCATTGGTTAAGTAAACACCACCTATGACCAATAAACTCAATCATCCATCCGAAAAAGTGGAAAAGGTCACCGAAAAACACAAGCAAAGTAGAACAAAATTGAAATTTTATTAATATTATATCTTATAAGTTCATATTATCCGACATCTATAATAGTAACCTTTTGTATACTAAAACCTATACAAGGCTCATACAATGAAAATCTTTACACATGTAATTAACATATAATTGAAAACCTATAATAATGCTAGGTCTTGCAACACTTGTTCTCTTTGCACGTTCTCTTCATGGTACTACTCACCTTGACACTGTGAAAGGTCTAAACCTTGGACAAAGGATACACCTTTACTCGTTGATGGAGAGCAGGACAAAGGCAGAAGGCAACGTTGGGTGAGGTCAAAATCACAAGAGGGAGAGAAGGGCAAAATGGCTCCAACAAAAACAGAGTGACAGCAAGAAAAGGGAAAATGCCGGAAGAAAAGAGCGAGAACCATGCTTATTGAACCAACTTCGCCAATGATGGGGAAAGAAAGAGCGAGACAAAGAGAGAATGAGAACTTCGGTGGAGAGATAGTGAGAGCAATGGTGGAGAAAGAGTGAGAGCAATGGTGGTATTCGTGAGAAGAAAGAAGATGCAAAGCGCATTGAGGTTTTCTAAATGAAATCAAGAAACCCATTTTTCCATCCTAAAATGCCCTCAACAATACATTACATTTTTAAAAAAAAACTTTCAAAGTGACCAATCAATGCGTGCCACGTTGTCAAAAAATTGGCAAAATTTGGTTGTTAAAAAACATTTTCCTATGAAAAAGTATGATGAATATTGTTTATCTAAGGATGTATCTAACATATTACTAGTCAAGATAAAGAAAGTGGGAGATCAAACTCAAGGCTCATCTTATTCAACGAAGAAAAGGAAATTGAAGGACTGACTTGATGATGAAAAATAGTATGGTGAAGAGGGTGATGCAACAAAATTTGACAAAGAAAAGAAATACAAAATTTTGAAGTATCTAAAAGCAACAATAAATTAAGAAAAGGAAAATATTTTTTTAACAATTTTTTTTTACAACGGCTTATATGATAGTTCGTGATTAATTCGTTTTAAATATACAAATTAATAAAATAATGACATATAATCTATTATCAAAAAATTATTAAAAAAAATTATTAACATAATCCTTAAAAAAAAGTTATTAACATAATCCTTAATCCTTAAGAAAATATCTTTTCTCTCATCTTCTTTGGCTTCTCCAATGCCATCAATAAATTAAGAAAAGGTCCTTTCTATCATCTTCTTCCTCTTCTCCCCTACCATCGCAAATTTCTTTCAAAAGAATCGTATTTTTTTTTTCCAGAAACTATTTAACTTCTTACATTGCCACATCATTTAGATTTGATTCCTGATTCCTGTCACGTATTTTAAAATTGAACTCATTAAATATTAATTAAAATGGACATTACACTATTATCATTTTTAACACCGTTAAAAAAAAACTTGAACTATTTTTTCATGAAATCATTTTAAGTACCTCAAAAATAAAAAAACCACTTAAACACAATTAACCAAACTAAGAACCAAAATTGGTATGAAACATTTTAAAAATGACATTTTATAAAGACAAACTCCAACCAAAGATGCGCTGTAAAACACAAACAGTATTGCAACAGATAAAGCCAAGCTTCAATGTTAACCAAAAGGAAAATCAATCTAAACCAAGGCCTCATCAAGCGCACACACTCTAAATACATTTTCTACAGCCACAGAAAATACTTCTTAGTAATTTTAATGTCATCAAGGAAAAGAAGAGCAAATAAAAAATTTCAGAAGTCAAAATTTTGGATATTGTTTAACATAATGTGTGGTTCTAACAAACTAAAAAAAAAAATAAAAAAATAAAAAAATCCTCCATTAAACCAAGCGGCTTATCAGGCTTCTGTGCCTGGATAATCAAATACTACATCTTTTCCAGTAAGCTTCCTGTAAACTCCAGAAAAAGTCTCCAACTTGTACTCGGTGTTATTGCGCTCCTTGGGATCCAAAAAAACCTTCAATTTAAAAATAGTAAAAAATAAACAATTTATAAGTTACATGGAAAATGACAAAAGATAAATTCAAATTAATGAAAACATCACAAGCAATTACCTTCACTATTTTTGAGCCATCAATTCTATATCTGACCCTTTTTCCAACAATCTCTGCAGGATATACAACATCCTCTAGCATGGCATCATGAACTGCAGTCAATGTCCGGGTCCTGGGACGCTGAACGGCAGAGCCCTTCTTTGGTGGCCGCAAGATCCTCCTTGTGGCAATCATAATAACATCCTGCCATTTGATATATATTCTTCAGTTAATAATACAATTTAGTGTTCCTTGAACTCACTATAACCATACAGTGATATGGCAAATACGTACATAAGGGGGAAAATAGAAAAGAAAATCAAAGAAATTTATTTGTATCAAGATATATCGAAGTAAAATACAACCTTCCCGCTAAATTTCTTCTCCAACTCCCTGACAAGTCGGAGATGAATCTTGTGGAATGCTTTTCTCAATCTGAAAGGCACATAGATGACTACAGCCTTGCGATTATTGGCCACATCCATTTGACTGCAGGAGAAAAAAATGTTATTCTGCTGAGAAAAACTTCTATAACCAAGAATACATCAATTGATTATTTGCAACATCCTTACATTGCTTGATTTATATAGAGATCCTTCAAGTCACTTTTCAGATCCTGGTTGGTATTCTCCAAGTCAAATAAATACTGCACAGTCATCAAATACCACGGTTTCAATATAAATAATAATCATGAATTCGTGAAATAAATCATTCTAACGAAACAAGAAAAAGGATAATAACCTGTGCAACTGTGTCTTCAAGTTCAGTGGGCTCTGCATCCTTATCCTTGAGAATTTTCTTCCTCGAAGTGTACATTTTGTTCAATCTGTTTCACCACATAAGGACCACTATCAGAACCTTAGCTTAGTAAACTAAAATAAGAATCACAGCGAAAACTGTTCCCTAAATCCTATTAGAAGGCAAGTGACAACCAACCCGTATTGACAAGATTACGGGAAAAGAAATTAAAAAGTCTTCCAATAATTTAAAAAGTAGAAATAAAAAACCACCAAACTCAATTTCAGTAAGGAAGACCGAGACAAAAGAAAGTGTCAACAACTAATAGTTTTCCACTTCTCCACTCCCTCTATTCATTAATTCTCACTTACTGAGCTAAAAGGTAATATCAGAGTGAACATATTTTTCGAATTCCTACTACGAACAACTGTCACCTCAACCCAAACCAATATTCATTAAGGTGGCAAGGGTAAAAAACTTAAATGCTACATAACCATAAACCTGAATGGAGATAAAACACCACCAATCTCCCAATTTTCACTACAATAAGCATGAGATAACAACTGAAACACTTCTCTCTCACTCTCTAGCCCCCTTTAATTCTCACTAGCTGAGCTAGCAGCCACAATATCGGCATGCTAAAAATCCAAAAACTGAAAAAAAAAATGAAGGACCGTACATATAATCTTCACTAAAAATTAGTTCCTGTCATGCTCTCACCATTCACCAACACACTCCTGATACATACATTACTGAAACTAATTGTTCACAACCCTAATTCCAATTCAGAAGAAGTTAAGGGAAATCAATTCAAGTCACCAAATTACCCAAATTCAAAGGAAATAAAAACAGGGTAATGAATGGTTGATTAATAATTGCTGTAACTTAGACTTAATGGAAGAAAGTAAATGGGTTAAAGAGAAAGTGAGAAAAAAAGTTGAATAATACCAGAAAGAGAGTAACACGTTTTGCCTTCGCCTTTGCTTTCAGCTTCAGCACGAATGGAAGAGGGAGAGAAAATGGAGGCGCTTAGGAGCTTTTTATAAGAAACAGCTTTCAGGGTTCGAGGATGCCCTAATTTTACATACACTTACGGAAACAAAATCTTTTTTTTTTTAGGTTTTTTATTTACAATTTGTTATATCATTGTTATTTCTTACGTATTATGTCAGTAATTTTACACATCCACACGACACACACAATATTATGTCTTATAGCAATATTAGTATAAATCTCCTATAAAAAGAGAAAAAAATGAGTTATTGTTATTAAAATTAAAAAAAATCAATATTATGTCTTATAGCAATATTATTTTTATAAATACTAGTGTAAATCTCCTATAAAAAATGAGTAATTATTATTAAAATTTAAAAAAATGTTTTTAAATTTTTAAAAAATAGAGTTATGAAGATTAATTGTAAAATAAATAGTTTTTCTATGATTTTAGTATTGATATATTTTATTAAGAATAGATTAATTGGATTTTTAAAAAATAATGATGAAACTTAAAAGAGAAAATAATAAAATAATTTATATTACTAAAGATAAATTTAGTAGTAAAATATGTAGTTACTAAATAATTAAAAACGTAATTATTTTTATTAATAGTTATATATATAATATAAATATAAATTTCTATTGAGTTTCTTAAAGAAAATGTTTTTCTATCATAAAAAAAGATGACATTGATAAAAATGTATTGTTTATAATTGATGATACTATACCGTAAATGTGTATGTATGATATATTATCAATTATAGAGATTATGATTTGTTTATTAAATTGTTATTTTATACACGTATATATATATATATATATATATATATATATATATATATATATATATATATATATATTAAATGTGTTGCGATTAACGTATAAAAGTTGTTTCTGTTTTTTTTAAATAAAAAATTATTATTTCTTATTCTTAATATTATGTTGCACTTTTAATTATTTATGTCTTTTACCAAAAGGTTGAATAATTATTTAAGAGATGTCTACGATGATATATATCACATGTCTTAAAAAGAAAAAAAATCTAACATACCTAAGATATGTTAGTTATTTATATCTTCATCAAATATGTTTTTAATGCTAAATTAAAATTCTTTTGTTTCAAACTTTGATATAATTAACTTCCTTCTTTAAGATATTAAATGATGTTATAAATTAAAATTTAAATTATTTATACTATTTAATATATTTCGACTCAAATGTCAACTTTGAATACCATTTAACATATAAAAGAAAGTTAACATTGTTTGGGTAAAAGAATTATATCTATTTATTTTTAAAGTTTACTAAAATGTATCATAGTTTGAGAGACCAATTTTAATTTTGTATTCAAGTTTAGATATTGAAAACATATTTGACCATTTATATTATAATAAATGTTACTATTAATGATATCACAAAAATTATTATTGAATGTTATTGAGGTGTATTTAAGAGGGTTGATGTGGTTAATTTGGTTTTCTCCTTTGCTAATTGTGGCTGCATTGGATATTCTTTAGTTTTGGTTTTATCTCTTTCTTGATTTCTTAGTTATGTCAATTCAAATTTTTCTATCTTTTTCTTTTAAGGACCATTGAATTTGTGCTAAATTTTACTATCAAGAGAGACTATCAAAGGGAGGATAAGCAAGTCAAGAGAAGAAACCCCAAAAAAGTTTGTGAAGGAGAAACCAAGGGAGGGATCATCATCCACTGTGCGCACAAGTAGGATTAAGTATTTCAAATGTTTAGGAAGATGTCACGTTGCTTCTGAATGCCCCACCAAAAGAACCATCATCTTAAGGGGTGTTGATCCTTATAGTAGTGAGGAAAAAGAAGTAGAGTACGCAAGTGAGGAAGAAAGTGAAGTAGATGACTCCTATCCTTGTGAAGGAGATCTTCTCATGATTAGAAGAGTCCTAAAAAATTAACCTTATCGTCAAGTCCTAACACAAAGAAAGAACACTTTTCATACAAGATGTAAAGTTTGAAAAATATATGTTCTCTCATTGTGGATGGTGGATCATGTTGTAATTATTGTAGTACAATGTTGGTGGAAACATTAGGCCTTATTAACGAGCTTCATCCTAAACCTTATAAACTTAAATAAATTAATAGGGGGGGACTTGAAAGTAGACCAACAAGTGGATATCAAGTTCTCCATAGGGATTTGCGAAGATAAAGTGGTTTGTGATGTGATCCCTATGGAAGCTTGTCACATTCTCTTAGGTAGACCGTGACAATTTGACAAGAAAATTATTCATAATGGTCTAACTAATGAGATTAGTCTTCACCAACAAGGAGGAAAGTTTGTTTTTCATCCTCTACCACCTTCCACGATGTTTTTGAGGATGAAAAAAAAAGAAAGAAAAAGAGAGATGAAGAAAATGCACAAAAAGAGAAAGGAGCTAGCCTCTAGTTCATGCATCCAAGAGGAAGGAGATAATAGTACTCCTCCTAAGGTCACTCTAAAGGAGAGAAATTTGCCAAAGAAAACTTTAAAGAAAACTCTCCTCGATAAGCAACCTTTTCACCTTTTTTGTAGAGGAACCCTATTATGTATATACAATTCTAGAACCCAAGTAACCATCTCCTTTGGAAAAACTTTTGAAAGAATTTGAGGATGTATTTCCCCAAGAAGATCCCAAAGGTCTTCCACCAATTAAGGGGATAAAACACCAAGTAGATTTTGTTCTTGGAGCAAGCCTACCAAATAGGCTAGCCTATAGAACTAATTCGCAAGAAACAAAGGAGATTAAGAAATAAGTTCAAGAGTTGCTCGTCCAAAAGAGTTTGAGTTTGTGTGTCACGCCCATGTTGTTAGTCTTTACAAAGGATGGAAAATGGAAAATGTGTTATGATTGTAGGGCCTTAACAACATCACCATTAAGTATAGACACCCAATTCCAAGGCTTGATGACATGTTGGATGAGTTGCATGGGTCCACCATGTTTTACAAAATATATCTTAAAAGTAGGTATCACCAAATAAGAATAAGAGAGGATGATGAGTTGAGTACCACATTTAAGACTAAGTTTGGATTATATGAGTGGTTAGTTATGCCCTTTGGCTTAACTAATGCAGCTAACACTTTCACGAGACTAATGAATCATGTCCTAAGGGATTGTATTAGGAAGTTTGTGGTTGTATATTTTGATGACATCCTAGTGTATAGAAAGAGTCTTCATGATCATCTAGGACATTTGCATGAAGTGCTTACCACTTTCAGAGACAACCACTTATTTGCCAACAAAGAGAAGTACACCTTTTGAAAGGATAACATGATCTTCCTAGGATTCATAGTCAACAAGCACGGTGTTCATGTTGATCCCACCAAGGTCAAGGTCATTCAAGAGTGGCCAACTCCCCAAAATGTAGGAGAAGTAGGAGCTTTCATGGGTTAACTTCTTTCTATAGGAGATTTGTGCCTAACTTTTCAAGCATAGCTTCACCACAGATGAGTTTGTGAAAAAGGATGTCAAGTTTGAGTGAGGAAAGAGAGAAGAGTTGGCTTTCAAGAAATTCAAAGAAAAACTCACCAATACATCCATTCTAGCTCTTCCAAACTTTTCAAAAACATTTGATACAGAATGTGAGACAAGTGGTGTTGGGATAAGTGAAGTCTTGTTACAAAAGGGGCACCCCATTACTTATTTTAGTGAAAAACTCTATGGTGCCACTCTAAAGTACCTTACCTATGACAAAGAGTTGTATGCCCTTGTGAGGTCCCTACAAACTTGGAAGCACTACCTAATTTCCAAAGAGTTTGTCATACATAGTGACTATGAGTCACTTAAGTTTTTTAGGAGACAACACAAGTTGAATAAGAGACATGCTATGTGGATGGAATATCTTGAAAAATCTCCTTATGTTATCAAATATAAGAAGGGAAAAACAAATGTTGTGGTCGATGCACTTTCTAGGAGGCATAACCTTTTCTCAAAACTTGGATCACAAATTCTTGGATTTGATCATATGGGAGAGTTGTATGCATAAGATGGTTTCTTTTCCTCCCTCTTTGAAAGTTTCCAAAATAAGTCACGAGAGGGGTTCTATATGTCCAAGGATATTTGTTTAAAGAGGAAAAATTGTTTGCGTCTCAAGGGTTTTACATAAAAACTCTTCATCAATGAGTCACACGAGAGAGGTCTTGTAGGTCACTTTGGAGTTGATAAAACTCCAAAGATTCTTCAAGAGCATTTATATTGGTTCCACATGAAAATTTTTTCAAAAACATTATCATAGTTGCATGCTTACAAGCCAAAGCCAAAACATTTCAACTTTCTTTTTCTTTTTATAGTAATGCCATCTAACCTAGAGTACATCTACCCTATCACTATCATGGGAATGATTCATGATAGTAAATTATGTTTTATTATAATTATAAAATTAAATACAAATAATTTTTATAAATTTATTATAAATAACTTTTATTTATTTTATAGATAATTTTATAATTGAAAAGTAGTTAAGTTTAAAAAAAGATCACTTTAAAAATAAGGTTAAATTTAAAAAATATAAAATAATTATTTTAATTTTTTTTATTAAAGAATAAATTTAAAAAACAAATATGAAAAAGAGAAATATATATATATATATATATATATATTATATAAATGAAAGTTGAAGAAAATAATTATTTTAAATTTCAGTGATTAAGAAATAAATAATTTATTTATTTGTTTTTTAAAAATAAACAAATTGGAACAAGGGCCCAAATATTTTACCCAGGGCCCATATGATCGGACGCAAAGGACGAAGTACTGGAACTTGAGGAAGAAGAGAGAGCATGACCCTCTTGTGTTTTGTCCGATCGAAGAAACCAGCCATGGATTTGTGTTCGTGATTTGAGCTACGCTACGCTCACTTCGATTTGAATCCTAACACTCTTCACTTTCCCGTCCCATTTTTTTTTCTCTCCAAGTGCTTTCCACAACAATGATGTCCCCGAACCGTGTCTCAGAGGATCGGGGCAACCCACCTCATCATTTCAGGTAAATTTTCCTCCTTTTCTGAAAATTTAGCCAAAATCATTTCTGGGTGTGCTCCACTTTTGTTCTTTTCTTTTTGAATGTCTTTGATTCTGAGGATATTTGTTTGCTGTTCAATTGGGAGTGTGGCTACGAGCATTGAAATGTGGCAATGTTTTACTGTTTCCTAATGTGTCAACTGTTTTAGGAACTGGATTGAAGCCAATTGGCCTTCTTTTGGATAGTTACCGCCAACGTTGCATATTTTGCGGTGGAGTATCTTTGTGTAGAGGGAAAAATTGAAGTTAGTACTAGAGCAAAGGCGATACTCTCAATGGTTGCACTTTAGTCTCTAACTTGGTTCAGCTTATTTTGAAGAAATAGTCGGTTCATCTTATTGAGAAATAAGAATTATTTTCAAGAAATAATCTTTTACCAAATATTTACTGCATACTTGGAGGGAGAATCTGCCGCCTGTAGTGGTTCTACCGAGCTCGATCAGGATTGTTTTCAGTGGATGATATGTGCGAATTGTATAGAGAAAGTAGTATCTTAGGTTTAATCCATTAGCGTGTGTTAAAGAAGCAATATAAAACTGTCTTTTGTCTTCACCTAGTTGTTTAAGCTTTTTTAGATAGTTATGAGAATGTATCAGAAGCTTTAGGATCAATTGGTCTAGAGCATGATCGTTATTGTTCCTGTTTGTCTAACTAAAAAGTTGAATTGTAATACGAGCCAACGGTAGGTACATGTATTATTGAAGCTTTAAGTGCTAAGAGATCTTGCATGAAGGGTATTGTTAGAGATGTAATACAAAAGCATTCATGTGACAGTACTTATTAACTTAAGCTTTTTTGATAGTTGATTATACTGTTTTATTGATTACGTGTTGTGGCATTCTGCTTTTAGTGGTTTTGCATAACAATTTCTCAGTGGCATTCTACTATACCAAACTGGTTAATGTTTGGTTACATAATTTGATTATTAAGAGACAAAGGTTGTGTGTTGGAACTTTTAACTTCATTTGCTCTTACTGGGCTGATTGTACATTTCTATTTGTAGACAGACACCCTTGCAGATAATCCATATTCTTGCGAATTTCATGAGGATATGGTCTATATACTCCATGTACCGCTACATTGAGCAGACTGGTGCTTCTGTTGTTCTTTTTCTGTTTGCCTGCCTGGCCCCAGCGTCCATCCTATTTTTGATTTTGCAGAAGCCTTGGAGGGGCAGGCCTCTTTCTAATACGCAGGTGAATTTAATTTCTAATAACTGCAATGAATACTCTAAGAAAAAAGCATTGAATTTCATATAAAGGTTATCATGAAAGCACATTCCTTACTAGTACCGTTTCTCTTTTCAGGTTGTTCCTTCTATAATAAATGGTGGTATAACAGCACTGTATCTGGTCTTATGGGGAAAGGGACTGAAATCATGTGGACCAGCTAGGTTGGTTTTATATTCTGAAAGAAAATTTCAGTAGATAACTTTAATATGTCAAGTGCCCAGTCTTAATTGCTGAGTTGTGTCACGTTGTTAGGAGGTTATTGGTCTATGAGAAAAGGAAGAGGCATTAGACATTAGTTAGCCTAACTGCCTTGGCAGTTAGGAAAGGCGGGGAAAGAGTTTTGTATAAATAGTTTGGGGTTTGATTGTAGGGGGATTATTGTTTTTGTTAATAACAGATTGACAGGACTTGTTTGTCCTGAAGGGGGAGGTTAAGCTCTCTATACTTGTATTCTTGATTGTTCAGTAATACAAAGAGGTTTTACAACATTCTTGGGTTTGTGTTTTGTGTGGGTGAAGTGTGCTTTTCCATAGGTTCCCGATTAGGAACCTATCATTTGGTCCAACCTGTCGGATCACGGAGGAGAAGAATCAGCGATGGGTAGTCAGACGGAGGGAAGATTAGACAATTTGGAGATTACGGTGGAGGGAATTAAGGAGGAGACGGCCGCAATTAGACGCGATTTACAAGAAATGATGAGGATGATGGGTGGAGGTTCGAATAATCAAGGGGGTGGTTCTGAAGGAAGTAGCAGCTCTGTGAACGATAATCCCGAAAGACGCGACAATGGGGGAATTTCCCAAAATTGGCGGAAAAGGGTAGAACTACCGTCGTTTGAAGGAGTGGAGCCTCATAGTTGGATTAACCGAGCCGAACGGTTCTTCGACATCCAGAAGGTGGCTGAAGAGGATAAAGTGGATCTAGCCTACATTAGCATGGAGGGGAGTGCTAGTTATTGGTTCAAGTATTGGAGGGAAAAAACCAAGAACCGTTCTTGGTTGGGTCTATAGGGGGGGTTGATTAATCGTTTCGGAGGTGGGTTCAGGGGAACCGTGTATGAACAAATGGCGATGCTGAGACAAGAGGGGACGGTGGAGGATTTTATCAGGAGTTTTGAGATACTACTGGGTCAGACCCAGGGGTTATTGGAGGAATTGATATTGGGATTCTTCTTAGCTGGGCTACGAGAAGAAATAAAAGGCCAAGTACGAATCCAAGATCTGCAAGATTTAATGACTGCGATAAGGATTACGAGGGATGTGGAAGACGTGATAAACCGAGCACGCGGTGTAGTCTGGAACGGAGGTAGGGTGAATCCGGTGAACGTGCGAGCTACTTCGACAGTCGTTAGGGGAGATGGGGATCGTAACTTCGTAACCCAGTCCAGTGGGGCAGAAGGAGGAGGAGCGACCAGACGGGAGGGGTTGTCAACGGCCAGTAACACCAACGCGAGGGGAAACACCACAGCGGGAGGCGAAGGTAGAGGAAGAGTGGTAAGAAACTTACCTTACCCGGAGTTCTTGAAAAGGAGGGAAGAAGGGAGATGTTTCCAATGCGGGGGTCCTTTTGCTCCCGGCCATCGATGTTCCGAGAGGAGCTTGCGAGTTTTACTGCTGGCAGAGGACGAGGACGAGGAGTCGAATGAGTACACAGTAGAGGAGACGAAACCTATGGAGCTGTCGGCGTGTTCGGCGGAGGGGCTGACACCTCCAAAAACCATGAAACTGATAGGAGTAGTCGGAGAACGAAGGGTGGTGGTCCTCATTGATAGTGGGGCCAACCACAATTTCATCAGCCGGAGGGTGGTGGAAGAATTAGAGCTATCGGTGACAAAGATGACCCCATACGCCGTGAGCCTCGGTGACAGACACAGAAGAACGATGAGCGGACGTTGCAAGAGAGTGCGAATACGACTGGGGAACACCATCGTTGAGGAGGAGTTTCACGTGTTTGAGATAGGGGGAGTAGATGTAATCTTGGGAATTGCATGGCTAGCGAAGCTTGGGAAGGTCATGATCAATTGGGGGGAGATGTCAATGGAATATATGTTAAAGGGTAAAAAGGTAACAATAGAGGAGGACCCAACACTTTCCCGCCAGCTGGAGGAACCCGAGACATTGTTGAAGTTAGTGGATGTTGAGTCATGGGTACTTGTTTGGGATCGGGGCAAAGTGGAGCAGGAGGAATGCGGTGAGTGTATGGGAGATTTGACAGCGGAACAGAAAGTGGAATTAAGGTCAGTGTTGCAAACCCACTATCTTGTGTTTCGGGAGAGAGAATGCTTACCCCCACCTCATGATATAAAGCATGTTTACAGAAAAAAATTCGAGACTTGGAAATTGGGTTTGATAGAGAGAAAAAAAATTAGGTCCAGAAGATATCTTGAGACTAGCGGTGGGAGATCCAAGAACAACACAACAGAGGAAAACTACACTGCGCATGAGTCTGCTAATATTTACGAAGCTGATACCCATTGGACATCATGGCTGGTTCCTATGTTTGTGGTTGCTAATATTGCTGTTTTTGTTATTTTCATGTACATCAACAATTGTCCCAAGATTAACCTCGGTTCCCAAGGTGGCTGCGTGGCCAAGTTCCTTAGAAGGTTCTCCTTCGGACTTATGCAGGAGAATCCGTTGCTTGGTTCTTCTTCTTCAACATTGACCAAGAGGGGAGCCCTTCGGTGGGTTGTGAACGGGCATCAAGGATGGAGACTTGTCACTTGCATTTGGTTACACGCTAGGATTGTTCATTTGCTTGTTAACATGTTGAGTCTGGTATTCATTGGGATTCGTCCGAAACAACAATTCGGGTTTGTGAGGATTGGAGTTTTATACCTGGTGACTAGCCAGGATCAATATCAACCTTGGGGACAAGGTTGTTGAAGGGAGGGGGGTATTGTTAGGAGGTTATTGGTCTATGAGAAAAGGAAGAGGCATTAGACATTAGTTAGCCTAACTGCCTTGGCAGTTAGGAAAGGCAGGGAGAGAGTTTTGTATAAATAGTTTGAGGTTTGATTGTAGGGGGATTATTGCTTTTGTTAATAACAGATTGACAGGACTTGTTTTTCCGAAAGGGGGAGGTTAAGCTCTCTATACTTGTATTCTTGATTGTTCAGTAATACAAAGAGGTTTTACAGCATTCTTGGGTGTGTGTTTTGTGTGGGTGTGAAGTGTGCTTTTCCATAGGTTCCCGATTAGGAACCTATCACACGTCATGGCTGATGCTCAGTAATCACTGATTTCCAATTTGTCATAGTCCAAGTCCAATTGAATCATCGATGTTATCATATTATTTTATAGCCATTTCTTGATCATGTTAGTATTGAGGTGTTGATGGTGCTTTAATTTTGATGAGAACATTATTTTTATGGTTATATAATCTCAATGTAATTATTCTTATTCTTATTAATTTAGAGCAATATTGGCTGAGTATTCTGGTGCGGTTCTTGGAGTACTTTCTGCAGTGTTATATGGTAGGAGAGCTCATATGTGGAAAAAGGTAACCCTTTTCAGATACTGACGTTGTTATGTATACCATACAAGTTACACCGTGAAGCCACGCTCTCTAATCTATTTGAATACCTATTCTACAACAATGTTTTTGCAATATTTCTCTTCTCTACTTTATCTGTATTGATAAATCTGTTATAACATGTCGGTGGGTTAGTTTGGTATAGGTCTTTACCCGAGGTATCAATTCCTATAACTCAATAGGAAAAACATTGTATTCTTCTCATACAAAATTTTTAATGCAAGTACTCAAAAAGAAAAAATGATAATTGAAAATTAAAGAAATTTACACATTTTACACTCACAATCATCATCAATATAGGTGCAATAAGAACCTTTAGAAACTGTTAGAGAAAGCAAGAGAGAAAGAAACTGAATTTTCTATTTTCTGAATGAGAAATAGAACATATAGGAGATAGAAATATGGTTAAAGCATCTGCCCATTGATCAAGAACTGAAATATGTTGAACTAGAAGTTGCTTGGCTAAAACTCTTTCTTGAACAAAAAAGATATCAATTTCCATATACTTGATTCTTATATGAATAGGATTGTGAGCAAGCTCAACTGCACTCTGATATTCGTAAAACACAATAGAAGTAAAAGGAACAGCCAGCTCAGTTAACAAAGTCTGAATCCACAAAATTTCAGCAAGTCTGAATCTACAAAATAATAGCTGTGGCTTGAGCTAGGTGCTTCAGTACTTGGCCTGGCAACCACCTGCTGTTTTCTGGACCACCAAGAGGTTAAATTTGGACCTAAGTATCTACACCTGAGTTTGATCTATGATCATCTGGATTTGATACCAGTGAATGTCACAAAGACCCTAAACAGAAAAAAGTGTGTTTGAAGTAACTGGTTTTAGATGAAGTTCATGCATGATGCATAGATCCTTGTAAGAATCTTAGATTGCTTTTTACTGCTACCCATGGAGACTCAAGGAGGATTTGCCACAAATTGACAAACTTTGCTGACAACAAAATCTCTTTTAGTGCTGTTTTTCAGTGGATTTAGGTATGATCAGTAGAAAACCTTTAGAAACTATTTAGAGAGAAAGTGAGCAAAGAGAGAAACAAATTGAATCTTTTATTTTCTGAATGAGAGGTAAAATAAAGAATTTATAAAGTGTATAGGTAGTTACAAACTGCTACTGACACCTGGCATATTGTAACTGACAGATGTTAATAGTAACTGTACTACTAATAAGAATAATAAACTATCAAGCAGATGCAGTTGAGAACTACTTCTGTTTTGAAGGATCAGCTCCCCTGTTGTCCTTTCCTTTCTCTCTAGTAGAAAACAACATTTTTTTTTTTGGTAAAAACCTATATCAAATTGTTTCATCTACTTTGATAAAACAATATTAAAATATATAAGCCATAGTTATGAATCTCTGCATTGCGCAGTGGCCAACTCTGTAAATGCTATGGTGGGAAGTGAGATGTTATTATAATGCAAACTACATGGTTTTTACTGCTAGTATGCAAAGCAAAATGAAAACCGAAAATTAAAGAAATTCATGATAAATAAAATGTCTCATTTTACATAATCGCCATTATTCTAGGACAATAAGAATGCAATAAAATGATTGATGGTGAATTTAATAGAAAAAAGGACATAGATTAGATAAAAGTAAGTAAAATGTGAATGGGGAAGTTTAAGTGAAGAAGACAAAACCGAACTTGATAAGAAAGTAGTCCAAGTATGGAGGAACAAAGGTCAAAATATAACTTTTTGAGATTTGGTTTAGGATGAAGGGTTTTAAATCCTATTTTGTTTCTTGGTAAAAAGTGCATTAAAAATTGGTGAATAAATCACAATTTTACCCACAAAAAATCCCTAGACAAGATCACATGAGTGAAAAAGGGGTTTTGAAGCCTATCGAGGTATTGCCACTATAGATATGAATTTCTGCTATTACCGCTCCATATTGTGAATCCCTTGTAAGCTATGAAGCTCTGACACGCCATAACAATGGTGCCTCCGTGTCAGACTCCCGTGGTGGACATTGACATGTGACCGACATGCGTATGACATTGTGTCGGATACGGTGTGTTGGGCCAGACACGATCATGCCCTTTGACAGACGTCGGAGATGACATGATCAGATTCTTTGACATGCAGGAGAGACACACCGGAGAATGTTCAGGACACGCTAATGAAACTTATTAAGAAAAATTAAGGAAATCAGAAACAAAATAGAGTCCCACTCTTTTACTCGAATTCTTTTCGGTATGGCCGTGGTGTGATTCCACTTGTGGGAAGTAATCATGCAGTGGGGCACCACCAGCGCTGCCGTGGCGCAAACGGTGGTGGTACAGACAATGACAACTCCCAGTGTGACCTTGCCCATGACAGCAGTGGAACAAGCTGAATCCTGCGAAGTCTGAACCTTTTTCCTTTCGAGAATGAAACTCAGATTAGATTTTAGTGGGGAAATTGAGAGATTGTTGTTATTGGTGCAAGAAAATGATTGGCGTGAGCTTGGGGGGTAAGGAAAGAGAGGTGAAATGAAGTAAGACAGACAGACATCAACTAGTATTAAACACAATAAAAAGAAGTTAAAACTTGGAAAATTATTGTAAATTTATCTGTGAGCTTATAGGAGATGTGATAATGGTTAAACCAACAAATCAATTAACTTCATTAGGGTTGAGTGAAAACTGAAATTGACCTCAATCTTTTACAAATTTATGTAAAACTTAACTTTTTTGATAAAACAAAGGTAGGAATCGAGATGATTATATACGTAGTTTCCAAACCGAAAGATTATAAAAGAATTGGCTCATTATTTTATTTCTATAAATTATATATATATATATATATATATATATATATGAATGTATATATGTATATATATGTGTGTATTGAATATAGTGAAAATTATATATGGAATTAATCTCCCTTGTGTTAAATACACACATAGGGTTCTTTATTTATAATAGAAGAAATATGGGCTAAGCCTAAAATACAAATAAGAAATAATAACAAACTAACTAAAAGATAAAAGATAAAGATAAAAGATAAATATAAAGATAATATATTTAACACTCCCCCTCAAGCTGCTGCATACAAATCGTATGTACCAAGCTTGTTGCTAATATAATCTATACAGACTTAATGAAAATATCTGCTTCTGCAGAGATACCAAATTGCTAATGATTTGCAAGACGACATAGAAGACGAAATACCAACCCAGAAGACTCTCCCTGACCAACAAATCTGGGAGGTTGCTCCATGTAAATTTCTTCTTACAAATCGCCCTTGAGGGATGCCACCATTGGATAAAGAGGTAATTGTTGGAGAGCCACCACGGTTATAAATAAACTAACAAAACCATCTTTTCCATGAAAAAAAGAACATATATGGACAGGTCAAACGCAATGGTGATAAAAGAGAGGACATAAGAGACAACAACGGAAGAAGCCATGGATGAACAGGAGAGAGAAACTATAAAAATAAAAAATTCTCCAATCAAGGAAACTGAAAAAGGAAAAAGAGCAACCTCGATGCTCTGAATAGCTGCTTGAGAGGAGACGGGACGTGCAACAACACACGATGAATGCGACCTCGACGCTCTGAATTACTACTAGACATGCCACCATGCACGACGGAAAAAGGGAGCAAATCCATAACTTCAAAAGGCGTTGAGAGCGCGTAGGAGCTCCAATGAAGGCATCGTTGGTGACATGGTGATCGCAAGGCCGAGACGATCAAAAGCATGTGATCGTCGGTTGAAACTAAAACTCTGGTAATGACAGTGATAGACAATAGCGGTAGACGACGGCGCCGCCGGCAGCAGCAGATGTAGTGGTAGAGGCACCAGAAGCTTTTTCTTCAAAAGAACCTTAGGCTCTAGATACCATTTTAAATATATCTAACAATATGTATATATATATATATATATATATATATATATATATATATATTTCTGTGTTCGTCTATATTTTTTCAATTTAACCGCATCCGTGTCCGTATCCGTATTTGTGCTTCATAGCTCATAAGCCTAGGGTGCTATACTCAGCAGCTTATCGATCACTACTGACTACCATGATCTAAGCCCAGGTTGTACTATTATATGTGAAACAATGTGATTTGTATTGTTGGTTGTGATTAATGTGTTTGAAAAATGAGTTTAAGATATTAGGATTGTCTCTAATCCAGTGTATACTTTCTTATTTTGAACCAGATAGGTGGCCTAGTTGCCATGCTGGCATCAGTATACCTGTTATCAGAAGGATGGGCTACTGCAACGTATTCTCCATTCTATATCCTCACTCAGACTGTTATTTTTATCTTAAATTCACAAAGTTTTCTTCTAAAATATCTTTTATTTTATTTTATTTATTTATTTATTTATTCTGTCTTCTCTGTCAAGTTTTTCATACTTTTCATCTTCTCCATAAATGTTGTAAACTTAACAAGAATTTACCTTGGGAAGATCGAGATAATTCCGAGTCTCAGACTGAACCAGTTTTGGGCCTGAAGTTAATGTTAATACCTATAATTGCTGGTATTCTATCTGCACTGAGGAGAGTCATTGCTCGGCGTGTTTCAATCAAGGTGGTAACATTTATGTAATTAGCCCTTCATACTTTGTGTGCATGGTTCTTTGTGTGTTTTCATAACCCAGAACATTTTTTTCCTTTCAGAATCAACTTAAAAGGCGGCTCCATGGCTTAACTATTGCTTCTGCAACATGTTTTATGTTTCCCATTGCCATGTGGGACATGATCATAGTGAGTTCTATGTAATTTTCACTTTAAGGTCTATATTAGATATGGTTATGTCTTCTATGGAATTCTTGTATCGTTTGTGGTTTTGGCTTGTTTGACATTTGGCAATTGTTTCTCACTTCTCTTTTGGGTCCTTCAGGGCTCATCATCTGAATCTGATAACAATAAAAAGTTGCCGTTCTCTGCTTGGGCCTTCTTCAGCACTATTTTGTTTGGAAACATTGTGATATTCTATGCTGACAGTATTGCAGAGGAGAGGTATGTCATGAATGATGATAATCTTGCCATAAGTAAAGGCTACTAGAGTACTAGGATATTTATGCATTTTGAAATTGTGTTTCATATGCTCTTTAGATTTTCAGAGAAGGTTCTATATAGCTATTAAGTAATGGCATCCCAGCAGTAATATTCGCCCAATT